>JAVGVS010000141.1:331051-418224 GCA_032718565.1 Distichodus sexfasciatus
TATATATATATATATATATATGTACACTTTTTTATTTGATTTGAATTAAAGTGATAGTGTTATACTGTCGGTGACTATTGAATTGAATCAAAATCATAGCCAACTTTGTAATACTGAAATACATCAAATTGTTGTCCATTGAGGTGACAAAATATATGACAAACTTGTAATCTACCCACACCCACATTTGACAGCATAAGCCACTTGAGTCTTTAAATGGGTTAAAATTGCTTAATTGTTCAGCCTCCATTTACGTTGACATGGGTACATTGTACTGATACAGACAATTCAATTACACTCATCTTCTCAATACTAACAGTAATCTGGTTTGTACAGTGAGATTTGCTGAGTGACAACATCATTAAAAGGTAAAAATCTGAATTTGATTGTTATATGTTGCACAAAATTGCATTCAATTTATACGCAGAAAAAATAATTGAGAAACAGTAAAATAATAAATATGGGTCTTATTTTATGATATGACATTTCTGATCATTTCACAGATAAATGCATTTTTGCATTACAAATTTTGTCATTGATTTATTTAATTCTAGTAGTGTAAATTGCAAACTCACCAAATTCGTCAGTGAAGTTGTTATTCGTTTATCTGGTATGGTGCTATTCCAGCTCACAAAATCTAAATCCTCAGGAGAAGGTCAGTGTTATAGTCCCATGAGGCACAAATAAACTGGTCTCAGCATCACCCCTTTTATAAGGAAGGGTAAAAGCAACGTCACAAGCATCTATAATCATTGGTGAGGGATTGGTACTTGAACAGATATTATTAGCGTTCAGTCCTTGACTTATCTAGTCTAACAACATTTTTGGATGTTTTGTTACAGTTGAAAAGCATACTGATGCCAGTTGCATAGTTTAGAGCATTCCATCATATTGTCTAACAGAAGGAAGCAAGTGAAAATTGTGTGGCAATACCACAGCTTCCCAATAGGATGCCATAGAGAAAGCTTTTAAAAAAAAACTTCAAATGGAATGTATGTAAAAATAAATTAATTTTGAAAAAAATTAGGTAAATTAATAGTTTATTCAATATATGATATAATATGAGTATTTCTGGAAAAACATAAACATTCACTATTATTTCAGAATCTTTCAAAAGAATTCCTAGCATTGCTGACTGTTGACCATTTAAGGTAACAAGGTGCTTTTAATCATTAGAACTTTTTAGTAGTTTCAAATCCTACCCCTAATAGTTTACATATTACTCTGACAATAAATTTTTGATGTTATTTACAATTACAGGTTGTATTATTTATTTTCACATTCTGTTCTTAATCTCTTACATCTCTAAGGTGTGTCTGTGTGTGGGAAGCATGTTTTTTTTATTATTGGGTAAATTCTTTCCACTAGTAAGAAGGAGGTTAAGGGCATGTGAGAGAGATATTGACTATAATTAGAGCTTATACTTCCAAATAAGATGGAGATAATAATTCGTACATGTTTGCAATGCTGCGCTTCATACAAAGGCTTTCTTCTTCCTGATATCAACTGATATGTCTCATTTGTCCTTGTGTATTTTCAGTGGCTCTGAATTCTTAGTTTAGAGTGGTTTGCTAGATTTTCTGATTATCCAAATTGTTTTTACCTACTACCTGCAATTTTGTACCCTGGGATTGCATTTCCCAGTCCTAACTCTGATTTTGTGTTGCAGGTTGCAGGTTTTTTTTTTTAAAATCAGGACTGTGTTTAAAATGAAATAGGAAAAATTGTATATTCAGTAAAAAGCTGTATAGATTTTAACCACTTATAATGTCTATAATGTAAACTTTTACTATTTTACTGGTAAAAATTGTACAGTAGATGGAAACAATATGACACTTATTTTGTATTATGATCCTTTTATTTATTCAATGCAACCATAAGAGGTCACAAGCCAGTGATTCCTTGTGCCGGTCCCAAGTCCGGATAAATGCAGAGGGTTGTGTCAGGAAGGGCATCTGACGTAAAACCTAAGCCAAATCAAATATGCGAATCACAAACAGGGATTTCATTCTGGATCGTTCGAGGCCCGGGTTAACAGCGACTGACACCGGTGCTGTTGACCTACAGGGTGCCAATGGAAACTGGAAGGTAGCAAGGATAGAAGCTTAGGAGAAGGGTTTAAGTTGTTCTACCATGGTGGAGATGGAAAGAGAAATGGAGTAGGGGTTATCCTGAAGGAGCAGTTTGTTAGGAATGTTCTGGAAGTGAAAAGAGTGTCAGATAGGCTGATGAGTCTGAAGCTTGAAGTTGAAGGAATAATGGGCAATGTTGTTAGTGGTTATGCCCCACAGGTAGGATGTGAGCTAGAAGAGAAGCAGAATTTCTGGAGTGAGCTAGATGATTTGATGCAGCATATCCAGTTGACAGAGTGGTAATTGGTGCAGACTTTAACGGGCATGTTGGTTAAGGGAACAGAGGTGATGAGGAAGTGATGGGCAGGTTTGGTATCCAGGATAGGAACGAAGAGGGACAGATGGTGGTAGATTTTGCAAAAAGGATGGTAATTGGCTGTAAATATTTTCTTCCAGAAGAGGCAGGAACATAGGGTGACTTATAAGAGTGGAGGGAGGAGCACACAGGTGGACTACATCTTCTGTAGAGGTTGTAATTTGAAGGAGATTAGTGATTGCAAGGTAGTGGTAGGAGAGAGTGTAGCGAGACAGCATAGGATGGTGGTCTGTAGGATGAAACTGATGGTGAGGAAGATGAAGAAAACATAGTTGGAACAGAGGACCAGGCGGTGGAAACTGAAAAAAGAAGAGTGTTGCGAAGTTTTCAGGGAGGAGTTGAGACAGGCTCTTGGTGGCCAGGAGGTGCTCCCAGATGATTGGACAGATACAGCTAATATGATTAGGGAGATGGGTAGGAGGGTACTTGGTATGTTATCTGGAAGGAGTAAAGTAGAAAAGGAGACTCGATGGTGGAACAAAAAAGTCCAGGAGCATATACAGAGAAAGAAGTTAGCTAAGAAGAAGTGGGGCACTGAGAGGACTGAGGAGAGTAGACAGGAGTACAGGGAGATGCAGCGTATGGTGAAGGTAGAGGTGGCAAAGGCCAAACAAAGGGCGTATGATGACCTGTATGCTAGGTTGGACAGTAAGGAAAATGAATGATGAATGAGGAAAATGAGAGAGAATGTAGAGTAGGAGAGGTGACTGTTGTGGATCAGGAAGTAACTGAGATTAGTAAGGATGAAGTGAGCAATGCTTTGAAGAGGATGAAGAGGGGAAAGGCAGTTGGCCCTGATGACATACCTGTGGAGGTATGGAAGTGTCCAGGAGGGGTGGCAGTAGCGTTTTTGACTAGATTGTTCAACAAGATCTTGACGAGTAAGAAGATGCCTGAGGAATGGAGGAAAAGTGTTCCGGTGCTGATTTTTAAGAACAAGGGAGATGTACAGAATTGTGGCAACTACAGAGGAATAAAGCTAATGAGTCATACAATGAAGCTTTGGGAAAGAATGGTAGAAGCTAGGCTTAGGTCAGGAGTGAGAATTTGTGAGCAGCAGTACGGTTTCATGGCAAGAAAGAGTACTACTGATGCTATTTTTGCTTTAAGGATGCTAATGGGGAAGTACAGAGAAGGTCAGAGGGAACTGCATTGTGTCTTTGTAGATTTAGAGGCATGTGACAGGGTGCCGAGAGAGGAGCTGTGGTATTGCATGAGGAGGTCTGAAGTGGCAGAGGAGTATATTAGAGTGTTGCAGAACATGTATGAGAGCTGTGAGATAGCAGTGAGGTGTGCTGTAGGAGCAGTGTTGGGGAGTAACGAAATACATGTACCGGCATTACATATTTAGAATACAAAATATGAGTAACTGTATTCCGTTACAGTTACCGTTTAAATAGGTGATAATTAGAATACAGTTACTTTGTTGAAATAAATGGATTACACGGCGGTCTTTTCCTGTTTCACACGTTTGGCTATCCCTTCTCTAATTTTGGTAATTTCACGCATTGCCGGAAACCCAAACAAAACACGCAATAAGAAGCTCTATAGAGCCTATAGGACGCTTATAATGTAAGCGTCCTGTTAATGTTGGTGGTGTCAGTTACACAATGGACCCGAAGCCAGCACAACAGAGCCAGCAGTGCCCGGGCAGGAATGCATTTCTTACTTGGAAAGTTCGACACCACTTCACATTTAAAGAAGAAAGGGATGGGCGAAATCTGACTGTGCAATGCAAACTCTGTTTGCCAGCAACCAAGTTGTTCTCAGCGTCAAAAGACTCCACCTCCAACCTAAAGAAACATCTGGAAAAACTAACGTTAGCCTACTGCAATTTATTGTCTATTCAGGGAGATTTGGGCTTAACAGCCAATTGGTAGAGAAAAACAAACAAGAATTTGCAGGATGTGATTGCTACATTCATGTAGTTGTAAAAAGCATGACAATATATTAAGTAATCCAAAGTATTCAGAATACGTTACTCACACTGAGTAACTTAACGGAATACGTTACAAACTACATTTTGGGGCATGTATTCTGTAATCTGTAGAGAAATACATTTTAAAAGTAACCTTCCCAACACTGTGTAGGAGTGACAGAGGAGTTCAAGGTGGAGGTGGGACTGCATCAAGGATCGGCTTTAAGCCCCTTCTTGTTTGCTTTGGTGATGGACAGGCTGCCACATGATGTTAGACAGGAGTCTCCAAGGACTATGATGTTTGCAGATGACATTGTGCTCTGCAGTGAGAGCAGGGCGTAAGTAGAGGAAAGGCTAGAGAGGTGGAGATCTTATCTGCTGATCAGGGCTATGCCTCGCTCCTAGTGCTGCTTGATCTTAGTGCTGCTTTTGATACTGTTGATCATGCCATTCTCCTAGACAGACTTGAACATGTTGTTGGTATCAGGGGAGTGGCCCTCTGTTGGTTCAGATCCTACCTTTCAGACCGCTATCAGTATGTGAATGTAAATGGTGATTCCTCTGAGCACGTCAGGGTGAAATATGGAGTACCACAAGGATCAGTTTTAGGTCCCTTGCTGTTTTCGCTGTACATGCTACCTTTAGGCTCAGTTATTCGTAAGCATGGAATTAGTTTCCATTGTTTTGCAGACGATACACAGTTATATATATTGGCTAAACCAGAAGACAGACAGCAATTTCAGAAAATGGAAAAATGCTTATGTGACATAAAAAAGTGGATGTCGGACAACTTCCTCCAGCTAAATCTGGACAAGACTGAGGTCCTTCTTACTGGCACTAATGCCACCAGAAGTCAGCTATCTGACATCACGGTCAGTCTTGATGGATTATCCATTGTACCAAGTACTGTTGTTAAAAACCTTGGTGTTACTTTAGACTCCAATCTTTCATTTGATGTACATGCTTCTAACATTAGTCTCACCGCCTTCTTTCAACTCCATAATATTGCTAAACTAAGAAACGTGCTATCCTTTCAAGATGCAGAGAAACTGGTTCATGCATTTATTACCTCAAGACTCGATTACTGTAATGTCTTATTCTCTGGTTGTCCAAATAGTTTGTTAAATAAACTCCAGCTAGTTCAGAATGCAGCAGCCAGAGTCCTCACTAAAACTAAAAAATATGATCATATCACCCCAATTCTATCCTCACTCCACTGGCTGCCAGTAAAATTTCGTGTCGACTATAAAGTACTTCTCTTGACCTATAAAGCTCTAAATGGTCTTGCACCACAGTATGTGAGTGACCTCATTTGCACTTATAATCCGGCGCATACGCTTCAATCGCAAGACGCAGATCTTTTAGTAATACCTAGAATAAAAAACGTTACCGTGGGGGGAAGAGCATTTGCTCATAAAGCGACACAATTGTGGAATAAACTACCCGTTAGTGTTACTCAACGCTACTTAAAGCTACTCTAGCATTGCCGGAGGTTAAGTTAGGGCACTTAACTTTCTCCTCTCTCTTCTTCTTTTTCCGAGCTGTTCCCGAACTGATCCCGGGATGGCGCTTGGCTGACCGAACCCTCACCGGGACTCTTTGGAGATGCCCCGAGCTGACACTGACCATCTCGACCCTACCAAGCTGACGCTGATCAACTGAACTCACCAGGAGTCCCGGAGACGTCCTGAGCTGACGCTTGACCTTGTCAACCCTCCCGAGCTGATCCTGACCCGCTGAACCCGCACCAGGACTCCATGGGGACATCATCATGAAACCAACTTGGATTGGACCCTATGGACGTCTACTGACTTAGCAGCACAATGCTGAACTAATTTCAGCTTAATGTTGCTGAGAGGGTCCTGCAAGTGGCCCATCAACAACCCGGGATTCGAAATATCCCTTGGACTATTTTTGTATCTTTGCTTCTTTAAATAACTAACAACTCATCTTGAACTATTGCTTGTTGTACATTAAATGTTCGTGCACCCGGTCGCCCAGAGGAGGATAGGGTCCCCCTCCGAGTCTTGGTTCCTCTCAAGGTTTCTTCCTATTAGAGGGAGTTTTTCCTTGCCACTGTCGCCTCAGGCTTGCTTGTTGGGGGGTTTAGGCCGGTTATACGTAAAGTGCTTTGTGACAATGACTGTTAAGAGCGCTATATAAATAAATTTGAATTGAATTGAATTGGAGATATGTACTGGAAAAGAGAGGAATGAAGATTAGTCGCAGCAAGACAGAATACATGTGTGTAAATGAGAGAGGCACAAGTGGAACAGTGATGTTACAGGGAGTAGAAGTAAAGAAGGTAGAGGACTTTAAGTACTTAGAGTCTACGGTCCAAAGCAACAGAGAGAGTGGAAAAGAGGTGAAGAAGCGTGTGCAAGCAGGTTGGAATGGGTGGAGAAAAGTGTCAGGTGTGATGTGTGATTTTAGCAAGATGTGATGTGGGGTTTTAGCAAGAATGAAAGGAAAGGTGTACAAGACAGTAGTGAGACCAGCAATGTTGTATGGTTTGGAGACAGTGCCAATGAGGAAAAGACAGGAGGCAGAACTGGAGGTTGCAGAGCTCAAGATGTTGAGGTTCTCTTTGGGAGTGATGAGGATGGATAGGATTAGGAATGAGTACATCAGAGGGACAGCTCATGTTAGATGTTTTGGAGGTAAAGTCAGAGAGGCCAGACTGAGATGGTTTGGACATGTCCAGAGGAGAGACAATGAGTACATAGGTAGAAGGATGCTGAGGTTGGAGCCACCAGGCAGGAGGCTGAGAGGAAGACCAAAAAGGAGATTTAGAGGACATGAAGTTAGTTGGTGTGAGGGTAGAGGATGCAGAAGATAGGACTAAATGGAAACAGATGATTCGCTGTGGCAACCCCTGAAGGGAAAAGCCAAAAGAGAAAGAAGAAGATGGTCCCTTTTATTTATTCAACTTTTCTTAGTTTTACTTTATAATTAAATATACCTTACCTTAACAGTTAAAATGAAAATGTTTGTGTGTAGTTCTTGATCTTGTCACTGTGGTTTTTATCCTCATGGTTTCTAAAAGAATTTAGGCTATTTAGCTGTTTCCTTTTTTCACACTTTTGACTGTTGTGCAACTGTGAATACAATTTAATTTAATCTTTCATTGTTTTGCAAATAATTCTTTATCATATTATCCATCAGCAGTTAAAGTTACATTTAAATCTCTCTCGGATGTATAATATTTTTACTTATATATGTTACTTGTGACAACTGATATTATATCTGAGCTAAGCAAAGGAAATTCTGTTGTATTTAGTATGATAAGCCTCTAAACATCAAAACTGGATTATACTTACATTCAAAAATAATAAACAACAACCCACTTCATCATTTATGAATTTTATTCAGTGTTCATTTTCATGCTATGGGAGGCATCACATCAATTTTATGGTTGTGTGGAGAAAATGTGCTTCATAACACAAACATTTCATATCCCAGTGCAAGAATCAATGTATTAATAACAATGAATGAACAATGTATATATTAAAGATCAGTATTAAAATCACTTATTTAGTTACTTAGGATCAACATGCAGAAATGTACAGTAACAATTTGTCTTGAACTTAGTTCATATTTACATTAATTTAATGCATGTTGCTAAAATCTGCCATTTTGGGCAAGGTTGTCTCAAAAATATATATTATCTTGGAAAATTAAAGTTAAATAAAGACAAAATGAATAAATACAGTATATATATTAAGCCTTTCAAAAACTAATTACTGTGTATAACTGTAGCTATGTAATTATTATTGTGATTAAAAGTTGCAGAAGGTAGCTAGCATTGAGGTAGAGTTTTGATTTAATCATGAGCTACATATTGGGAGATTAACATTCCTTACTTTTTTAAAATACAAACTGCTTAATTAACTTAAATTTACTTTAATTTACTTAAAGCTCAGTCTGTTCAAATGTCATGTATGAACAAAAGTGACAAGGCCACCATGAAGAATGCGGTGAAGACACTGAACCTGCAGCAGTCCCCACTCGATATCACTGCAAATAAGCAACAAATAAATAAATTAATTTTAGATGAATATGAAAAAACATTTACAGAACTTGCCAACTTGAAAAAAATATGATCACTTGTTTTATGACATTCTGTAAAATGTGTTATTCAATTTATTTAAAACTGAATTTGGTTTCTTACACAAAAACAGGCTAGTTTAAATAGTTTTGCAAGCTGCTAAACTACTTAACTGTGTGTACTGAAGTGTGTGTAAGTTACTAATAAATGACTTACCGGTGCCATTCACTATGATTTGTGATGTAAAAATTTGGAAGGGGAGGCTGTTGTTGTTGGCAGCTCTAATTAAAGTTTGGGCGATTTGGGTGTTGTTGGGTAACTGAGACGAGGCTCCAAAGGACAACTGCATGAAATTTTTGATCATCGTTTCTCTAGTAGCTCTGAGACCTCCATCACTGCAAATGAGATGAAATGTAAGACATGCAAAATAAATAAATAAATAAAACAAAATATTTGTCATCATTTAATCCCAAAAACTTCAAAGCATCACACAAAGTAACAGTAATTACCTGTAATTTGACATGCCCAAGCTGCTAAATGTTGAGGGATTGTCAGCAGTGAAAAATGGTTCAAGCTAAAAAAGAAAAAAACAAGATTTTGCTTTATAACAAATTTTCACAATTTCTCTTATCATTCTGTCATAGCTAGCGGCATAATGATACATCAATCACCACTGATACATTGAAATCAGTGACAGTGATCATACATATTGTGATGTCACTTTATATCAAACATGGGGTGTATTTTTATTAAAAGACAAACTGCGAAGGCATGAGATATTCACTATTTGCAAATATAAGAATGTTGCATGCAAAAATATTCATTCAAATATGTTGCTTTTGTACCATAATTTATTCACTTTTCAAATCTTTCTCTTACAGCTTAGAAGTGAGTAATGTATGAACTGTATTTGTATAATCACATAACAAATATTATTATCACAAAAAACGTCCGAAAGTCCGAAATCACTGGTAATGATACTTACTCCAGATTTAATCATTAATGATCTGTTTGTGAATAAAGTGGAAGTGGAGTCTGATAGAAGTGGTACAAATGTGCCATTTGTTAGGAATATCACTGAGATGATCTGTGGAAAACCTGGAATGATTAAAGAAATAAAAATATATATTTCTGAATCAAGGGTTACCATATTTATTACAGAGATTTTGGAATATTTCAGCAGAGAACATAAACTATTTTTGCAGTAAGAGCTAGATATTTCTTTTGGGATTAAGTCTTATGATTCTCATGAATGCACTAATAATGGCAAACTGTTGAATTTTCTAGACAACTTCAACTTACTTAGAATAGCAACTGATGTGATGTCCAACGTCAAGTTGTATGTTGAGTTTGGATTACTAATAGCTTCTTTCAGAGTGACCACAATGTCTTGACTGGGTGGAAGGGGCTCTGTGGAGTTTTCATTAAAAATCAGCTGAACATCTGCTTCCACATTTTCGGAACGTGTAGTCCTGGGCCTGTGAGTATTATTGAAAATATATAAATTGCAGGTTTAACAACACTCTAAATATCCACTTGGAAGACTGCATCCCACACAGTATTGAATAATAATTTGCTTAATTTAGCTTAAAAAGAATATGATAAATACAAATGAAAAGCCACTTAAATTAAATTCAAAATACTTAATTTGAGAAGACCAGAATATTGAATATTATTGAAACCAATATTAAACCAAAACAACAACATTAGGTGTTTAAACACCAATTCTTACCTAAAGCCCAGCACAATGGTCCTGAAGAAGAGACTCCCATATTTTCTTTTGTAGATTTGATCAAACTGCAGAGAAATTATACACAGAAATTATGCTTAACATTGCACTGTATACTGTGAGCAAGCATTTTTATAGTATTACAATTTTTCTTGATTTACAAAAGGCTCTAACTGTGCCAAAACAGTTAAAATATGCAACAAAAGCAAATCTTGCCTTCAAGCAACACAACTTGCAAACAAGTGTATGAGCTCTTCCAATCAATCATTACAAAATGCACAACAAAATACAGCACTCATTGTGAATCAGTGCACCATTGCTTGTCATTGTAGTCTATTAGCTTTCATGCCAGTGCCATTTGTTGTCTTTCTACATAGGCTGTGTCAAATTGATCTTCTTGCAAAGAATTGGATAAAGAATCAGAAATGCTTTGATGCAAACTTTATTGATTCCATTACTTTTTTTTTTAATCAAACTGTGGCTGACAACTGAAATACCGTATATATTGCAGAAAAGAAACCAAAATGAAACGTACTGTAATAAAATAAATTAGTTTAAATAGCCACTATGGATATTCAGTCTATTTACTCATGACAACAGGGCCGTGTTTTCATCCACATCATATTCTATATCTATAACAAGCAACACAGAGGTGGCACCTTTGAAAGGTGTACAGACTGATTGCTGATTGAAGATTTCTGTGAAGGAGTGTCAAACGGGTGCTTTAGTGAATTCATTCTAATCTAGGTCGTGTCTAATAGTTAAGAATAGATGGTTTCTATTTGGTTACCATAGTCAAAACAATAGAGTTTGGGCTGCTTGAATGACATCTGTGTTAACAGTTATGCAAAGAGTTGTAAAAAATGAGTGAATCCAGGGAAAAAGTGTTAACACGTGCGAGAGATGTCTTCAGGTTTGCTGAGATGGTAATGATGAAGACCAAGTGGATCCCAGTTTCTTTAAGCAGGTCAAAACAATCAAGAAAAACTGTAATTTTGCAGGAATTGTAACTTTACTGGTAATAGTCATTTTTCATAGAATTTTTACTTGTATCAGCTACTTACCACTGCAACAACTGTTGTAGCTAAAGTTTTAAACTCTGTGCTTTCAGGGTTGCTGAGTGCCGGAACAAACACTTGCTGGATAATGACCATCAGGGCGATAGCTTGGGGAGGACGAGTTGGTAATGGGGTTGTTGTTGCTGCTGTTGTGGTTGCTCTAGTTGTTGTTGTTGTTGTTGTCGTTGTTGCTGTTGTTGTTGTTGTTGCTGTTGTTGTTGTTGGCATAGTGGTTGTTGATAATGTTGATGTTGTAGGTGTTGTTGAGGAATTTGTTATTAATGCTGTGATTGTTGTTGGGCTTGTAGTTGGGATCACTACAAGAGTAGTAGTTGTAGTTGTTTGTGTAGTTAATGGTGCTGAAGTTTGGGGTTTAGTTGTTGGAGTAGATGATGTAACAACCTTAGATGTTGTGGTTGCTAGGGTTATTGTTGGTGTAACTGTAGTCACAGGTGCAGGAGTTGTGGAATTTGCAGTTGTGACTGTAAGGGAGGTTGGGCTACTTGTAGATGCTAAAGGTGTAGAAGTGTCTACAGATGTTGAAGAAAATATTGAAGTCACATCCGTTGTCATTGTTGTTGATGATAATGAAGTAACTAAGGAGAAAGTCAGAAATCATTTAAAACATATTTACTGACTCTTAACATGGGCTGATATGCTATATCTTTGAGACACGAAATTGTATGATTTATGCTTACCTCTAACATCTGTAATGTTGAAACTTGTGTTTGAATTATACACAGCATTAATGACTGCAACACTACTGGGAAAATCCAGCCCACTCCTGAATGTTACATTCATATCTGTGATAATTGATCCAGCTCTATGTAGAAAAAAATAAAATAACATTTGAACAAGGAGAACATAATAAAATCCTGCTTGAATGGAGGAGCAATATGTCACTAATTTAAAACAAATTAATGGAATACAGCAAATATATTAGTATAGCAAAATTGCACCTACCTAAATCCAATCACAAATAGACTGATAAAGCTGTTAAATGCTTCTGTAAAGACTGGTTTCAACTGTTAATAGAAAAGGCATAATGAAATTTAGCCATTAGTAACAACACTCAGTAGAAAGTTAGAGACTGATGTTAATTAAATTACAATATTATAATGTTTAAAAATGAAATATACTGAATTTCTTGACTTCTTTGCTCCTCTGTTTTGTTTATTTCACCAAAATGAAATTATTTTAAACCAAAAAATGGGGCATACCTCTGAATTGACTCGTGCTGCCCGAGCAATGGAGGCGTTAGAATTTCTGTCTGATAGTTCAGAGGTAAATGTTTCATTGGTGGTAAAGCTGATTTCCCATGTGCCAAACGTTTCTGCCGTGGTGGAGCTGACTGTGAAAACTTGGAAGGAAAAAATAAATAGAAATTTGTTTAAGTTAATACCAGGAAATGCTGTAGCAATATCAAAAAAGTGAATAGAAGATGGTATTTTATATGGCCAAATTTCTTCGTTATTTGCTGCATTTGCTTTTTTAGAACCACTTTATTAATCATTACAGACACATACCTGTAGGATTTGATGTTGGTCCAGACGTGAAAACTGATGGAGATGTTCTGGTGCTTGACCAAGTAGTTGACTGATCAGTGGTCAGAGGAAAGGGTTCAGTAGTTGAAGTGAAAGTGGGTGACTCAAAAGTGACATCATTTGTTGTTTGACCAGTTGTAAATTGTGATGATAAAGGAACTGTAGTTATTTTTGTGGTGGGCAACACTGTAGATTCCTCTGCTGCAGATGTGGTTGGTTCAGCAGTGGAAGTTGTAGTTGATTCTGTGGTGGTCAACAGTGTAGATTTTTCTGTTGCAGAAGTGGTTGGTTCAACAGTTGAAGCTGTAGTTAATTCTGTGGTGGTCAACAGTGTAGATTCCTCTGTTGCAGATGTGGTTGGTTCAGCAGTGGAAGTTGTAGTTGATTCTGAGGTGGTCAACAGTGTAGATTTTTCTGTTGCAGATGTGGTTGGTTCAGCTGTGGAAACTGTACTTAATTCTTTGGTGGTCAACAGTGTAGATTCCTCTGTTGCAGAAGTGGTTGCTTCAGCAGTGGTAGCTGGAGTTAAGTCTGTGGTGGTCAGCAGTGAAAACTTCTCTGTTGTAGAAGTGGTTGGTTCAGCTTTAGAAACTGTACTTAATTTTGTGGTGGTCAACACTGTAGATCCTTCTGTTGCAGAAGTGGTTGGTTCAGCAGTGGAAACTGTAGTAATTTCTGTGGTGGTCAACATTGTAGATTCTTCTGTTGCAGAAGTGGTTGGTTCAGCAGTGGAAACTGTAGTTATTTCTGTGGTGGTTAACAGTGTAGATTCTTCTGTTGCAGATGTGGTTGATTTAGCAGTGGAAACTGTAGTTACATCTGTGGTGGTCAACACTGTAGATTCTACTGTTGCAGAAGTGGTTGATTCAGCAGTGGAAACTGTAGTAATTTCTGTGGTGGCCAGCTTTGTAGATGCCTCTTTTGCAGAAGTGGTTGGTTCAGCTGTGGAAACTGTACTTAATTCTGTGGTGGGCAACACTGTAGATTCTTCTGTTGCAGAAGTGGTTGGTTCAGCAGTGGAAACTGTAGTTATTTCTGAGGTGGTCAACAGTGTAGATTTTTCTGTTGCAGATGTGGTTGGTTCAGCTGTGGAAGCTGTATTTAATTCTTTGGTGGCCAGCACTGTAGATTCTTCTGTTGCAGAAGTGGTTGGTTCAGCAGTGGAAACTGTAATTAACTCTGTGGTAGAAAACACTGTAGATTCTTCTGTTGCAGAAGTGGTTGGTTCAACAGTGGAAACTGTAGTTATTTCTGTGGTGGTTAACAGTGTAGATTCTTCTGTTGCAGATGTGGTTGATTTAGCAGTGGAAACTGTAGTTACATCTGTGGTGGTCAACACTGTAGATTCTACTGTTGCAGAAGTGGTTGATTCAGCAGTGGAAACTGTAGTAATTTCTGTGGTGGCCAGCTTTGTAGATGCCTCTTTTGCAGAAGTGGTTGGTTCAGCTGTGGAAACTGTACTTAATTCTGTGGCGGGCAACACTGTAGATTCTTCTGTTGCAGAAGTGGTTGGTTCAGCTGTGGAAACTGTACTTAATTCTGTGGCGGGCAACATTGTAGATTCTTCTGTTGCAGAAGTGGTTGGTTCAGCTGTGGAAACTGTACTTAATTCTGTGGTGAGCAACAGTGTAGATTTTTCTGTTGCAGATGTGGTAGATTCAGCAGTGGAAACTGTAGTTAAATGTGTGGTGGCCAGCATTGTAGATTCCTCTGTTGCAGAGGTGGTTGGTTCAGCTGTGGAAGCTGTAGTAATTTCTGTGGTGGGAAACATTGTAGATTCTTCTGTTGCAGAAGTGGTTGCTTTAGCAGTGGAAACTGTAGTTATTTCTGTTTTGGGCAACACTGTAGATTCTTCTGTTGCAGAAGTGGTTGGTTCAGCAGTGGAAACTGTAGTTATTTCTGAGGTGGTCAACAGTGTAGATTTTTCTGTTGCAGATGTGGTTGGTTCAGCTGTGGAAGCTGTATTTAATTCTTTGGTGGCCAGCACTGTAGATTCTTCTGTTGCAGAAGTGGTTGGTTCAGCAGTGGAAACTGTAATTAACTCTGTGGTAGAAAACACTGTAGATTCTTCTGTTGCAGAAGTGGTTGGTTCAACAGTGGAAACTGTAGTTATTTCTGTGGTGGTTAACAGTGTAGATTCTTCTGTTGCAGATGTGGTTGATTTAGCAGTGGAAACTGTAGTTACATCTGTGGTGGTCAACACTGTAGATTCTACTGTTGCAGAAGTGGTTGATTCAGCAGTGGAAACTGTAGTAATTTCTGTGGTGGCCAGCTTTGTAGATGCCTCTTTTGCAGAAGTGGTTGGTTCAGCTGTGGAAACTGTACTTAATTCTGTGGCGGGCAACACTGTAGATTCTTCTGTTGCAGAAGTGGTTGGTTCAGCTGTGGAAACTGTACTTAATTCTGTGGCGGGCAACATTGTAGATTCTTCTGTTGCAGAAGTGGTTGGTTCAGCTGTGGAAACTGTACTTAATTCTGTGGTGAGCAACAGTGTAGATTTTTCTGTTGCAGATGTGGTAGATTCAGCAGTGGAAACTGTAGTTAAATGTGTGGTGGCCAGCATTGTAGATTCCTCTGTTGCAGAGGTGGTTGGTTCAGCTGTGGAAGCTGTAGTAATTTCTGTGGTGGGAAACATTGTAGATTCTTCTGTTGCAGAAGTGGTTGCTTTAGCAGTGGAAACTGTAGTTATTTCTGTTTTGGGCAACACTGTAGATTCTTCTGTTGCAGAAGTGGTTGGTTCAGCAGTGGAAACTGTAGTTATTTCTGAGGTGGTCAACAGTGTAGATTTTTCTGTTGCAGATGTGGTTGGTTCAGCTGTGGAAGCTGTATTTAATTCTTTGGTGGCCAGCACTGTAGATTCTTCTGTTGCAGAAGTGGTTGGTTCAGCAGTGGAAACTGTAATTAACTCTGTGGTAGAAAACACTGTAGATTCTTCTGTTGCAGAAGTGGTTGGTTCAACAGTGGAAACTGTAGTTATTTCTGTGGTGGTTAACAGTGTAGATTCTTCTGTTGCAGATGTGGTTGATTTAGCAGTGGAAACTGTAGTTACATCTGTGGTGGTCAACACTGTAGATTCTACTGTTGCAGAAGTGGTTGATTCAGCAGTGGAAACTGTAGTAATTTCTGTGGTGGCCAGCTTTGTAGATGCCTCTTTTGCAGAAGTGGTTGGTTCAGCTGTGGAAACTGTACTTAATTCTGTGGTGGGCAACACTGTAGATTCTTCTGTTGCAGAAGTGGTTGGTTCAGCAGTGGAAACTGTAGTTATTTCTGAGGTGGTCAACAGTGTAGATTTTTCTGTTGCAGATGTGGTTGGTTCAGCTGTGGAAGCTGTATTTAATTCTTTGGTGGCCAGCACTGTAGATTCTTCTGTTGCAGAAGTGGTTGGTTCAGCAGTGGAAACTGTAATTAACTCTGTGGTAGAAAACACTGTAGATTCTTCTGTTGCAGAAGTGGTTGGTTCAACAGTGGAAACTGTAGTTATTTCTGTGGTGGTTAACAGTGTAGATTCTTCTGTTGCAGATGTGGTTGATTTAGCAGTGGAAACTGTAGTTACATCTGTGGTGGTCAACACTGTAGATTCTACTGTTGCAGAAGTGGTTGATTCAGCAGTGGAAACTGTAGTAATTTCTGTGGTGGCCAGCTTTGTAGATGCCTCTTTTGCAGAAGTGGTTGGTTCAGCTGTGGAAACTGTACTTAATTCTGTGGCGGGCAACACTGTAGATTCTTCTGTTGCAGAAGTGGTTGGTTCAGCTGTGGAAACTGTACTTAATTCTGTGGTGGGCAACACTGTAGATTCTTCTGTTGCAGAAGTGGTTGGTTCAGCAGTGGAAACTGTAGTTATTTCTGAGGTGGTCAACAGTGTAGATTTTTCTGTTGCAGATGTGGTTGGTTCAGCTGTGGAAACTGTACTTAATTCTTTGGTGGCCAGCACTGTAGATTCTTCTGTTGCAGAAGTGGTTGGTTCAGCAGTGGAAACTGTAATTAACTCTGTGGTAGAAAACACTGTAGATTCTTCTGTTGCAGAAGTGGTTGGTTCAACAGTGGAAACTGTAGTTATTTCTGTGGTAGACAACACTGTAGATTCCTCTGTTGCAGAAGTGGCTGGTTCAGCAGTGGAAACTGTACTTAATTTTATGGTGGGCAACAGTGTAGATTCTTCTGTTGCAGATGTGGTTGGTTCAGCTGTGGAAACTGTACTTAATTTTGTGGTGGGCAACAGTGTAGATTCTTCTGTTGCAGAAGTGGTTGGTTCAGCAGTGGAAACTGTAGTTATTTCTGAGGTGGTCAACAGTGTAGATTTTTCTGTTGCAGATGTGGTTGGTTCAGCTGTGGAAGCTGTATTTAATTCTTTGGTGGCCAGCACTGTAGATTCTTCTGTTGCAGAAGTGGTTGGTTCAGCAGTGGAAACTGTAATTAACTCTGTGGTAGAAAACACTGTAGATTCTTCTGTTGCAGAAGTGGTTGGTTCAACAGTGGAAACTGTAGTTATTTCTGTGGTGGTTAACAGTGTAGATTCTTCTGTTGCAGATGTGGTTGATTTAGCAGTGGAAACTGTAGTTACATCTGTGGTGGTCAACACTGTAGATTCTACTGTTGCAGAAGTGGTTGATTCAGCAGTGGAAACTGTAGTAATTTCTGTGGTGGCCAGCTTTGTAGATGCCTCTTTTGCAGAAGTGGTTGGTTCAGCTGTGGAAACTGTACTTAATTCTGTGGCGGGCAACACTGTAGATTCTTCTGTTGCAGAAGTGGTTGGTTCAGCTGTGGAAACTGTACTTAATTCTGTGGTGAGCAACAGTGTAGATTTTTCTGTTGCAGATGTGGTAGATTCAGCAGTGGAAACTGTAGTTAAATGTGTGGTGGCCAGCATTGTAGATTCCTCTGTTGCAGAGGTGGTTGGTTCAGCTGTGGAAGCTGTAGTAATTTCTGTGGTGGGAAACACTGTAGATTCTTCTGTTGCAGAAGTGGTTGCTTTAGCAGTGGAAACTGTAGTTATTTCTGTTTTGGGTAACACTGTAGATTCCTCTGTTGCAGAAGTGGTTGGTTCAGCAGTGGAAACTGTAGTTATTTCTGAGGTGGTCAACAGTGTAGATTTTTCTGTTGCAGATGTGGTTGGTTCAGCTGTGGAAACTGTACTTAATTCTTTGGTGGCCAGCACTGTAGATTCTTCTGTTGCAGAAGTGGTTGCTTTAGCATTGGAAACTGTAGTTATTTCTGTTTTGGGTAACACTGTAGATTCTTCTGTTGCAGAAGTGGTTGGTTCAGCAGTGGAAACTGTAGTTATTTCTGAGGTGGTCAACAGTGTAGATTTTTCTGTTGCAGATGTGGTTGGTTCAGCAGTGGAAACTGTACTTAATTCTTTGGTGGCCAGCATTGTAGATTCTTCTGTTGCAGAAGTGGTTGGTTCAACAGTGGAAACTGTAGTTATTTCTGTGGTAGACAACACTGTAGATCCCTCTGTTGCAGAAGTGGTTGGTTCAGCAGTGGAAACTGTACTTAATTTTGTTGTGGGCAACAGTGTAGATTCTTCTGTTGCAGATGTGGTTGGTTCAGTGGTGGAAAGTGTAGTTAAATCTGTGGTGGCCAGCATTGTAGATTCCTCTGTTGCAGAAGTGGTTGGTTCAGCAGTGGAAGCTGTAGTAATTTCTGTGGTGGGCAACACTGTAGATTTTTCTGTTGCAGAAATGGTTGGTTCAACAGTGGAAAATGTACTTAATTCTGTGGTGGGCAACACTGTAGAGCTTGGTTCACCAGTGGAAACTGCAGTTATTTCTGTGGTGGTCAACACTGTAGATTCTTCTGTTGCAGAAGTGGTTGGTTCAACATTGGAAACTGTAGTTAGTTCTGTGGTAGGCAACACTGTAGATACTTCTGTTGCAGAAGTGGTTGGTTCAACAGTGGAAACTGTACTTAATTCTGTGGTGGCCAATACTGTAGATTCTTCTGTTGCAGAAGTGATTGGTTCAGCAGTGGAAACTGTAATTACTTTTGTGGTAGAAAACACTGTAGATTCTTCTGTTGCAGACGTTGTTGGTTTAGCTGTGGAAACAGCAGTTATATCTGTGGTGGTCAACACTGTAGATTCTTCTGTTGCAGATGTGGTTGATTCAGTGGTGGAAACTGTAGTTATTTCTGTGGTGGCCAGCATTGTAGATTCCTCTGTTGCAGAAGTGGTTGGTTCAGCAGTGGAAGCTGTAGTTATTTCTGTGGTGGGCAACTGTGTAGATTTTTCTGTTGCAGAAGTGGTTGGTTCAATAGTGGAAACTGTACTTAATTCTGTGGTGGGCAACACTCTAGATTCTTCTGTTGCAGAAGTGGTTGGTTCAGCAGTGGAAACTGCAGTTATTTCTGTTGTGGTCAACAGTGTAGATTCTTTTGTAGTATCAGTGGTTAGTTCAACCATGGGAACTGTATTTAAATCTTTGGTAGTCAACAGTGTAGATTCTTCTGTTGCAAAAGTTGTTGGTTCAACAGTGGAAATGGTAGTTATTTCTGTGGTAGACAACACTGTATATTCCTCTGTTGCAGAAGTGGTTGGTTCAGCTGTGGAAACTGTACTTAATTTTGTGGTGGGCAACAGTGTAGATTCTTCTGTTGCAGATGTGGTTGATTCAGCAATGGAAACTGTAGTTAAATCTGTGGTGGTCAACACTGTAGATTCTACTGTTGCAGAAGTGGTTGATTCAGCAGTGGAAACTGTAGTAATTTCTGTGGTGGCCAGCTTTGTAGATGTCTCTTTTGCAGAAGTGGTTGGTTCAGCTGTGGAAACTGTAATTAATTCTGTGGTAGAAAACACTGTAGATTCTTCTGTTGCAGAAGTGGTTGGTTTAGCAGTGGAAACTGCAGTTATATCTGTGGTGGTCAACACTGTAGATTCTTCTGTTGCAGATGTGGTTGTAGATTCCTCTGTTGCAGAAGTGGTTGGTTCAGCAGTAGAAGCTGTAGTAATTTCTGTGGTGGGCAACAGTGTAGATTCTTCTGTTGCAGATGTGGTTGATTCAGCAGTGGAAACTGTAGTTAAATCTGTGGTTGCCAGCATTGTATATTTCTCTGTTGCAGAAGTGCTTGGTTCATCTGTGGAAACTGTACTTAATTTTGTGGTGGGCAACAGTGTAGATTTTTCTGTTGCAGATGTGCTTGGTTCAGCAGTGGAAGCTGTAGTAATTTCTGTGGTGGGCAACACTGTAGATTCTTCTGTTGCAGAAGTGGTTGGTTCAGCAGTGGAAACTGTAGATAAATATGTGGTAGTCAACAGTGTAGATTCCTCTTTTACTGAAGTGGTTGTTTCAGCAGAGGAAACTGTAGTTATTTCTGTTGTGGGCAACAATGTAGATTCATGCATTGCAGAAGTGGTTGGTTCAGCAGTGGAAACCGTAGTTAATTCTGTGGTAGGCAATATTGTAGATTTCTCTGTTACAGAAGTGGTTTGCTCAGCAGAGGAAACTGTAGTTGTTTGTTCAGCTGTGGTAGCACTCAATGATTCTACAGGCGCCACTGTAGATCCATCTGTCATAACATTTGTTGATGCTGAAGTGGCATTATTTGTTTGTTCTGTTGTGAATAATATTGTAGATTCTGCTATAAATGTTGTATATTGGTCATCAGTGGGTGAGGAATGTGGGAGATCTGTTGTTTCTTGTGTCAAAGTGCTGCTGAAACTGTAGTTTGTATTCTCCGTTGTCTGTGTTGTGGCAACATTTACTGCGGCTGTTTAAAGAACAGAAATGTTTGGCAAAAAATGATATATGACACTTTCTACTAATAGAAATAGTGTGTGAAATGCTTTTTGAAAAGTACTTACCAACTAATATTAATACTGTAATATATGCTTTTCTGTTCATAGTGACCATTTTTTTCTTTAACACCTCTGAAAGAATATTAAATATTAGTTCTTATAGTTTTGGGGTGAATAGAGTGCAGTATTAACATTTCATAATATATTGTGTTGATTTACTATGACTAATTTGCCATTGATTATGATTAATTTGTGTATATAATACATTCACAGTACACATATATCTTTGGAATGCATATTTAAACAATTTGTCAAAATGTACTTCATGTATCTTCTCTTTTTTTTAGATTGATTCAAGAGCTATAAAGTTTATTTATTTATTTATTTAATATTTTGTATTCAGGAATCAATGCAAGCACAAGGAGAGAATATTTGTTTTTCCTTTTCTCAAAATTATTTACTTTATACATTATTTAGTCAGCAAACACAACATTTAAATTAAAACATTTTATATTTTTATTTAACCAAAAATTGTTTCCTTTTTTTTTTTTTTTTTTTTTTTTTTACATTTTTTGACTGCATGTTCTCTTTATGATAATAGTTTGCTTACTAATATTTTTGTGTATTTAAGCATTCTATGATGAAATATTTTATGTAGACCCTGGTTGCCTGGAATCGTCTTGAAGGATGAGTATTCTTTTGGAAGAGCTGGTTAAGCAACCTTTACTGGAAACTGAATTTCCTTTTAGTGTAACCACTAAATAAATATTTTTAAAAGGTGTTTAAAGTAGAGCACCAAATGTATAATCAAAACAGAAAGCTGAAACTGTAATAACAGTTGTTCTGTGTTAAATCTGAAATTCTCTGCAGTTGTGCCCTTTTGAATAGGACTCGTCTAACCTGACATAGCTCTACTTATCTTCATCTAAGGAGTTATGATGTGCTACACTGGAGACCAATCCACTAATATTTATTGAAATAAATTACATAGAAATTAGTGGAATTAATGCATGAATTCTGTGATATTCTATACAGTACTTTTAGAAAATTTGAGATGAATGCTTAATTCAAAAAAGTCAAATTTAAAAAAAACCTTAAGCAGTCAGAAATTTTGACGAAAATGTTTAAACAATTTATATAGTAGTAAAAACTCACTCAAATCCTTGATAGTCAGCTGAGTTCAGAGTTTCACAAAATATTTGGTCCTTTTTGGTATATTCGTTATGTCAAAATCCAGGTTGGTGTAACCGTTTGATGCTTAGAGTTCTGTATATTGTGTGGAAAAGCGGTTCCTGTCTGGCTTTTAAGGCACAATTTACATGACGTGAATTGTGAAATGCATTCTTCAGTTTTCGTAGGTTGGGGGATGATTATTGACAATCAGTCATCATGAATAGTCTGGCAGCATTTTTGGGCTTGTCCTTTGTTTCCATTGAATGGCACATTGTTGGTTGGTGTGTTGTTGCTTTTTGTCACTGCCTTATCTATCTGAAGGAAATGATTAATAAACAGCAACTTGACAGTTGCAAAATGCAGAGAATGTATAATTAAGTTTGATACCATGCAGAGAAACTGCTTTCATTAATTACCATAAAACCGTCAGTTTATCTGAGGACACAGGCATCTCATCTACTTCTACAAGAAATGGATGGGTCTACTGCAATAACACAATTTAAGTTAGAAAATTAACTTAATTTTCATTGTTAAACATTTTCTAGATTCTTCTACATTTATGCAATTTAAGTTAATTTTTTGTATTTGGTTAAATTAAGATTTTTGTAAACAGTATTTTTAAACCTAAGACATTATTTCCCCCCCACACACACAACTTTCATTGTCTTTAAATGCGTAATCAAGGATACAGGTAATCTATTATTGGTGTCATTCTTTCTAAGAGTCAATGTCTGACGTACAGATGGTGTAAATCTCTAAATCTCTCTATTATTAGTTCTCTCTTTCTCTCTCTCTCTCTCTCTCTCTCTCTCTCCCTGCCCCCTCCCTCCTAAAATTCCTCCATCTATTTCCCGCTCTGACTTGGTCACACCCATGTGTGTTAGGGAGTGGTTTTCATGGTAGATTTGTGACTAAAAAAACACTGAAACAAGGCCATGGGAATATCTGTTGTGGGGAAAAACAAAACTGGTGTGTAAAATAATGCTGGCAGGTTCTTAGAATGCTTTTTAAAGCAGTCAGCCCTCTGCATATGCAACCAGTCCGGTTCATACCTTGGGTTTTCAGACACAATTCGGTTCATACGTCATATATACGTAGTTCAGTGTAAAAGAAGGCATTGCAATGCTTTCACAAATAGAAGTGTTAATTGTTAAAAAAACCAAAAATCAATTAACAATGCAAAGTGAATGAAAATCAAATTAATATTTGCCATGATCACCCTTTGCCCTCAAAACAGCAACAGTTCTTCTTGGTATACTACACAGCATTTTAGAAGGAACTCAATCGGTTGGTTTTTCCAAACAGCTTGCAAAACTAAGCACAGATCTTCTGCCTCAAATCATTCTGTTCCTTCATGACGATGAGGTGCCCCTTCTTGATGCCCCAATGGGTCGTGCAGGCTGTACCAAGACTTTATGCTTAAGATAGGTCTTAATGACACTGAAGAATACATTCTTTCATTCATTATCCAAACCACTTAAATCTTATCGAGGTTGCGAGGACCGGAGTCTATCCTGGGCAGGTGCCAACACACCACAGAACACACACACTTACATAATCACACTCTCATTCACACCTTACGGGGCCAATTTAGAGTTGCCAATTAACCTATATTGCATGCCTTTATGCTGTGGGAGGTAACTGGACCACTCAGAGAAAACCCACGCAAACACAAGGGAGAGCATACAAACTCCACACAGAAAGGCCCTACGGCTGACCCTGGGATCGAACCCAGGACCTTCTCACTGTGAGGTGGCAGCACTTACCACTGCACCACTGTGCCGCCTTGATGAATACAGTTGTGGCTAATCAGATAGTATTACATGATGGATAGATTATTTTCTTGCATTCTGCAGCATTGAGGACACCATTAATCCTGGCCAAGCTCCCAATTCCATTTGCAGAACTAGTAAAGGAAACTTCATCTTCACCATGCTTCACTGTTGTTGTCTTATCGTCTTTGGCGAACAAGCTGTCTTTTGCTACAGCCAGATATTTCAGAATGTGTTTCATCAGTCCAGAGCATATGCTGCTATTTTTCTGTGCCAGCGGCTGTTGGCTTGCTGCTGGAATAGTCTTAGTAGTGCCGAACGCAGCCTCAAACTTGTCTCTGAATTGTGAACTGCTATGTAACAGAGTTGTAAACTCTGTTGTGATGTTTTGGCAATGGCGCGGGAGATGACCTTAACCTCCTTAAAGCCGTCATTCACAACTAATTGTAGAGAATGAGCACAGCAGGAAAGACGTTCACCTGATGACCAGGTTAATTCTTTGTCTTCCACTGAATTCATGTCCTCCCACAAGCTCTCATCATCTAGACTCTCTTCCTCAATTGCATTGTCATCAGACTGCTGTTGTGCCATGTGAACTTTAAAAACACATTTCATATTTGAAGCATTGTCTGTAATGATCTTGTGACGGATTCCATATTCCTCTGTGATCTCCTCAAAGGCAGAAGCAATGTGCTCACCAGTATGTCTACCTGTAAAATGTCTGCAGTCCAGCAAGTAGGATTCAAGTGCATAGGCAGCCCATATGGGCAGTCACTCCAAGGAAGGAGCATAGTCTGCGATCAGACCAGATATCAGTCGTTAGTGAGACATATGACTGTTTCGCCAGCTTCTCTAATACTTTCTCCTTGAGCTTCCTCACCAATGCTGGGATCTGTTTCTCAGAAATTGTTCTTCTGGAGATTGGTGTGTACTTACTGTCTAAAATCTCAAGAAAGTGTTTAAAATGTACATTTTCCACAATTGACAGAGGCAGACAACACCCAATTAGTAAATCTTGGACAGTGGCTTCACTGATGGCTTGTTGTCTCTGAGAATGTTCGATGTAGACCTACCCTTTGTGAGAGCCCAGCCCAGACCCAGGGAGGAGTCCGCCTCATCAGACTCCAGCTCCAGATCGTCACAGCAACCTCAGCGCACCAGATTTACATCACCAGAGTATTAGCCAATCATGGACGACCTTCCAGTATTTAAAGACCCTTAGTTTCAATTCTTCTTTGCAAAGTATTGTTATGCTACGTAGCGAGCGTTTCTTGTGTTTGCCTGCCTCCATTTTGACCCTTGCTTTTGTCGACTCTGCGTTTGGGTTCACCTGCCTGCCTTTACACACTTTCTGGGTAAAGGAAGCTATAGTTGGCTGTGTATCATCTTCCTTGTGGTCAGCCTTGTACTCCAAGAACCTGAAATTGAGGAAGGATAACACAGATATCTGGTGACTTGAACTTTATTTATATAAAGAGAAGCAAACGTACCGAAGCGGTATTAGATATTACATTATAGATACGTCTTCAACTAAAAATTAATGTGGAATAAATCTCAAGTCTATTTTTTAATCTACATTCTGATTTGTTTCCATTCCATTTTATAATCTATATATAACTAATCAAATAATTGGCTTTCTAGGCGTAGGAACATATATATATTAATACGGTTCTGTAACGGCAGACAGGTGAACCCAAACGCAGAGTCAACAAAACCAGGTCGCAGGCACAGGATCAATTTGATGAAAAGCCGAGGGTTTATTAAAGCACAGTTCAAAACCAGAAAACACAGTGCAATTCGGTGCAAACAAATCCGAATCGCCAGAGGCAGAGGGGTAAGCCAATAACCGAAAGCAAGGGTCAAAACGGAGACAGACAAACACAATAAACGCTCGGTACGTAGCACAAGGCATAACAATACTTCGCAAAGAACTGTTGTAACTGAGGGTCTTTAAATACCGATAAGTTGTCTATGATAGGTTAATACTCTGGTGATGTAGATCTGGTGAGTTGAGGTTGTTGCGAAGGTCCGGAGCTGGAGTCTGATGAGGCGGACTTCCTCCCTTGGTCTGGGCCTGGCTCTCACAGGTATGTTCTATCATTTTTCTCACACAAATGTGTGGATCACCACAATACATAGTAGACAGCAAGGGTGTAAATGAAATTATATTTTTTAAATAGCTCCACAAAGATATGATGGATATAGTATAATATGGTATAATATGGTCTTCCACATACTGTTATCACTGACTTATTTTAAGGTGATTAATGACACTATTAAGTAGGCTACAGAAACAAATAGGCTACTGTAGTCTACACTATTATGCTAGGCAGCATCAACAAGAGTCATTTAATTTGAGAGAATACACTAGTTTGTTTCTATGTCTATTTACTATCAGACTGCACTTATGTGCAGCAATAAGCTGGCTCTAGAATAGGCCTAATTCCCCATGGGAAATGTAGCTCTTAAATGTTATTTCTTAAATATGAGTGTGCCTACTATTAACTAACTATTGTGCACCTTTATTCTTCACAGAGAAAGCATCCATCAAAACTTGCTGATTTCAGTGCATGTGCACGGAAGCCGGCACAGGAGCAAGGAGACATAAGCAAGCAGAGCAAGCAACCAGACAAGCAGTGGGTGGTGCAATCCGTGTGTCTCAAGGGACAGTTGACAGGCTCCTTATCAGGCTGATTTGTGAAGGTCACCACCCCGTCTCCTTGGTCGAACAGCCAGCATTTAAAGACTTTGCTGCAGTACAGAAACCTCAATGCAAAATATTTCACAGACTCTGGTTCTCCACTACTGTTACAAAATCTGCACAAACTTAAATGTTAGCAGTATTTTTTAAGATATACTGTTTTATTATAGTTTTTCTTAATAGCTAAAACACATTTCTTTAAATTAGGCCTCAATTTTCCAAAACTCTAAACACAAATCCTTAACTACTCACTCAACTACTGAAACTTCCACTGTTCAGGTCAAAAACAAACTCTCCACTCAAAACAATGTAATCCTACATCTGAACCAAACTCTGCCTTCAGTAATCACACAAAAGGCACCACATCTACTACAAACCAGGAATTACACACTAGCGAGCTCAGTTCAAAACAGTACCTGTTACTGCAATGAATAATGGCACTTTGGTTTTCCCCAGAACAAACTCTTTTCATGACACACATAATATAAAGACACAACACCTATGCATTTGCGTAATTTTTTAATTCTGTGATGTACTGTAGTTATAAGTCGAAACTGAGTGAAAAAGTAAAGCAACAGTAAAATATGCAACAGATAAACAACATAGAATGCAGAACATGAAATTACCAATATCAAATATCAATGTCATTGAAAACATTACTGTAACAAAAAACAAACATTCACCCTGAATCAACATGCCTTCTCTGGTCTGGGTCATGCCATAAATTCTCATCATCACAGGCAATGTGAGCCCTATCCAGGCAGCGGGGGAAAAAAACCCTTGTATGTCTAATCCACCCCTGGCAAGCCTCAACTGTAATGTCTGAATGGGCCTCCTCCATAGCCTGGAGGAGGTGAATACGGATGTAGGGGTCTCGGTCATAGACCTTCCACTGCCATGCTGAAAAAACTCCTCTATGGGGTTTAGCAAGGGGGAATATGCTGGCAAAAAGATGTTGCTAAATCTTGGGTTGTTTGTGAACCAGTCACAAACTACAGCAGTCCTGTGGAAACTGACATTGTCCCAAATGACAATGGCTACTGTGCTGGCTCCCTCTGGTCTAGTTGGTATAAACGATCTCTCAGACCATTGAGGAAAGCCAGCAGATGCATGGTGTTGTATGGATTAAGGGTGGCATGGTGGTGGAGGACCCCTCTGTGGCTGATGGCGGCACACATGGTTACATTTCCTCCTTGCTGGCTAGGGGGCTAGGGACATTCACAATGGCCCGGTGGCCAATTATGTTCTTCCCACTTCTCCTCCTTTTGGTAAGATTGAATCCCACTTCATCAACAAAGATGAGTTCATGAGGAGTCTCTCTGGCATCTGTCAAATATTCTCTACAAAAGAAATGAAACAGTTCAGTAAATGACGACTCAGAAACACACTGCTGTAGTGCACAATATGCCCTGTACTACAGTATATACACTGCTGTAATACATAAATATACTCAAATATGGTATGAAAAACGATACTTACACATATTCCACCTGTTGATCTTTGACTATCAGAGTTCCTTTCGAAAGGAACACGATAGATCTGTTTCATCCTCAACCTGTTCCTTCAAAGAATGCGGTCAATTGTTGAGATGCTGACGGAATCAATGTCTTGGAATATTTCCTGATCCTCAACAACTCTCCTTTGTATCTCACGCAAGCGAATCAGATTGTTGGCTATGACCGTATTGACGATGTCCATCTCTTGCTCTTGTGAGAATAGCCGTCTTCTGCCTCCGTTGGGTGGTCGCCTTTCAGTTCTGCAATACGATAACAGAATTACTGATGGGATTACAGTAAACCATCCATTTTACAAAATAGGAGCACACAGTGACTCCTGTATGTGATATGGTACCGTAATACAATCTCATTTCAGAGAGCATACAATAGAGCAAACAGCTACAGCACATGTATGTACTGTAAGAGCACAGACTACTGCACTCCAATGTTATACTAGAGAGCAGTAGGTAAATTACCTACCTATTTTCCTCTCTGAAGGTTCGGATTATAGAGGCTACTGTGAAGCGGTTCAGATTCGGCTGCACTCTTTGCCCAGCTTCCCTCATGGACAACCCATGGATAAGAACATGGTCAGCTAGAGTTGCACAAATCTGATCAGAAACCACTTGTCTCCTTGCCCTTCCTCTTCCCCTTCCATCTTCTTTTCTGTGTCCCCTTCTTCTACCTTCAGGTCTTTGTAGATCCATTTTTCCAATACAAGTGAGCTGACACATGGCCCTTTTATGTAACAAGTTAAGGTTCTGATTGGTGTGTGAACAATTCTGATTGGCTATGTTTCCGTCTGGATAATTGTGTGCTCATTGGTTTCAAGCTGTGCTGACTTGAGTGAACCATATTGACTGCAACTGCTTTCTGACTGAGCACATGGTGCAGGCATTCACAACTGAGTGGATCTGTGTGTTGTGTTTTGCAGTAAGAGTTAACCAAATCTGATTCATATGTCAGAAACGTTGTTTAATGTTTATGGCTTAGGGAAATGGGTGTGTCTTTTGGTATTTGGCGTAATGGTTTGGGAAATTTAGCCCATAAGCCTGGTAATAGTGTGTAAGCAATCAAGAAAAACTAATATACTGGATATAGAATTTTTCATATTCTAACCACTTGCACATTCAGTGTAAAAGTCAATTTTCTCTCTGTAGGTAATACTGCATCCAAACTGTCATTCTATCTACCTCTATTTCTAGTTCTAGCTTAAAGTTATATTTAATATTCCATTTCTAGTTTAAAATATATATTTTGTATTCTATTTATATATTGTTTATTCCATGTGCCTTATTTGTTCTTTGTTCCCTATTTCCTATTGCACTGAAAAAACTGGAGCCATCTCGTCTTGTCTCTCTGTATATCTGTACAGTATATAGCAGAGATGACAAAGTTTACTTTGACTTTGACTTTAAGAGGCTGCCGGGCCAAATGAAGACAAAAATTATATTGCACCTTATGTCACCACTACCACAGATTGTTGGTTTGCACACCAAAAAGCTATATAGGTGTCACGTGCCACTGGATTGATGAGGAGACCTTCGAGAGGAGATCTGCTGTGTTGGCATGCAAGAGGTTAAGAGGGTCACTCACCTTTGATACAGCACCTATAGAATACGAAGGAAAGTGGTTAGAGCTACCACAGATAGTGGCTCAAACTTTGATAAAGCATTCAGTATTTTTGGTAAGCAGAGCCAGTCTGAGGATGCAGAGTCAGATACAGACCAAGACTGTCCAGATGACAAATTTGATGTCGAATACCAAGACACAGCAAGATAACAGCCTTGAGTACCAGCTTCCCACACATCAAAGATGTGCATGCCACTTATTGGACTTAGTTGCCACAACAGATGCTGACATTGCAGAACAGAAGATTGACACCTATAAGAGGCTGTCACGTGCCGCCTTTGGGAAATGCCAAGCTATGTGGAATAAGTCAGGTCGCTCACACACTGCAGCAGAAGCTGTGGAAGATGAATGTAGT
The DNA here is from genome assembly GCA_032718565.1 of Distichodus sexfasciatus. Classification (NCBI taxonomy): domain Eukaryota; kingdom Metazoa; phylum Chordata; class Actinopteri; order Characiformes; family Distichodontidae; genus Distichodus; species Distichodus sexfasciatus. The sequence goes on from JAVGVS010000141.1 coordinate 360,658, forward strand.
CTTCAGCTCATCCAATCCAATAAGACACTTTGAATTTGAAAAGTATGATATTTTATTAATTAGCATTTGTAACATAACATTTGTAATAATTCATGATCAGTAGAAAACAATGCTGATACAATAGTATATTTTGTTGTATATGGCTGCACAATCCAAATCTTTCCTGTAATAAACTTGTTAACAGTTTTGTGTTTTATTTATCTTGCAGAGGTTGAGTCAAGCAGAAATTGCTTTCCTGACTGAGTTCTGCTCTGTGATGAGACCAGTGGTAAAGGCCTTAAACATTCTTCAGTCAGAAACCAACACACACTTGGGGTGGCTGCTCCCAGTGATCTTTGAATTACAGTCAAAACTGAGAAGGAAGGAAGCGTCCACCAAGATGTGTCTGCCACTCATCAGAGCAATTCAGCATGGTGTCCAAAAGCGCTTTGGAGTGATGATGGAGGACCCTGAACTGAACTCTGCAGCAATTCTTCTACCAAAATTTGAGACTGGCTGGACTGAAAAAGCTGATGTCATAGAAGCAGGTGTGATTTAATTGTTTAATATCACACTGATCAATAGTTTATTTTAGTCTTGTTCATTTCTTTTCTACCAACAAATACATAGTAATAACATTACAATACAGAATACTACTATGTCTGTCATCTGAAGTTGTAGCTGTTTGTAGTACTTTCTAATAACAGTTTGGTTCGATTTATTTAAACCCAGCCGATCCGAGGCGTATTTGAGTTCTTCTCCCTCATACCCTGGTGTTGTGTGGTCGTTTTTCGTTGGAGCTTGTGTTTGTGGAGTAAGTCTGGTTTTGTTTTCCCGTTTGGTGTTTTTTCATCATGTTTCTGTCTCCACCGCTCCAGGCTCGTGCTACCCGCTGAGAGTGGCGTTTTTTCGGACTGTTGCCTCCTCGGACTTTCGTTCTCATTAGAAGACGCCTGGTTTTCCCCGCTTGGGACTTCAGAGTCCGCTGCGTCTGTTCCTGGTGGAGAACCCCCCGGGGGGGCTCCTTTCGTCGGATTGCCACAGCGGGGGCACGAGCCCATCACGTCCTGGTTTTTGTTCCTGTTTTTTCCCCCCCATTTTTGGATTAGTTAGGACCTTTAAGACTGTGCTCATTTTTGTTGGATTTTTGTGCCGTGTTTTTGTTGGACATTACCCTGTGCCTCCACTGCGTCTTTCTGTCCCTCCTGTTTTTTGTCTGCACACACAGCACCCAAATGACAGATACTTTTACTTAATTAAAATTTTCAGTACTTTTTCCACCTCTGGTATCCGCACATAATTACATTTTTAAATTTAAATTTTTCTTAGATTTTTCTTGCATAACATCCTACTCAGTCTTTCGGCCAAAAATGCATTTTTACTTCAATTTTTGTGCACTGAATTACTCACAAATAATTTCACATGGAGAGGAATCAATATAATGTGTGTTAAGTTCAAAGTCTTGTGATTCTGGCAGTATATGTGTGGGTTCTGAAAGTTACGTTAAGTGGGTTCTGAAAGTTAAAGGGATTTTGAGTTATTAATAACTATCGCAAATTAACTATCATTCATCAGCGCTGAAAGGCTTCATGTGAAGTATTGTCTGACATTCCAAGACACTAACCTTCAATCTTTGGAATCTTTACCTTGTGTCTAGTTGCTGTGCTAAGTGTTGCCATGGTGTAGACCTGTGACATCAGCATGTGAGTGCTTGAAGAAAGTTCCCTGGTTGCTGAATTTATATAATAATGTATCATGATCATGTAATTTACACCCCTAATTACAATATGTATGATGTCTGATGTTTTCATTTTGGATTAAAGTTGGACTTGTTGATCTTTGAATCGATGCATCATTACATCCATAACCAGAACAGATGCAGCTCCTTTAAGTAACTTTTGATGACACATACGTTTTATTTTTTACTTTATTATTTTTTGGTTTTTACAAGTAATGAAAAGACAATTGTGCATTATGAGACGAATCTATTTTATTATTACCAGTTTATGGTTCTAAGAACTAAAGTTACAACATTTAATTTGTAATTTAATTACAAATGTTAAACATGTAAGACAAAAAAAACAAGTGTAAAAGCATTGTAAGTTTTACAAATAACCAAAAAAAAAGCAAAAATTTGACCAGCAAAGACTGCACGCCTTCATTGCCTAGTTATCAGTTTCATTTCATTCATGTGCAAACTGGAACGTAACATTTAACATTAAATAAGATTAATGAGAAAACTTTGATAAAAAGGTGCTTTTAACCAACATGAGCTTAAAGAACAAAAAGAGCACATTTCTATTGTTCTCACTGGGACCACGACAATAGCAGTGAAACCGCCACTGTGAAGTACGCTGTGAAGGTGCTGAACTTGCTGCAGGCCTCGCTTGACGAAAATACTGTTACAATTCAAAATAAAGAAAAAATAATAAATATGTGGACATATTGTAAATTTTCATAAATTCATATCATAAATGTCATTTATTGCCTGTTTCACTAAAAATATAATAAACAATGCATGTGAGACTATTTTTGTGATATCATGAGAATATTTTGCATGAACATGAGCATTAAAAAAAAAATTACATTTTGCTTGCTCATGTTTTGGTATGAAAACATGAAACATTGAAATTATTTTTTTGACTTCTCACTGTTCATTTAGTGGTTCTGCACAAATCGTGACAGTTTGTTTATAATTTAAAATGGTTTCTATTCTTGTTTGTTAACCTTTTTAGCACTCTTTAGTTACTTTTAGTTGTTAGGCTTTGTCACGCGCACTGCATCCCATGGCCAATAACAGGACCCGGAAGTGGTTGGTCGCGGTTTAGGGAGTATAAAAGGAGTCATTTCCTCACAACGCATTGCTCTGTCATTGAGTCAATTGGCCCACCATTCCAACTCTGTTAGCGTCAACTGTGAGTATTCTCAGTTATTTGGTTCATCTCTCTGACCAAGTGTTTGTTGCTAGAACACAGATTATTAGTGGTAATCCTAGCTCTTCGTGTAAGAGAGTTCTTAGATCAATTCGCATGGCAATCCTACCTACTCACGCTCTCTGCCGCGTTTGGGTTAACCACCACGCTACACGGGCTAATGGCTAATGCGTAGCAGTCTGCTATATCCTAACCAGATCACTGGCAGACTGCGAGCGTTCGGCATTCAGTTCAAATCCTAACCAGATCCCAGTCCGAATCGTGAAACAGTCCGACAGCTGCCTAAGCCGGCCTCTGAAAGATTGTGATCATCTGGCTTTCTCATCATATCCTAACCAAATCCCTGACAGAATGACAGAGCCACGAGCTGTTAACCCAGCGGACTTAGCTCGTCTCTGGAATGTGGTATCGAGTCAGACAGTGGACATCAAACAGTTACATAGCAAAGTCGCATCTCTGCACCGTAGCGACCAAGACGGAACTCCGGCATGATGTCGTGTCGCTCCACGCAACTGTTCAGGAACTGTCTGATTCTCGCCTTGCTCCCATGGTGACAGCCCGTTCTCCCCTCCCCGAACCACCTTTGGCTTTACCGGGTAAATGGAATGGCACAGATGGGAAGTGTGATGTGTTTCTAACTGTGCTGGAACTTGTGTTTGAGTTTCATTCTATCAGATACTCCACGGACCGCCAGTGCATCGCGCTTCTTGTCTCCCTGTTTTCCGGGCAGGCAGCAGAGTGGGCCACGGCTGTGCTGCAATCCAATTCAGATGTCGGCCAGCTCCACCCCACCTTCGAACATCCCGACAGCGAGGTGGAGACCGACTCGAGGCTTTACCATCTGTGACAGGGCGCAACATCTGTGAGCCGCTACACGGTGGATTTCCCTACCCTCGCTGTCCAGACCTCCTGGGGGGACACCGCGCTTCAGATGGCTTACTACGAGGGGCAGGCCTCCTATATTAAGGACGAACTCACCAGACGGGAGCTCCCAGCCACGCTGGAGGGACTGATCCAACTCGCTTTATGCATCAACCAATGACTTGTCTCCTGTCTGAGGCCAGCTCCCCATACCCTGCCGCCAGCCTCATCCACTCATCCTCCTCCAACTCCACATCAGATGACTTTCTCCACCCTTCCCCTGGCACCAGAGTATCACCACTCCGCTCCTGCTGCTGCTTCCGGACCTGTCAGTTTTCCACCTTCTGCTGTGACTCTTTCCTCCAGCGCTGGGGAACCCATGCAGTTAGGGCATGCCTCCTTAACTGCAGTGGAGAGGTATCCGCATCAGGCCCTCCTCCACCTGCTGCCGCGGGGTTCTTTTTTGTAAAGAAGAAGGACAGCAGCCTGCGTTGATTATCGGGGGCTCAACAAAATCACTGTGAAGAACCATCTGCTGCTTCCTCTCACCAACACCACCCTGGACGCTCTCTCTGGTGCCACCTACTTTACGAAGTTGGACCTCCAGAGTGCCTACAACTTGGTGCATATCAGGGAGTGTGAAGGATGGAAGATGGCGTTCATCACACCTACAGGACATTATGAGAGCCCGGTGATGCCAGTTGGCCTCTGCAATGCACCCGCAGTCTTCCAACAATTCATTAATGATGTACTGGGTACATATGCTGGGTCGTTGGGCTTTTGCTTATCTGGATGACATCTCGATCTACTCCTGCACTCTGGAGGAACACCACCAGCATGTCAGGGTGGTTCTCAAGAGATTGCTCACTCACCAATTGTACTGTAAGTTGGAGAAATGCACATTTCACGAGCGCTCCACCACGTTCCTGGGTTTTAACATCTTGTCCCAGGGTGTTGCCATGGACCAGCAGAAGCTCAAGGCACTATGTCATATCGCTCCCACCCAAGACTCTGAAGCAGCTCCAAAGATTTCTTGGGTTTGCAAACTTCTAGTGACACTTTATCCGGGGCTTCCATACGGTTGCCGCTTCCCTCACCGCCTTGACATGTCCATCTCTGCACCACTTCACTCTCACTCCCAAAGCCACCTATGCCTTTCATCAGTTGTGCCATCGGTTCACCACCAGTGCCACCATCCTCCTTCATCCAGATCCCACCAGGCCGTTCATTGTGGAAGTCAATGCCTCTGATGTGGGTGCCGGGGAAGTCCTCTCCCAATGAGGTCCAGACCACAAGTTACACCCCTGTAGCTTTTTCTCCAAAAAATTCGACCCCACTCAGCAACATTATGACGGGGACCGTGAGTTGTTGGCCATCAAGTGGACCCTGGAAGAATGGTGATACTGGCTCCAGGGCAGCAGCGGCCATTTATGGTCCGGAAGGACCATCAGAACCTCATATCAATCCAAAACCTGAAGCAGTTAAACCCTCGACAGGTGCGGTGGGCACTGTTTTTTGAACAGTTCAACTTCCATCTCTCTTACCGCCTGGGGTCCAAGAACACCAAGGCCAGCACCCTCTCCCATCAACACGAGGCTGATAGCACCCGGGCGGAACCCACACCTGTCCTCACCACTACCAAGATCATCACTCCCCTTCGCTGAGAATTGGAAACGAGGGTGCGCCAAGCACAGGCCTCGGAGACCATGCCAGCAGGTGTGCCGCCTGGATGACTCTACATGCCGAATCCCATCCGCGCCGATGTTTTCACCTGAGCTCACTCTTCTGCTCTCTCTGGCCATCCAGGGGCCCAACGCACCCTCCAGTTCGCCAGCTGGGCCTTCTGGTGGCCATCTATCACCAAAGACATCCAAAAATTCATCCAGGTGTGGCCAGTGTGTGCCAGGGCCAAGGACTCCAACCAACCATCACATTGGTCCCACATTGCTGTTGATTTCATCACAGGCCTGCTGCATTCAGAAGGCAAGAACACCATCCTCACTATCATCAACCAGTTCTCCAAGGCTGTGCACCTGGTGGCCCTCGCCGGACTCCTGTCAGCTAAGACCACTGCAGAATTGATACTAGAGCATAGTCTGCTTCCCCAGGGACATCATCTCAGACAGAGGGCCTCAATTCACCACCCAATTCTGGAAGGCCTTCTGCCTCCACCTGCAGTTTGACTTCTGGTTACCATCTGCAAAACCAACGGTCAGACGGAGCAGACCAGCCAACAACTGGAGCACTACCTGAGGTGTTTCATCGCGGATCACCAGTGCTCCTGGGCCCGCTAACTAATTTGGGCTAAGTTATCCCACAACCTGCATGTCTCCTCCGCCACTAATCTCAGTCCATTTGAGGTATGCTATGGTTACCAGCCTCTGATGTCCGACCATCAAGAACCAGAGGTGGAGGTGCCATCGGCCCAACAGTTGTTCCGCCGGTGCCAATGGCTCTGGACACTCACCAATGCAGCCATTCACCATGCCAACACCCGTTACGCCACTCAGCATCGCCATCGGTACCCACCGGGATGTTTGTACCAGGTAGGTGACAAAGTTCGGCTTTCTACAAGAAACCTTCGCCTCCACACTGACTCCCGGTTTACCCCCGGTTCATCGGAACCTACCGCATCACACACCAGATCAATCCTGTCATCTACTGGCTCCAACTGCCTGCTGCGCTCCGGATCCATCTGGTATTCCACACATCGCATCTCAAACCGTTTGTCACTTCTCCTATGGTGCCTCCCACTCCTGCCCCTCCTCCCCCATACACCACGCGCCGGATCCTCGATTCGCGTCTTCGGGGCAGAGGTACACAGGAGCGGTCGTGGATTCCAGCCCAGTTCGTACTCAACCTGGAGCTGATTCGGGACTACCATCACTGGGTAACCTCTCAGCCAGGGCCATCTAGTGCCGGTACAGGACCCGAAAGTGGTTGGTCACGGTTCAGGAAGTATAAAAGGAGACATTTCCTTGTGGCACATCGCTCTGTCATGAGCCAATCGGCCCACCATTCCAACTCTGTCGGCGTCAACTGTGAGTACTCTCAGTGATTTGGTTCATCTCTCTCTGACCGAGTGTGTGTTGCTAGAATGCGGATTATTTGTGGTAATCCTAGCTCTTCGTGTAAGAGAGTTCTTAGATCAATTCGTGTGGCAGTCCTACCTACTCGCGCTCTAAGCCACGTTTGGGTTAATCACCATGCTACATGGGCTAACGGCTAACGTGTAGCAGTCTGCTATATCCTAACCAGATCACTGGCAGATTGTGAGCGTTCGGCATTCAGTTCAAATCCTAACCAGATCCCTGTCCGAATCGTGAAACAGTCCGACAGCCGCCTAACCTGAAAAATTGTGATTGTCTAGTTTTCTCGTCATATCCTAACCAGATCCCTGACAGGCTTTAAATTGAAGTTACATTCAACCAGACGCCAAATATTTGCCAAAAATGATTGTTACCTGTGCCATTGATGATAATTTGAGAAGTGTAAATCTGAAAAGGAAGAGTGTTACTGTTAGCCGCTCTGACTATGGTTTGTCCAATTTGGGTAGTGTTGGGTAAAACAGCTGAGGCACCAAATGTCAGATCCATGAAGTTTTTGATCATTGTTGTTCCGGTAACTCTGAGGCCTCCATCACTAGATACAGCAAAAAATATATAAATAAATAAACTTCAGTTTAGTCATTCAAGCCCACGGAGTCCTTGCTTAACATAGAAAGTGACTTCATTTGCTCTTAAATAATCACCAGTTATATTATTGGTGAAGATGAAAATTACATGGTTGACGCTGTGACCAGTTTATATAACTATTTTTGGCTAGAGAGCACTGTGGTCATCCAGTTCACCCAAGAATTACCTGAAATTTGTTGCAGACAGACTGCTGAATGCTCCCGGATAGTCGCTGGTGAAAAATGGTTCGAGCTACAGAACAAAAAAGAATGAACAGGAACATCAGTACTCATTTAGCCTTTGTTCACCACCGTTCAATGGGCCTCATTCTTATGAACAAATTTGTTCTTAAACGCCTTTTAAATACTTTTCACTAAGTTTCTGACATTCATCGGTGCTTTCTTAAAATATGAGTATATTGTACATCATTATACTATTAATATTTGTACAATTTTACTAACTGTTCATGTTTACTTTTATTATTATGCAAAAAATCATTAATTCAAAATAAGCATACACTACAATAAGAGTTTGACACATGTGTAAATATATTTATGCCCTTTATGGCAATTTGTGGGGTGTTAACCTATGCTATTTAAGTAAATTACCGGTTTAATTTTTTAAATAAAATTAATTACTTATGTTAATTCACTGCCACATTATTTCAATTTTCTGGTAATAGGGCATTCATCATAATAAAAACAAACTGTGCAATTAAATATACTTCACATAGACTTTTCTTAGGAACTTTCTTAAGAACAAATGTGGAGAAAAAGATTTTTGGTGTATGATGGTTTATAAGGTTTATAAACCCAATGAGAATTGATTTCATACTTACTCCCAGTTTGATAATTAATGATCTGTTTGTGAATAAAACAGAATTTGTGTCTGACAGATCTGTTACAAATGTGCCATTTGTGAAAAATATCACAGGCAGAGTCTTTGGAGCACCTGGAGGGAGAAAAACTGTGTTTATTAATCTTTAAAATTAAATGTTTTCTTGACATTCCTAGTTTTGTTTTTATTTTATATATTTGTCTATAGAGCTTTTCGACCCCATCATCACCATTATATTTTATTTATTTATAATTTATGTCAAACTGCCACATGACCACATGTTAAAAATATTGTGGAATATTTGCCTAATAAACAGTTTAGCAGATGTAAAATGTTATTTAAATTTTAGTTACTTGTTCTTAAGTTATTTTATTTTTAATCAGCAACTTTAATGGTTGAACTCACTGACGACAGTGATGGAGGTGACGTCCACGGTCAGATTAAAGCCTGAGTTTGGGTTTGAAATGGCCTCTTTCAGAGTATCTACAATATCAGTGCTAGCTGGAAGAGGCTTGGTGGAGTTCTCGTTGAATATTAACTTAATATCGGCTTGCACGTTTTGGTCGGTACGTGTGGTTCCAGGTCTGTTAAGAGTAGCAGAAGTGGATTTCATTAACATACATATCTAGTAAGACATGAAAAATGTAACCTCATGCTGTATATTTTTATTTTTAATAAGAAAGGAGGCTTAAGTTCCAGTTCTAATACTTACTTAAAGGATAACACTACTGTCCTGACAAACAGAGGTCCATAACGCACTTTGTAGATCTGGTCAAACTGCAAGACAGGATTTTTATTGTTACTGTAAATTTACTTTAATTATTACTGACAACGTGTGGCCATCCACCAGCGGTGTAACGATACATCAGTACTTCAATACATTGAGTATCAGACTCACTGCTGCCGTGACTATGACAGCTAAAGCTTGAAATGCCTGTCTTCTGGGGGTGAATCATTTAATCAATGACTCGAGTTAGATTGATATATCGCTACACCCATAATATTCACCACTTTGAATGATGTATTGATGTAGTTCAGGGAGGTAACGATTCATCAATCTACACTGATACATCGAGTATTAGATTCACCACTGCAACAACTGTAAGATTTTAAACTTTGAATTGGTGTACTGATGTACCCATGTTGAACCCACCAGGGGTGTAATGATACATCAGACTACCGCAATACATCAATACATTGAGTATCAAACTCACCACTGCAACAGCTGTGACAGGTAAGCCTTTAAACATCTCTCTTTTGGGTCTGAATCATTGTATCAATATATTGAGATGGAACAATGTATAGTTACACCCATAATACAGGCTTTAAACGTCTCACTTTCGCAACTGGATCATTGAATCAATGTAGATGTAGATTGATGTAGATTGATGCATCGTTACATCCCCTATAGTCACCGGTGCAATGACTGTGCCTGATTAGGCTTTAAACTGCTCACTTTAGAGGTTGGATCATTGAATCAATGGATCATTAATTTAAGTATTGATGTATCATTACAACCCTAGTACTTACCTCTGCAATAATTGTGACAGTTAAGACTTGAGTTTGGATCATTAAATCAATGGATTATTATTGATGTAGATTGATGTTTAATTACATAAGGGTGTAACAATACATCAACCTACATTGATACATTGACTATCAGATTCACTACTCCAACAACTGTGACAGCTAAGGTTTAAACTTTTTGCTTTAGGAGTTGAATCATTGAATTAATGCATCGAGGTAGACTGATGTATCGTCACACCCAGAAGACTTACCACTGCCGAGACTGTGACAGCTAAGGCTTTGAACTCCTCACTTTCGGGGTTTGCAAGTGCTGGAATGTAGACCTGCTGGATGATAATCTGCAGGGAGACAGCAGGGGGAGGACGGGTCGGGACAGGGGGTGTGGGGGCTGCTGTGGTGGTAGTTTTTGTTGTAGTTGTTGTGGATGCTCTTGCTTCTGCTGTGGTTGTTGTAGTTGTAGTGGTTGCTGTTGTTGTGGTTGTAGTAGTAGTAGTAGTAGTAGTTTTAGTAGTCATAGTTGTTGTTGAAGTAGTGGTTGGAGTTGCAGTTGACGGAAACTGATCTTGGTGTGTTGCAATGGCAGTCTGAACCACAGTGGGAATATTTGTTGTTGTAGTTGTAGTTATTGTTGTCATTGTTAGCGGTGCTTGGGTTGTGGCTGTAGGAGCTGATGCTTGAACCCTGCCGACTGCAGGAGATTTAAATTAAGAATTTGTTCTTATTTAACAAATTTGAATTAATACAATAAATGAAGTCAAGCATATGAGGTAGACAATGTGTTTGAGTTAAAGCAGAGATACTAAGGTAAAATATAACTTAAAAAAAAAAAAAAAGTACAAAAGTATTTGTGTTCAAATGTACTTCGTACAAGTTTCGAAAGTCGTTGTGGTTCTAATGTTCTGTTATCATTTTTTGAACACATTTTGGGTAGAAAGACCTTCAATATTACCAATCTTTTAATAGAACTGCATTAATTAATCTGAGGCTGACGTCTATTAAAAGTTATTTTAAAACAAATCCTTTCCTATTTACATATACTTTGCTACTGTCCACTATAGCCACAGATTGGAAATGATATACATTGTCCAATACTCCATTTCATACAGTAGGCCTATTTTCTCTATATATTTTCCCTTAATCAGTTTACACATGTGTTGTTTAAGGCCAAATCACTATAATAGCAACTAATATTTTTATAAATTCAGAAGAATTCCCATACATACATTCTATAATTTAGTTATGTGTTACTCCACAAAGTTAGGAGCAACGGTTTTTTCAGTTCACTAATTTTCTGATATGTGATTGTTAATCAGTGTTTTGCACATTAACCTTATCTGCTTTAACATGAAATCTGGTGACCTAAGAATAGTATGGAGATGACATGAAAAAAATGACATAAACCATTGTCACAAGTGGCACGTACTAAAACAACAAGCCTCAAATGGTGGCGTGTAAAGAAAGAATGACAGTGTGAGATGTTGGACTTGTTGACTGTAGCAGAGTTTAAAAAAAGCTGAGATTAATGCAAAAAGCTGTTTAGGTAAGTAACTAATTACTAGGGTTGCACCAATACCGATACCAGTATCGGGTATCGGGCCGATACTTCATTAATGTACTCGTACTCGTACTCGTAAATAAATTGCCGATACCACGCACCGATACCACTCAATGGTATTTCACTACAACAAACGTCGTAGTTGGCGGATGTAATTTGTTGTCCTACCTGACTTCAATGTTTAGGGGGAGACAACGATCTAGAGACTTAGGTTCAGAGGTCCTGCCCACAAGCTCGGGTGAAATCCAGGGCTCCAAATGGCAACTACAATGTTCGCCAGTGCGAATGGATTTTTGTTCTTTCCAGTCGCCAATGGCAACCGTCTCTCTCAATCCAAGGGAATTTTTTTTTAAAGAAGCAAGAAACGGCTTTTAATTATGGGCAGATAGTCTCAGCCCCAGCGTTTCCCGCAATGCTTTATAGCAGCGTTTCCCAAACCCAGTCCTGGCGAACCACTGCTCTGCACAGATTTGAGTTTCCCGACTCACAGCACAGCTGATGCTACTGATCAGCTAATTAGCAACGTAGGATCAGCGTGCAGTGGTGCAGGAAATACCGAATCTGTGCAGAGCAGTGGTTCGCCAGGACTGGGTTTAGGAAATGCTGCTTTATAGTTAAGGTGGCCGTCGTGACTACGTCCCCAGCGGGGAAAATAAATAAGCATAAAATCCTGCTGTATCCATAGACAGTAAAAGAAGAAGCCGAGTAGCGGCATCTAAACTTCCGAACTCAAAAGAAGATGCTACAATGTTTATATGAAATAGACCGAACGCGTAAGTTCCCGACGCTTTTTGTCACTTAGCAACAACAAGCGCAGAGAAAGTGCTTTGGAAGTGAGGTTTTGAACCACTCTCAGCGCAAAAAAGAGTTTGGTGGACAGGTTTTTCTGTTTTTACCGCAGCGCTCAGAGTGCTTCAAGTTGAAATCCGTTCAGCATCTAGAACAGCGCTTTGCTCGTCAATATCACTTCTCTCTTGCTAGCCAATCAAAATTGAGGAAGCATTAGTCGTAATGTAAATTTAAGCCAGGCTCCTAACTTCTTTCTTTTGTCTGGAGCCCTGAATGTGTCAACAGGGTAAGTTTTGCTGACTTTTAAGTTGCCTGTGTTAACTATGCAGTACATTTCATTTCATTTATCTGCTTATATTTACATTTTGTCTAACGAGATGACACTTTTTTGTTACAACCAGAAAGATCTGTTTATTTTTGGCGTGGAATAGCCTTGTGTTAATGATTTGATATTTAGCCTTATTATAATCTGCAAAGGAGGAAATAAAATCTGCCTCCCAGTGAATTACATCTAAGAATCTAAGAAGTATCGATATCGCTACTCGGTATTGGCAAGTACACAAATAAAAATACTCATACTCGTATCGGTTTGTAAAAAAGTGGTATCGGTGCATCCCTACTAATTACATTTATTTAGTTACTGTCCACCCTGACAGATTGAACATGCAATTTCAATAGTTTATTGCATATAATATTGTATAATCAGATTTTTTTTTAAACTATTAAATACTGTCTCAGTTCATAATCTTAATGGTTGCATTTATAAAGTTACCACTGAGGTACTCATGAGCAAGGTACCGTCCCCAAACACTGCTCCCCGGGCGCTTGTTAGCTGCCCGCTGCTCCTCTACGGATGGGTTAAATGCAGAGGTCACATTTTGTTGTGGTGCACTGTATGCTGTGCTGTGGTGTGTTCATAATGACAAACAAATACTCACTTTTACAATTATTTAAATGTGTACTTACCTGTAGCTCCTGTAATTTTAAAGCTTGTATTTGAGTTGAGCACAGTGCTGATGATTGTAGCATCACTGGGAAGAATTCCCTTATCACTAAATGTCACATTCATATCTGTGATGATGGATCCAGACCTGTGCAAACAAATCATATTTGAAACAGAAATTTAGAGAGCATGTAATGCAAGGAACAAACACAGGGAATATGAAAAATGTATTTAAACTATGTATAGTTTATGCAAGATGATAAATAACTACCTGAAACTGATTACTGTTAGCATGATGAAAGCAGGAAATTGATTCTTTAAGACCTGGTCAAACTGTGAAAATATAAGAGCAGGTTCAGATTTAGTACTTTACATTTAAAAACAACCGTTTGCATGCAGGGGCGGCACGGCGGCGCAGTGGTTAGCGCTGCCGCCTCACAGTGAGAAGGTCCTGGGTTCGAACCCTGGGGACGGCCGTAGGCCCTTTCTGTGTGGAGTTTGCATGCCCTCCCCGTGTTTGCATGGGTTTCCTCTGGGCGCTCCGGTTTCCTCCCACAGTCCAAAGGCATGCACTGTAGGTTAATTGGCGACTCTAAATTGGCACCGTAAGGTGTGAATGTGTGTGTGACCGTGTGGGGTTGTTCCCCGCCTTGCGCCCGAAAGCTCCCAGGATAGGCTCCGGTCCCCCCGCGACCCCGGTTATGATTAAGCGGTTCAGATAATGAGTGAATGAATGAAAGTTTGCATGTGTGTTTTAAAGGAATTTACACTTTTAATGTTCCCCACACTTTGGGGAACTTTGGTCACTTTGCATTGGTAGTGGACATTTATTATCCAATATACTGATTTTTTAAATCTGAATCCATCATATGGATTGCAGGATAAGGTCATCCTGTAATATATGATGATTTGCTTTACTTCCTCCTGAATAAAATAGGTTTTCTTTTTTTTGAAAATGGTTTAAAGTAAGATTGGGGAAGGGAACAAACCTCTGACACGACTCGTGCTGCTCGAGTGATAAATGCATCTGAAGTTGAGTTTGATAAGTCAGGGAAAAAAATTTCATCTGTCGAAAAGCTAACTTGCAGAATGGCAATAATGGTTGTTGCTGCCATTGTAGTGGGTGCTGTGGAAATTTTGGAGAAAGAAAAGTCAAAACAGGTAAAAGTTAATGTTCAAAAAAAGGTTTTGTGGTTTACAGATGCTAATGTGTGCAATTAGCTAACAAATAAAATTTGAAGTTTGAATGATTTTGTTAAATACCTGCTTCTTGTACCAAAGGTAGATCAGTCGGGACTTCTGATGTAAACTTTATAGGTCCTAATGATGTGGCATTAGAGGTTGTTGATATTCCCATTGTAGTGTCTGTAGATGACAGCTTAGAAGTACTCAATTGTGCTGCCTCTTGAGTACTTGACATGGTCGAAGGTGTGGATGGCATCTTAGTGGATGCAGTTGACGTACTGCCAACAACCATTGAGGTTTCCGTTACAGTTACCGTTGATGATGACTCGGAAAGACTTGACGTAGGCTTGAAGGTGTTTTCTGTTGGAACTGAGTTGTTTAGAGTAGCATCTGTTGATTGTTTTGATGTAATTACTATAGTTGACACGCCTGGAGCTGTTGACTGTGTTTCATATGTGAATGAGGTCATCTCTTCAGCAACTGTTGCAACATTTTGTGTAGTTGGCGACTCAGTGGGACTCAAAGTTGGTGCTACGGTAATGTCTGTTGTCGCTGAGGTGGTGTTAGTAGCACCTGTTGTTTGTCCTGTTGTCATGCCCATAGTTGGCAAATCAGTTGATTTTGGCAGCATCTCAGAGGTATCCTCTGTGGATGCTGATGTCCTTCCAGCAGCCATTGAGGATCCCATCAAATTTTCTGTATATGATGATTCAGAAGGAGTTGAAGTATTGTCTGTTGTCAGTGAGGTGGTATCAGTAGCACCTGTTATTTGTCCTGGTGTCGCACCCATTGGCAACTCAGTAGATTTCGACAGCATCTCAGAGGTGGCCTCTGTGGACGCTGATGTCCCTACAGCAACCGTTAATGATTCCATTATGTTTTCTGTAGTTGAAAACTCAGAAGGACTTGAAGTATTGTCTGTTGTCACTTGGATGGTGTCAGTAGCACCTATTGATTGTTCTGGGTTAAGGCCTGTAGTTTGCCAATCGAACTCTGTGGCACTTGGTGTTGTTCCTGAAGTATTTTCTGTTGGCGCTGAAGTATCAGTAACCTCTGTTGATCGTCCTGTAACACCTGCACTTGACCACAAAGATATTTCAGATGTAACATCTGTGGGAGCTGATGTGCCTTCAGTGGTTGTTTGTGATCCCATTAAAATTTCAGTAGACGATAACTCGGAAGGACTCGATGGCAGTTCTGATGTAATGTCCACTGTGGTGTCACTTAACTCTGTCGAAGATCCCATTAAAACATCTGTGGTTGACGCAAAAGATGGAGTTGATGACATTTCCGACGTATTACCTGTAGGTTCTGATGTTTCCCCTGTTTCAAATCCCGTTGTTGATAATGGAGGTAAACTTGACATTGTCCCTGATGTTTCACTCAAATCTGTTGTCGCTCCCATTGAAGTAAACCAAGTTGTCGGTGGTTCAGAACTCGTTACCGGATCCGAAGTAGCTTCTGTAGTTGCAAATGTGTCACCAACAGCTGTTGATGTCCTGAGGTAGCTATCTGAAGTTGTTAGTCCCAGAACACTCAACGGCAGTTCTGATGTGACGTCAGTAGATTCCTGTGGCCAAGTTGTCATTGTTGGTGTGAATCCACTAGTTATGGTGAATGTGCCACTCGGTTCTGACGAGGAATCTGTTGTAAATTCGGCTTGAGATGTTGATTCAAAAGTGGCGCCAGTAGTTGATTCCTCAGTAACTGCTGTGATCAAGCTCTGATCAGGAGTGGACCAGTATGTTGTGAAATCTGTTGATTCTGATGGAAAACTGGTGTAGGGTGTTTCGGTGCTGTCTGCAGACTGCGTTGTAACGGCATTTAGTGCAGCTATTGGAAGGGTAAAGAGAGTTGTAAAGTTTGCTGTTATTATGAGAGTTATTACATATTATATATGGTAAAACTGAAAATATAATCAAAAAACTTACCCGCTAATATAAATAAGGCGTTCAGTACTTTTCTGTTCATCTTGTTTGCTTTCTTGATATCCACCCTTTCCCAGACAATAAGACAATAAGTTAACGTTTGACTTTGGACGTAATTTATACTATTTATACGAGTTTTACACAAAGTTGAGCAGAATTAAAAACAGAGGACGAGTTAATGCTTCACTTAATCTAAATTAATTATTTTTCTCAATATTATGAAAATAACAGTCAGTAAAAGTTAATTTATTAAATATAAATAAGTTATTTTTCATAATATGAAAAAAGTCTGTAAAAGTCGATTTATTAAATCTAAATAAGTTTTTTTTCCCCTCAATATTATGAATGTTTTATATTTGTGATAGTAGACTGATTGAAGCATTAACTTGTCATTCTTTTTACATTTTAAAACAAATTCATCAAGGCTTAAATTTATGTTGCAATATGAAATGTATTAGTCTTTATTGGTATTAAAAACAAACTTTTATCAGAGCAAAAATGTTTCCTGATTACATTTTTTTCTCTTTAGGCTAGATTTCCAACTGTTATTTAGTTAAAATGTTGTTGAAAAATATAATTATGATCAAGCTATATATTATTCACGCTCATGTAATTCAGATCACAGTTACAATGAATAACATTTTTAATTACAAGTTCTCATTTGGAGAAAGATTAAATGAATTCTTGTGTATGCAGAATATTGCTCTGCAGGTAGTTTGAGACAAGAAATTTTCTTAAATAAATAATGGAAGTGATGGCTGGTGTCAAACTTACCCTCAGTCTTTGTGTTTGTCACTTTTTTAGGTCCTTAGAGCCCATTTGCAGTCATCCCATTGTGCAACATTTGCCTTGGTGTGGCAGTATTTATACAGAGTGAGAAAGTGTCTTCACTGAATGGGACATTTTTGTGAACGTGAGTGAAAGATGATTACTTCTTTTTTTTCTTTTACATGGAAGGTCTAACAACATATTTCTCTTTTGTGCTTTGTCTCCTCTCCATTGTTCACAGCTTCTTTGTTGATGCATTCCATCAGCAATTTCATCCAACTGTAAAGAACACCTTAAAAAATGTCCTTTTTGGTCATGTTTGAGTTGCACAGCAGCATCTTACTGATAACGTGCACTGCCAAACACCAACACAGGTGTATTTAGATTTTGAGAACATTTCTACTATCATATGAATTTGGTTAAATAAGTTCATACTTCATATAATTTTGTGATATAAAGGAGTTTTATCTGATTTATACTATACACATTAAAATAACTGAATTATACAACTAACAAAACCTTGTTGTTTCACATTCTGAGCTTATCATCTCTAAAAATGAAGGGCAGTGTACATGACGCATTACCTGTCTATTTGCAGCATTCTTTCCATCAGTAACAGCATATGTACAAACAACAGAGTAACGTTCAAAACGTTTAAATAAACATGTAATGTTTTGATGGGTCGTTATGGGCTACTATTAGAAAATAAGCAGTTTGATTTGAAAGTAAAATACACAACTGGGCAAATAAATATGTGTAAAAAACTGAAACTGAATATTTTGCTGAATTTTGTTTTTCAGTTAAAATATTACACAACTAATGAGGCGAAAGTGAGCTGTGGAGAGAGAACAAGCGATAATTTTATTTTTACACAATTCCTTTTTAAAACTTAATTTCTAAAGGTTGACAGTTAAAACTAATAAAATGTGAATAATGCTTCAATGTCAAATATTTCTATCCTGTGATGACCAACAAATACCTATTATATTATTTATAAGGGTTAACAATTAAAGGAATCAAGAGAACAATGGTTTGCAAAATGAAAACTTTATTTTTAGAACTTGACAGTGTTAATGTTGAATCTGCTTTTTAAAAGTTCATAGAAAAATGTGAAAAATGCTAAGTCTCTTAAATCTACAAAAAACCTGTAAATACCAAATTTCTATTAGATTACTAACTTTCATAATATTTCTTTAGATATTTATAATAAACAATTAGAGATATAATTACAAGAGACTAAGCCATATACATTACTTAATATACTGTGATTTACACAGAAAAATCACAAAAATCTTTCAAAACATTCACACCATTCAGAGAATAATCATGTATTTTTTCTATAAATTTATCCAGTAGGCTATAGATCAAGATGTTGTGGTACTGTATTCTTTCCTCCTCAAACAAATTTGCTGTCTTGTACAGTTCTTTAAAAACTGAAAAAACTCTTTATTGCTAGTTCTTGCTTGTTTTTCTTTCATGTAAAAATATATACAAGCATCATCATTGTAACATTTTCAACATTTACAAACTTTACCAGACATGAATTTACATCTGCACTACAAATTTACAATATAATATTGGCAGCAGAGCTTACTGCCATTTTTCTGCATGTGACATTTACTGCAATTACAAAATACAGCATGTCACTGTAAAAGTATTAACAGTAATGTTGTTATTTTTACAGTTTTACACTGAGTTGTCCACTATAATAAAATAAAATGTCTTTTATCAGAAGCAGTTATTTAATGTTTTTGACTTGAGTGAAGAAAATGAAGAAAAAGTGCTTTGGACCAAAACATTTAGTTGGAATATGGTTTACATTTCACCTTCTTTTAGACATTTAGCCCTCAATATCTCACTGCCTGTTTTTCTGTCATTGCGTATGTTACAGTGAATTAAAACTTAAATAAAACACGAAATCCCATTCAAAGTCCATTAACTGCCTTTAAACAAAATTCCATTCAAATTCCCTGTCTTTCAAAGAGGGGGTGAATATTTGCTGTAGAATTACAGCCTCTCCTTAAAAAGTACAGTATTTTACTGTGTTGTGAAAATATAGTAAATAACTGTACATTTACAGCAGTTGGATACAGTGTTTTTGTCAAACATTGCTTTTACATTTTATGCCGTAACTAAAGTGAACACATGTTAACTTCATCATGAAACTACATTTTGTCTTTTTCAAAATAATTTTAATTGTTGCCTGTTGTCTGATTATACTTTGTGGACATAACAGTCTCGCTGTATATCACAGGGTGACTAAACATGATGGCCATAAACACTGGGACATTGCCAGTAGTAGCTTTTTCTTTTGACGGTGTGTTAAATTTAGTGCAGTCTGAAGTCAGAAAACCTGCGGTCGCATTTGTTTGGGAACTATTGGTTCCACCAGTAACAGGGACAACGGTGGTTGGTGTTGTGTTCGTAGCTCCTTTGGTGGCCAAATCTGCTGGAGTTTCTGTACTGGATTCTGTTTTGACGGTCCCTATTTCTGGGGTTGTTAAATCAGTAAATGGTGTTGTGGAGTTCGTTATTAAAGTAGAGCTGGAGTTAACTGCAGTTAAAGATTGAAA
Organism: Distichodus sexfasciatus; assembly: GCA_032718565.1. Classification (NCBI taxonomy): domain Eukaryota; kingdom Metazoa; phylum Chordata; class Actinopteri; order Characiformes; family Distichodontidae; genus Distichodus; species Distichodus sexfasciatus. The sequence goes on from JAVGVS010000141.1 coordinate 380,210, forward strand.
TTGAGATTGAAGATTGAAACTGTTTGTCATTATGGTGCTTCTTTGAAATGGAACACTAGTTACATGAGAGGGTGACATCTCTATCTCCAAAACAGAAGCTGTTATGCTTTGTGAAAAGGGTTTGTCTGTTATTTCTGAAGATATTAAGGGTGACGCAGTTGGTTTACTTGTGTTTATGAGGTCTGAAGCAGTCTCCGAATGTATTTTGTCAGCTGTGGTCAGGGTTGGTAAATCTGTATTTTCTGTGGCATTGTTATTTGTTGAATGGTGACTGATTGTTGAGAAAGGTGAATTAATATTGACTGATGTTGATTTTGGGTTGACTGTGTTCTCAACACGTTTCTCCCACATTTTACTTGTGGCAGAAGTATCTGGTTCTGCAGAAGCAAGTGAAGCACTGATTGTCGAGTGTTGATGCTCAAAACTGGAATCTGTTGAAAAAGTGACTTGTGATGTCACAGTTGAAGATTCAGAAGTACTGACTTCAGAATTATCTGGATTAGGACTGAGAGGTGAAGTGGAAGAGAAAAGAACAGAACTCGATAATGAGCTGTTTGTTGCTGGGATGCTTTCAGCTGAACCTCGATTCTCTGTAATTCCTGAAGATCCTCCTAACGTGTTAGATGTTCTGGACAGTTCAGAGTCTGTGGATGAATATGAAGTGACTTGTGATGTCATAGTTGAAGATTCAGGCTTGCTGAATTCAGAAATTTCTGGACTTGGAGTCATATATGAAATGGAAGAGACTGACAGGGAACCATTTAATGAGTTTTGTATTGTTGAGATGTTCTCAGGTGAACTTCCAAGTGTTGTAATTCCCAAATCCATGAATGAGTTGTGCGTGGTTGAGATCTTCTCAGTTAAACTGTCATGTGTCATCATTTCTGAAGAACCTTTAAAAGAGCTTTGTGCTGTTGGATGGTTGGACGTCTCAGAGCCGGTTGAAGTATATGAAGTGACCTGTGATGTCACAGTTGACGATTCAGGAGTGCTGAATTCAGCAATTTCTGGGCTTGTAGTCAGACTTGAGGTGGAAGAAAAGGGAAGGGAACTTGTTAATAAGTTCTGTTTTGTTGAGAACAAAGAACTTTGTGTTGTTGGAACATTGGAACGTTTGGATATGCCGGTTGAAGAATATGAAGTGACTTGTGATGTCACAGTTGAAGATTCAGAAGTACTGACTTCAGTACTTGATGTTGATGGGCTGATTTCAATTGAACTACCATACACTGTAATTTCTGAAGATCCCTTTAATGTGGTAGATGTTGTTGGAAGTTCAGAGTCTGTGGATGAATGTGTAGTGACTTGTGATGTCACAGTTGAAGATTCAGGAGTGCTGACTTCAGTATTTTCAGAATTCTGAGTGAGAAATGAAGTGGAAGAGAAGGTAAGAGGATGATTTAATGAGTTTTGTTTTGTTGAGATGTTCTCAGTTGAACTTACAAGTGTTGTAATTTCTGAAGATCCCTTTAATGAGTTTTGTGTTGTTGAAGGGTTGACAGTGACAGGTCCTTTTGAAGAATATGAAGTGTCTTGTAGGGTGATAGTTGAAGATTCAGAAGTTTCAGCTACAGATATTTTCTGCTGCTCACTGACTATGATGTTTGCATTTGATGACAATGAAGTTTTCACATTCATGGAAGCATGTGTGGTTGTTAGAGAAGGTTTTTGAGAGATAATGGATGATGAAGTTGAAGTAAACAAAGCAGATGTCTCATGGTAAGGAACTGAAATTGTTGTTTCAACATTGGCCTCATTTCCCAGTTGATTCCCTGTCTGGTTGGATTGTTGAACTCTTGAACTCTTTTCCAGTTGAGACACTAATGTAGCTGTTGGATGAGGAGAGTTTGTGGAGGTTTGATCATTTTTCAGTTCATTGTGTTCAGAGCTGCTAACGCTTGCAGATGTTTGTATTTGTGATGGCGTTGATGTCATGTGTGATGTACAATGAGCTGCTGAAACACTGGTAAGAGAAGTAGGAGCAGCTTGGGAGTTGTCAGTTAATGCAGAAGGTGATGAGGTGTCATCAGTTGTGGCTGAAGATGTTTCTCTGTGCATTGGGGTTAATGTGGTCTCTGCTAAAACCACAGTATGAGAGATAGTTGTAGATGTTGATTTCTGGTTTGTCAGTTGAGATTCAGACCCTTGAGGGTCATCTGGTGACTTGATTGTTGATGTGTTGAATATTAAGGTCTCTAAATTCGGTGTACTTGCCTGTATAGTTGTCTCAGATGTTACAGTTGTTAACATCTGAGTTTGTGTTGAAATGTGTGGAGATTTTAAATCAGGTCCAAAATCTGTGGAGTTTGGCATGTCTTTTGTTGTGCTGGTTGGTTGGGAATGCACTGTGGATTCTTGGACTGTGACAAATGTAGTGTTTTTAGATTGAAAATGGTCATGGCTGCTGTACTTCTCAGTTGTTTGCGCTGGGGTAAAATCGCCATAGCTTCTGTCATTTGTATCTGTTTGCATTGTGATTAAATTGTCATTTCTGCTGTAGTTTGTAGTTGTTTGGGTTGCGGTCGCTTTGTGGAATGGGACAGAAGTTGTTTGTGTGCTTTCTGAATTTGGCATTGATGAGGTGCTATCTGAAACTGTATTGTTGACCGTAGGTGAAACTAAAGAGCTATTTAATTTGTTTGCTGATGGAGATGAGGTGGTAGAACGTGATAATAATGTTGCAGTTGGTTGAGATGACGTATCATAAGATTGCAGTATCGAATTTGCCAATGTTCCATCCGTCGATTGAGATTTGGTCCCTTGATGTTTTGTTGGAGACTTGCCAATTGTTGAGTTGAATGTTGAAGTCTCTAAATTCAATGTACTGGAATTTCTAATTGTCTCAGATGTTGCATTTGTTGTTAGAACTTGTGGAGTTTGTGTTGCAGTTTCTTGATTAATACTGTTGACTGAAGGTGGAGTTTCCATCACATCTGCTGTGTATCTCTTAGCTTGGTATTGATTCGATTTTTCAGTGTTGAGGACAGTTGAAGTGAGTTTAGATTGCGAAGCAGCACTAATGCCGTAATTTGTAGCTGTTTTTGCAGAGGTAAAATTGCTACTACTGTCATAATTCGCAGCTGTTTGTGTTGTGGAAAATTGCCCACTCCTTCTGTAATTCGTAGATGTTTGCATGGTGATAGAATCACCACTATTGTCATAATTTGTCACAATTTGTGTTGTGATAAAATCACCAGTGTTGCCAAAATTTGTCACTGATTGTGTTGCAGTAAATTTGCCACTGGTTCCATAATTTATAGTTGTTTGTGTTGCGGTAAATTTGTTACTACTTCCATTATTCATAGCTGTTTGTGTTGCGGTAAATTTGCCACTACTTCCATTATTCAAAGCTGTTTGTGTTGTGATAAAATTGCCACTTCTTCCATTATTCATAGCTGTTTGTGTTGTAATAAAATTCCTTCCGCTGCCGTAATTCGTAGCAATTTGTTCTGCATTAAAATTACTACTGTTGCCGGAATTCATAGCTGTTTGCGTTACAATAAAATCTCCACTGCTGCTGAAATTTTTATGCATGTTTGTTGTGTTACTTGCTGTGGAAATGCCGTCTGTATCTGAAGTATTACTTACTTCCAGGAAGAGACTTGAAGTCACTGCTGTTTTGGCTTTTGGCGGCCCACTTGTGATGCTCACTGGCGGTTGACTGGTGGAAAAATCTCCAGTTGTGTTTCTCTTGGAAACTGGTGTCTTTGAAAGATCATCTTTGTGGAATGTTGTGGAATTTGTTGGCACGATGGAGGAACTGGACTGGGAATCCGTTTTAGGTGATGCACTTGCTGATGGGGTTTGTGTCTCTTGTGACGATAATGTGCTTTCTTGACTAGTATCAGTGGCTGAATGTGGAAATGCTGGTGTGATGTTAAATTCTGAGATATTCGGAATTGTATTCTTAGAGTCACCATGTGAAGGTTCTCTTGAAGGACTGGTCACTTCCAACTGCTTATTTGTCATTTGTTTGTTGGCGGCGGTGGATGTTGCGGTAGATTGAAAATGGCCATTGCTACTGTAATTAGTTATTTTTGTTGTGATTGCCTTAGTCGAAACAGAATGATCATCACTCACTTCCTGCAATAGTGTTGGAGAAATATGTACTGTTTTAGCATTTGGAGGAACACTTGTCACAGTCACTAATGTAGAAAATTCTGTGATTTTGTTTCCACTGGAAATTATGTGATCATCTGTATTGGAAGTTATTGGAGCTACTTTTTGGATCATGATGGAATTAATTGAAATAAAGGATGTTGAAACTGCTATATTTGATAAATCCGTTTTAGATAATGCAGAATCTGTTGATGAGGCTTGTGAATTTGGTGTTGATGAAGAGTCTGAGTTTGACAAGTTTGAAGAATTTGGCTTTGCAGTTGTTTCAGAGATTGACAGCAACAATGGCATTGTGGAATTGGAATCTGAGGATTCGGTTGGAGAGTTGGGGTAAGCTGTTTGAGGAGCCGATGTCACAAATGTGTTGTCTGACACGCTTGAATTTGCTGGAACATTTTCTGTCCTAACTTGATTAGAGGAAGTAAGTGTGCTGGTAAAGTTGGCTGTGGATTCGTTCTCTGTATTCGTTAAGGAAGTTAGAGGTTGTGTGATGGTTTGGGTTGTGTTTTGTGTGGAAGACATCTTTACATCTGTTAAAGTAGAGCACACAGCAGAGCATTTTAAAAACAATCATTTTTTTAGCTTGTTGCTGCTCTTTGCCATTTGTGGCAATATTTTTTTTATTTATTATTTTTATTATATTATTGTTGGACCTCATTTACCAATATTTTATTGGTTGTTTTCTTAAGATTTAAAGTGTATATTCGTATAATCATCACCTTTTAGCTTCTAATTATGTTATAAAGTGAGCAAGTGATTATTTGTCATTGTGAACATAGCCAACCCTAGCCAACACTACAACCAAATGTGAGCTCTGGATTTGGCCCATCCATGAAGGAGCAGTGGGCAGCATTTTTTGCTACCTCTGGGTTTTGAACCGGCAACCTTCCGATCACGGGGCAAACTATCTAATCATTATGCTACCAGTATAATATCTTCTGTTTACAACTACTCCCATTTGTGGTCGCCACAGCAGATTAACAACCTTGTTGTCTGCGTTATAAACTGGCAAAAGTTTGAACAATATAATATTAGACTAACTGTAGATTTATTGTAAACCCATTAAGATAATTTTTGCAATAAAATGTGTATGAAAGTGTTCTTCAGCATTCATACTTTCTGTTCTTGAATTTTAAATAAGTAAATGTTGGTGAATATTATAGTTTTGGTGAAAAATGAGTTTTGAAAATAGTTTTTGTTCTTATGAATTCTTCTTAAGCCAATGTCTTGTAGGAAAATGTATGCATTAATTATGTATGCTTTGATTCTGATTGTTATCTAATAACAAATTTGTCGTCTTTCATCATCTGTTCTTGAGGGGAAAATTGGTCTTTAAACCCCATTTATGTAGTTTACATGAACATTCTGACATTCACCTGTTTTCTTGTTTGAGATTTGTTCTGATTTGTTGAACACTGAAGAACAAATTTTATTAAATGTCTGTTTTTGCAGAAAATGATCATATTAGGTTTTCTTCACTTCTACAGTTGTATAATATTACACTATTGAAATGTCTTAAAATATTGGTAAATGATGTTGGTGTTAGAATCCTTGTGAAAATAGTGTTGGTGAGTGCATATGCATTTTTGGGGCTTAAGTTCAGACTAAAACTAGATTTTGTTGCATAACCGTGCAGGTTTGTCTCCACTCACCAGCCATCAGCATGAGTAAAACCAGTAAAACTTCGCGACTCATGACTGCTTCTGAGTTTTTCGTCTCGTCTGCACAAACACAAAAGGTGACGTGATAAAGGTGACTGTGTTGAAACATTTGCCTCTGTGTAAGAGGTGATTTCTAATCTCTCTCTCCCTCTCCACATTCATTTTCTCTTTTCTCACCCCTTTCTCACATTTCATCTGATGTTAACCTTTTGTGCCCTTTTTCCGATTCCATCAGCAGGCCTAAATATAGGTGCGCATTTCATTTAATACACTTAAACTGTTTTAAAGTATAAACATAGAAATGCATTACGTAAATATATTGTTTATTTATTGCTGTATTCTGGCAGTACAATAAACTGTTCTGAACTGTCTTAAAGTGTAAAAATAGATGTATGTTTCATAAATACACTTTAAAACTGTTTTGCTTTTATTTTTCTAGCAGCAGAATAATTTGAAATCTAGGTTTTACGTTCAAATATAGGTGCACTTAAATAAAATGTAAAAATATTTTTGAGCATTCTGGTGGTTGAATCATTTAACAAATGTATTTATAACTAATACAATGCCAAATATGAACAATGTCCTGTGTAATTGTGCTTTTGGAAACATCCATATGTGTCTGCAAAGGAAATTATTTTGTCTTGTTGCACCTGTTGTTTGTAAATATGCATTAATGTGCATTATTGTATGGCTAATTCAAATCCAATTCAAGTTTTGTTTAATATATATTTTTGATATTGTTTTATTTTTTAAGGCTTAGTCCCTGTAATTAAACCTCATTATTCAGTTGTTTTTAAATGCAATTCACTCACATGCGGAAGCATATTGTATACATAGCAATACAAGTTATACAGACTGTGTATGTGACAAAGATTCTTGAGTCCAAAGTGTTGTGTTTTACTGTCAAATTACAAGGCAGAAGAGACATTTTGTGTCAATAAAAATAATAAAAGTAATAATAAAAAATAATTGAAAATCGATATCTTTGGATAATAACACAATACCTTAGATGAAATATAGTCATTTTGAAAGTGTAGAATATATATATACTGTATGTTATTTATATTTGGAGTCATTTTTAAAAAGCAAAGTGCCTCTTGAGCTAGGTCAGAAGAACTCCCATTTAAAGATTTTTATCACCAACTTCCTCAACAAAAACATACTTGCTACGTGACTAAAATAATCTAATTTCCTACCTTTAACATAATACTGGATTATTCGGCGGATTATATCTTTACACACATTAAAATATCCTTAAAACAGCTTTCATTTATCATAGATGAGGAATGAGTCAACCAAAAGAAATTTACTCACCAATGGAAATGGATTTTATACTGATATACCTGACTTTATCTGAAATGCAAATGATGAATAAAATAATCTCATAACCTCTACATAAATAATCTAACAACAAAACTACATTATGTTGAATGTTTTAGCTCAAATTACAGCTATTTTAGCCATAAAATCTCTTTGGCGTAACATCTTAGCTGAAGCCTGTTGAGCTTTGGCATGAGGTAAAACTCGTTGAACCAGAAATGTTGCTGTACTAAACTGCTTTGCAATTTACCTACAGCATGGTGCAGTTTGATACTCTCCTAAACAACAGCCCTTTTGTTTAGTATGCAAATGATTAACACAGAAAGTAATATATAAAAACACATGCAAAAATGATTTTCCTTCCTTTCCTTTAAACAAAACATAACAACAGCGTTAGTTTCTTTCTTGAGTTTCAAGATCAAGATCGGTTTCTGTTTCTTTATTTTCACATGCAAATTTATACTGGGACAACATGTAGTGAAATGCACACAGGCTTGTTGCTAAAATTGTGTAAATTAAAAATAAAATAGTTATATAAAAAATAATGTTTCTTTGTTTCTTTAATAAAAAATCCTTGAAACTTCCTTAAATTCTATTTCAGTTATACAAATACAAATATACAAATATGTTCAATTAAAGAAACATTAAAATAAAACATTACACACAAACACACACACATATACGTTTCTCTATAGCTTTTATAGATATTTAAGCTTTATCTTAATGGTTCTTTAATGTATTTGTTAAGTTCTATTTCAAGTATACAAATAGAAATAGATTAAGTTAAAAAAATTATTCAAAGAAAGAAAAAAATCTAGAACAATATATTCCTAAAAACAGACACAGTGACGTGAATCATATTTTATTTTTTATTATAAATCAAAATACATTTTTACAAAACAAATTAAATTAAAATAAAAAAGACATATGATGTATACTAAAATCTCTCTCTTCCCCTCAGATGGGTGGGCCAGACTCGTGATTGGGTGGGTCAGGCCCACCCTGGCTTCCCCGTAGAGCCGGGCTTGGAAGTGAACTGTGTTTTTGGTTGAGTAATGAACATAAAAGCATACAGACAGGACATTGATAAAGGTGACAGACAGAAGGAGTTCCCACAAGTTGACTAAGGAGTTACTAAGGAATAAGATAGGGAATACATATACTGTATATATGATATTATATTATACGGTATTATATTGATTTAACAGACAATGTTTTAATAAAATGAGGTTACAATGTGTATCGATGTTTTCATTTTGGATCAATGCTACGTACTCATTGATCATTGAATCAATGTATCGCTGGAGACCAATGTATCGTAACACCCCGAATGAGAAAACTCTAAATATATAAAGATGCCTTAAATGCAAAGCTTTGAACATGTAAAATCCAACATGGCAAACACAGATATATTTTTTCACTGTGATTCGTGTGTGCTCATACAAATTGTGCGTGTACATGTGTGTATGGTAGGTGGGGTACGTTTCTTTGTCACACGCTTTAAAAAAGACATAGAAAGTTATCAGACAGAAAAATCAAATAACGCATATGCAGACGGCCAGGCGAATAGAGCCACCCTGGAGAGGAATGAAAAGCTTCTCAGATCAAAGCAGAACTACGACACACGACAATAAAGAGTAGAGCTGGAGATGATTGGAGGGATTAAAGAGTGTCACAACACTGGAAATAGAAGTAGAAACAGACACGTTTCTCTCAAACCAATCCAAAAACCATGAGAAATTATTTACAAGCAGGAACCTTAATCGTTGGAGACTCATCTCATCCCAGTAACTCTATATTGGCGCTAATGATAGAGATGTATGATAAAGATACATCAGTCTACATCGATACATCGATCTATGATCAAAATGAAAACAAAGAAAATGACATAATATTTTTGTTGCTTTTCTTACTTGTTATTCATTGGAATTGATGGTGCTAAATCAATATATATTGTCTCATGTCAATCCTGAATCAAATGGAAATCGTATCATAGCATACTTTGTGATATCAGCAGATGTGAAATCGTTGGCCTTGTTGAATGGATACTGTATCGTGATAAAACTTGTGATTGACGCTCCTGCGCTGTATAAAATAATTGATCAGTAAGTCATTCTTTCATTTACTTTAACTTAAAAAAATAATTAATGCAATTTTAACTAACTATGGTTTATGGGTTTTCGTAGTAAAATGTGTCAATACAAGAATTTTTTAAGGTTTTTGAAATCTGCAAAACTTGATATCAATATATTAATATATTTATCTTACAGATAAGTCAGATATAACATTCATGTAGAATGTAAAGTTGTAAGTGAAATACCAAAATGAGATTTTTTAGAGAGTAATACAGAGCTAAAACTAAGATTTATTAGAATATACAGTAGAGGTCGACCAATATTGGTATTACAGAGCTGATACTGATAATTGCTAGTTAACGGGACTAATAACTGATATTTTTAACCGAACATGCAAAATAAAAGAAAGAAAGAAATGAAAATCTCTGTCAGTTTTTTTTTTTTTAATTTTACAAAGGCCAACACGAAACTTTATTTTAAAAACTATATTGTTTATAAATATTTTAACTTTTTACATTATTGTAATTTAACTTTTTGGTTCGAAATGTTTAAACTTTTAACGTCATTTTGATTTACCACAAAACACATTTTAGTAACATTATAAAACTTAAATTTTAAATATTTTTGTATTTCAAATTAAGCAGAAGCAAAGCTGCTCATCTCGCTCTCCACTTAACCTAGATCTCATGCCACATATAGCCCAATCAGAGACTGTTGGGACATTAAATGAAGCAGTGAGTTGAGGGCAAACGGCAGTGGAGTCATTCATCGTTCAAAATTAAACACCGATACCAATAACCACCAAATGCCTAATAGTCGTAGTCGTAGTCGACCCAGCCGATAATCGGTCGACCCTTAATATATAGTATGATTTTATCTGAAACTGTAAGGCAGCAGTTGAATTTAATTTTTAAAGTTGAAGGAGATTTTTTACACTATGTTAAGTTAATGTTGAATTTTCAAATCTTTAAGTTGTAACCTTAAGTTGTAACACTGAAAAAATGGCATAAATGGAAGAAGTTTGTTAATGTGACTAGTTGGTCAAATAATTTTTCACAGTGCACTAGAAACTTGGTTCCAACTCTAAAATGTGTGGTATAACGTGCACTCGTTTGTAAGTTCTGTCCATTTTTTCCCGATAGACTTCACAAAGGCACCAAATTTGACGTGACCCACACTCGTCTTTTTCTTCCTTTTATCATCTCTCATCCTTTCCCCATTCTGTTCATTGCACTCTAATCTGCCAGATTTCATATTCACAGCTACAAAATTTGAGCATCACATTGGCATTTTCTTGCAGAAATGCAGCTGTAATTAAAGATGTAATTTTTTTTTACCTTTGATACTTGATTGATCACACCCTGATTCGCTCAAGGTTCATATGACTGACTTGGCATGTTAAAAGCATTCCTTTTTGACATTAAAAACCATTTTGAAAGTGAGGTTAGGGATTAACCTCTTTATTGCAGTTTTGCAGCATAAATTGAGATTTTATTCATTCAAAACGATAAAACTTCATTTTTACTGTAGTTATTACTCATGAAGTAAATTATTTTGTTTGGCTAATAGCTCATGAAAACCGGAAATGTAATCATTTGAGAAATCTCAATAAAACTAAAAGAATGTCCTGAAAGGTTTGGTTCATGTATACAGTCATTACTCGACTGGGCTTCTGCACCATGACTTACTGCTTTAATTTGTTTCTTAGATTATTAAGATTTAAAACAAACAAACTTGAGCATACTTAAGAGCCTGTACTTTATTTCAGATCTGTCATATTTGATTTAGGATAAGCATTCACTTGCGATTATTTATAATTTGGATATTTCCTGCACATGATTTGGTAATGGAAACAGAAGTGATACGTATGTCAGGGTTGGCCCACGTCACAGTTCATCTGATGTGCAATAAAATAAGTTTCAGTCTCTTTAGGCATGTTAAGAGATGATAGCAGCTGATAAGTGAGGGGGAAAACTCTGCAAGTTACAGAACCAGTTTTCAGAGACATGTGAAGTAAATGCACTGATTTGAACTCTTGCATAGTTTCATTCAGGAAAACATGCTCTATTTGAACTGTTGTTAATACACTGTAGTTAATATTGTTTGTTTCCTCCACCACCCAAAATTGTGCCATTGTTTTCTTAAAATGATATTTTGTTTTATTATTATTTTATTTTGTCAAACATTGTCAATTGAAATGTTATGCTTTGTTATTATTGTTATGATTCGTATTTCCTCTACTTTATTTTCCCTAAAAAAGCTTTATGTCAACCAATACTTTAGCACTCTATGCTTTTTATTTTCTCCCAAAGAACGTAGTATGAATCCCAGTTCCAGATCGAGCAGCCGGTTTCATGAAGACAAAGTGCATTTGTGCCCTCTTGTGATTGCATTTTTAATTGTGCTTTTTAAATTCGTTTTATCCACAGTGACAGACTGAGAATATATGTAAATTAAGCTAATTTTAAAATGACATTTCGTAACTGAGCACGCCTGTCATTTTAATTCATATTCCTTGTCATTTTAGTGCGACAAATTCAAAAACTTAATAAAACAAATATTGGACTATAAAAATATTTATTTAATAAATTTCAACGGTAAAATGTAAGTTTTTGAGAAGCATAGGCTACTTTAATTCAGTCGTTGGATGGTATAGAGTAGATTTCACTACAGGTTGTACTTGTGTTGTACATGTTGTAAAGTACAGTCACTGTCTGTAGTACAACATTACAAGAAAATAAAATTCTATTTTTTTATGTGCAAAGTCTTTGGATTGTTCAGAATACATTTCACTACATGTATTAGCTGTACGTGACAAATAAAGAATCTTGAAATCTAAATCTTCAAATCTTTACTTGTAATTGAGTATTATTTCAGCAATATAACAGTTCTTGTACTAATCTCCGGAAGCGCTCGGATGACGTATGGACATGACGTCATACGTGGCCACGCCCTCCCGGTGCCGCCTCAAACCGCTGATCAACAAGCGCCGTTACCGCAGTGTCGGCGTGACCGCTGCTCGAGCTCACCGAGCCGCACCGGACCGGACCGGACCGAACCGAGCAGAACCGAATCCCAGCAGACGGAGTCCCGGGTCCCGAATCCCACCGCCTGGCCGTTAACGCCGGACGCATGGACAGACATCCGGAGAGCGGCGCTGCTTCGGGCCGCTCGGACACTAGCCGCGCCGTAGCGCTCGCACAGCTGCTGCACCAAGACTGCAAGACGCTGCTGGAGCTGTTTGTGAGCACTGCACCTACATTACTTACACACGACTATTACTTACTTTATCAACATGGCAGTGAGTCACACAGCTCACTCAGTTCGTTTAGTTACTAATTTGACATCTATAATATTAATATCATATATGACATATAATTGATTTATACAGTAAATATATAGATAGATAGATAGATAGATAGATAGATAGATAGAGGGAGAGAGAGAGAGAGAGAGAGTGAGAGAAACCCTACTAAAATTTTATAAATAATTGAAAATATTATAGTGTTATAGATTAATACATGGACCTGGAAATCTGGCTATATACACTGTATATATTCAAGATTATCCTGAACTGTACTTCCTATGATTGTGCAACCTTAAATTGTTGAAGAATCTATTACTTATTTTTAAAAATGTATATACATTTGTATACATATATTATATTGCATATATATGAAAAACAATATATAACAGTGTAAATATGTAAATTATAAAAATTATTAGGTAAATAATTTTTATCGCGCTTATTAACTCTGGGAGTTTTCTTGTTATTTCATTCCTATACCACTAAGAAAAGACATGTTTATTAACATTTTTCCCTTGTCAACCAGTATTCTTTACATTAATTAAATTTGAGTTTAAACTGCTTTTAACATTCATATAATTTATATTATTAGTTAGTATAGTATAGACATTACCTGCTATTTGCTTATAAGTTCTTGTATGTTGCTGTTTTGCTGTTTTCCGCCCACACTCCTGTCCCAAATCACATGCAAGATTGTTGCACCTGTTACTAATTTTCAACACTAAGTGCTTGTCTTTTTGTGGCTGTTTTTATCTAGAGGGGTTTTTCTCTGTAGCCACTGTGCAGAGAATACAGATGTCTCTGCTTATCCAGGCATGCTGCTCTCTATTCAGTTAACTCATTTATCTGTTCCCCATCCAGCACTTAAAGGGATTGAGTATCGGGGCTGCTGCTGCTGCCAGGATTAGCTTTGAAAAATTGTAGATGCTCAGAATAGGGCTGGGAAATAATTAAAAAATTCATCAATTTCATTCTATTCAATTCATCTATACTTATATAAAAACTATTTTTAAAAATCGTAATCTAGGATAAATTTTCCATTAATCGGGGTGCTGATTTGAGCTCATATCGCCCTGCCCTTCTTGAGTGGTGAAATCCTAAACAAAAGAATGAAGCTGTGATGCAAAATGTACAATAAATATTTGTATTTGTATGATTTTCTTTTTATATAATTGCATTTTTAATTTCCCCTTAATACTTTGCTTTTTTTGGACTATATTTCAGCTGCTTATGCTTAAAAATTCTTCTCGTTATCCTCTCATGCACCCACTCCAGAAAAAGAGGGAGAGTTTTATCTCCCACCACCTGCCAGAGGGCGATCGTCTGATTAGCGTCGAGTTGTGCCCTGACCCCTCCACCTCGGGGGGTCAGGTGGTCCGGGTGAGCCAGGCCCTGCAGGGGTGCAAGGAGCTGCTGGAGTGCCTGATCCTTAGGGAGGCAGAGGAAATGGAGGAGGAGATGCAGGGTGCGTATGAATCCGCCCGAGAAACCGTGAGGGAGCGGCTGGAGCACCTGCTGCACAGCACCAGGCTGCTGCTGGACAACGCCAGTGGTGGCGACAACAACTGCCCCAACTCCCCCCACTTCCAGTGTGTCCAGGTGGGTCTAGTTTCAGAGATGTGGAGGGGGGCTACTTCTGATGAAAAATAGTTTAAATGTTGTTTGTACAAAGCGTCAGTTTGTACTGCTTGCGCATTCATTTGGAACAGGTTTTTTGTTGCCGTGTTCAAGCCTCGTGGCTCGGCTGAGTGGCCGACCTTGGCCCTTTGCCAGCAGCTTTCGGTAAATCCCTCGTTCTGTCGGTAAATCCGGCACACTCCCCCCACCCCCACCCCCTTTCCTAAATGGGTTGGGAGCGTGTTGGCAGTAATGACAGGTGGCACAGAAGGCACGTGCCAACCGGATAAATGGAGGACAGAAAAAGGAAGCCAATTTGGCTCGTGATTGCTCTTATTTCCGTTTGTGTTGGTGTTTGCCATATTTTACTCCATTGTCATTTTTGCGCCATTTTCATTCTGCTCTATTTTCATGCCCAAATACGCCCGTTTAGTGACCGCAGAGTGTGTACGTCTGCATTATATCCACCAGACATCCTTCCTGTCCTAGTGGCAATACACTCACACATATACTCACACACACGCCCACACACACTCTATTACCTACAGTGGCCTTGTTTGACCTAGCTGTGCGTACACTCACACAGACATGTACTCTCACTGTCTATGTGTGTCCTTTTCTCTCTCACGCTCACACATTCACAGGCTCACACACAAACAAACTCTAAAAATGATGTGTGTCCTTGTCAAACAATGAAACTCCACTCGTTTATCTTAAACACTCCTCATCCGTCTCTCTGTCCACTTTCTTCTCTCTTTTCTTCACTTTTGCACCACATTTCAGGAAAAGGTGAGTGGGTGAATGGATGGATAGACATTTACATAGCTAGACAGACAGACAGATAGATAGATAGATAGATAGATAGATAGATAGATAGATAGATAGATCGATAGATGAATGTATAGATAGAGAGATAGAAAATTATCATAAAAATAATGTGGTTGCCTGATGGTAACATTCCCCACTCCTTTATTCACCCCATTGCAGGACCAGCTGGACGGTGAGACGGGGAGTTTCGGGGCCAAGATGTGGGCCTACAGGGTTCTGCTGGAGCTGGTCCACTGGACAGATTCGGCAACGCAGGCGCTGCACGAGCTCCACACCGAGAGAGAGGTCGAGCAACAGCACCAGGAACTGTAGACACTGCATTTAGAGAGCTCATCGCACACACACACACACAGTTACCCTGGGATTATGGATCTGTGTCTGGAAACAGCATCAGGCCTTGATGGCTTGCTGTTCTTAACGTACAGCTATTTAAATTTCTAATACAATTACATTCTTGTAGTAGGGGTGTGACGATACATCAGTCTACACTGATTCATCGATTTAATGATAACCGATCCAAAATTAAAACAGATAAAATGTTAAATGATGTTTTAATTGTTTTATTGTGATTGGATATGAATGGAAGTGATGTTAAACCAGCATGTGAGGTTGCCTCATAGCCATCGCTGACTCCTGAATTGAATCGAATGTATTGATAAATCGTATCGTAGCAGACTTTGTGATATCGGCAGATGTTAGTTGTCCGTTGAATCAATATAATAATTGTATAAATCACAAGTTTTATAACAATACAATATTAGATCAATTCAACACAATGATTTACGATACAATTTCCATTCGATTCAATCCAGAAGCCAGTGATCGATATTTGACATTATCATTTGCTGATTTAACATCATCACTTCCATGCATTTTAAATCGCAACAAAGATATCATTTGCCATTTTTATTCCTGAGCTCAACCAGACAATGGAAAAAACTCTTTGAGTAAAAACAGAACTCCATATAAAGTTAGTTTACAGTATGTATGACGACTGATTGATTTTTTTTTTTTTTGGATCATTGTATCGATGTATCAAGGTGGATTGATGTATCATTACATCCCTAATTAGGTCTAAGTTTGGCTTTTATTGTGGATATCTAATAACCACACCAAATTTCCTTCGAAATGATTGAAGACAGATTTTTTTGCAGTTTTTGCAAAGTTGATACTAAATATAAGGTTGTTCCAATTTCCACATTTTGCCCTTCCACATGTGTGCCCTTGAGCAAAAGTTAGCAAAAGTTACTTGTTTTTACATCGATGTCAAGTAGAAAGAAGACGGTTAAACAACGCAACACGCCGCTGTGTACACAGAGTTTTTTGGTAGCGCTTCACTGGACTGTGGTGGCTGTGTATTGTGAAATGTATCATCATAACATTTTTTGGCCATTCTCCAGCATTTGGGACAAGGCCCGAAAACGAATCCCACTCACAGAGGCGCGTCAGTAGACTAACACACTGGCTCGAGTTAGGCTTCGGAATCTCTAGCATCGGAGGAAACAATCACGTTGCAGTTTTTCTTCTCACTGCTCGGTTCCTTCACCTGGTATTTATCACTACAAACACTACCTAAACAGTTTAAATAATTTCACTTTTTTCTTGGGATCAGTAACAAAAAGTCAAATACTGTTGCAGAAAATCAAATTTTAAAAATCTATCATGTTAACTTATCATTTATTTCAACTTAAATCAATAGTATATACAATTTCAACTTGAGTTTTGAATTAGTTACATGTTAATATATTTCTTTAATTTACTTCAACTTAAAACTGCAATCTATGAAATGTTAACAAATTTTCATTGTTACAACTTAACAGAAAGGAACATTGTAACTGTTTAAGAGTGAATGCGTTAATCTGATACACAACACTAACAAGTTTCCATCTAGTTTAATCTCAAAAACTAATATCCAAGTGGTGCCTTAAAGTTTCAAGTAAAGTCATATTTGTTTGAATGTTCAAATTATTTCAACTGTTTATTTGTTTTTAAGTCTAGTTTTGTTGCTTTCAGAAATCCTCATTTGGTGTTTCACTTAGAACTTTACACGCTACATAAATGTTATATCTGATTTATTTGTACGATGTTGGATATTACTAGGAAATTTTGCACATTTCAATTTTGCACATTTCAATATGCTCCGTTATTCTGTATTAACACATTCACTCATAAACAATTCATAAAAGTTAGTGGAAATTGCTTAAATGACTGTTTTAAGTTGAAGTAAAGGTTGATCACATAATTTTTACAGTCATTGCCACCCTATTCTCATGTTAATATCTTGGAGAACACCTGCTGTTTAAATTATAGTTTACTTATATTTATTTATTAATTTATGCTTAAAATGTATCGACATATTCCACATCAGGAGCATGTGAGGCGATAACACTGTGATAATGCACTATTGATATATTGTGAAGCCCATTTTTACACTAGTGGATACCTTAAGTTAAACTTGCAAGTGTCCAATACCTTATTGATTTTCTTATTTTATTCTTGTAAGACAGTCTTTATTTTTGGCATGCTATGCCAAAAATGCTATGCCAAAAAATCCTGCTATGTGAGATATTCCCCAAAAATCTGAAGACTTAATGAACGTCTTGCCGTGCAACATACCAGCGAATATGTTACTTTGAACTCCAAAAAATGAGTATTACAGTATAACAGAATGGGCCTAACCATGCAACACAAACTTCATCAGTATTTACCTTGAATGGCTGCAATGTTCTAACTGCTTTTGTGCAGCATTTCACTACTACTGAGACTAAAACATGCAAAAAGTGAAACCGGTTAAGCATTAATGCCAGTAAAAGTGTTAAATGTTTCTTCCTTTATTGCTCTGGTTCTTTCTTTCTTTCTATTTATTGCATTTTGATTTAAATTTAATTTCTAATAATATTATTTTAACGAATAAATGTGATGTTCTGGTACCGGGATGGGTACTAACAACTACGTTTGAAAATAGATGCTGTGAAAATCTAATGATACTAATTGTTGCAGTTTTCAGCGATATATTATGGCCTATATCGTGATGTGCACTGTGTACAACCATATATATCAATTATTTTTTATTTATACTAACTATGCTCTGATGGAGAAATGTGAGAACTTGAGAATGTTAATGAGAGACTGTTACATTTATAACATGTTTTCTTTCTTTTTTGTATTTTATTTATGAGAATATGATAAACACAGCCGATTAATAAAAAGAAATATGTTTAAAAATGTGGGACTGCAAGTCATTCGTGTAATATAAGGAAAATGCATTTAATCAAAATATGATGATATAAACCAGTAAACAACGGCACATTAATGAAAAATAATGTTTAAAATATCAATCATTTAAATTCATCAAAGTAAACTTTGTCATCTCAGCTATATACAAGTATACAGAGAGATGAGACCACATGGCTCATTTTCACACAGTACAAAGATCAAACAAGGCAGATAGAATAGGCATATATAAATAGAATATAAACTCTAAAATAGAGGTAGAAAAAGAGACTGTGCAATTTAGTTACATGCAGTATTCAAACTACAATTATGGTCCTGGAATTGTCTTTTGGCACTGAATGTGCATGAAATCTGCAGCAGGTTAATATGAAAATTCAAATCTATTAAAAAATAATAGTAACTTTTGAGAGTCTATGTTAACTATGAGAGGGGTTCAATAATACAGGTAAATATCGCAACAGCAGTCAAGGGATGAAAACTACAATACGTGAAGTCCAAGTAATGTTCAATAATATGTGTAAATGCTGTAACAGCAGTCAAGTAGAGAGAACTACAATTACAGTTATACAATTACAGTTACAATCATGGAATACAGTTCTACTTTTGTGTACTTGTGAGTATGTAACAGTTTTTATTTATATGTAACAGTAACAGATGTAAATCTTTCTATAAGAGGATATGGGCAGTATAAATAATATATTAATCACATGTAATCTATACTAATTATGCTCTCTTGCAGAAATGTGATGACGGTATGAGGATGAGGGTGAAGATGATGATGTTCATCCCCATTTTTCTTCACTTTATTGTTGTGGCTATGGTGTTATGAGGTGTTGGATTTGCATTGTCTTTTGTGAGTGGAAACTGTTCGAGTTTCCTACAAAAAACAAAGCACCTGACAAAACTGTGGGTGTTTTCTAGGGGTGTAGTCATACATCAATTCAATTTAAATTGTACGATACAATATCATATTGTGGTGATAACCGTTGTGTTGTCCACATTTTTAAACATCTTTCTTTTTTATTATTAATTATGGCCAAAGAACATAGACTGTATAAATGATTAAATGATATATTAATTACATATATTATCTACATTAATTGTTCTCTCTTGCACACGTTGATATGTGTATATATAAGTCGTGTAAAAATGTAGTTATTTGACACCATCAAGGTCTGGTTCCAGGCTTATTAGTCACTCAAAACTGAATAAATCTGTAGGTTTTATAAATATTAATTTTAATGTGTAAAGGGGTTTGCTGCCCGTTGATTTCTCAGCCCCATCTTGACGACCCCCAGACGCGGAGCCCGGCGCGTGCGCAGTAGGCGCGTCGTCTCTGTTACCGGAGCGAGAGGCAGGAGTAATGGCGGAGAACGTGCGCTCGCCTTTCGACTATCGGGAGCCGCCGACCCTCGACAGCGACGGAGATGGCAGCAAACCTCCGCTGCCCCGGGGGTCAGTAACAACCGCCGCCTTTACCGGAGCGGTACCGGCACGGCAGCGGTTTCATCCCAAAACGCGTTATTTATACTGGAGCGCGACGCGAGCTCGTCGCTTTTAGCCGCCTAGCATGCTAAATGTTCCAAACCCCTGCTTGTTGTCCGCGTGCGAATAATGTTAGTGACAAAATCCGACACCGGATATTTCTTTGCATTTTCTCAAAAAAAGAGAGAAATATATTTGACAAATTATTGTCACCCAACGTCTCGTCGGGTTACGTATGAAAATTTAATTGAAGGATATTAAAAAGAGCCAAAACCAAAACATTCAATGGGCTAGCCAGTGACGTCATGGTCGCGTCCCATTACCAATATTGCCGATTAGTCGACGGTGTGAGGATAAGGGCGAAGAGGATGAAGATGTTCGTCCTCATTCTTCCTCGCGTTGTTGTTGTGGTGATGGTGTTGTGAGGTGTCACTTTTGTGTTGTTTTATTTTGTGAGGGGAAACTGATATGAGTTTGGGCTCAAAAAACCACCTGACGATGTGAAGATGAAGCTGCTCGTCCTTGTTCTTTATTCTTTGTTGTGCTGCTGAAGTGGCTTATTTTGTGAGGGGAAAGTTATGAGTTTTCTCTCACAAAACCGAGCCTGTGAGGAGGATGAGGATAAAGAAGGAGCTGCTCGTCTTCTTTCTTCCTCACTTTATTGTTAAGGTGATGGTGTTGTGAGAGGAAACCTATGAGTTTTCCCCTCAAAAAACAAACAAACAAAACACACAAAACAAACGGACTGTGTGATACTGAGGGTGAAGATGGAGCTGCCAGTCCTTGTTCTTCATTTTTTGTTGTGGTGCTGAAGAGTTTTATTTTGTGAGGGGAATCTTATGAGTTTTTCCTCAAATAACTCAGTTTCACTCAAAACCAAGTCTGTGAGAAAGAAGAAGATGAAGATGGAGCTGCTCATCTTCATTCTTCCTCACTTTATTGTTGTGGAGATGGTGGTGTGGGGTGTGTTTTGTGTTGTTTATTTTCTGAGGGGAAACTGCTAAGAGTTTTCCCTTTCAAAACACTTTCACCTGACAAAACTGCCGGCATGAGGATGAAGATATGCTCATCCTCGTTCTTCATCACTTTATTGTTGTGGTGGAATGACATGTTGGTTTTGTGTTGTCAGGGGAAACTCTTATAAGGCACTGCGAACCTGGCAGAGGTGTGAACTGAGGAGTGTGTGTGTGTTGCAGGCGCGTGTGTGGGAGGAAGAGGAAGGGGACTCCAGTGAAAGTGTGTGACCGAGCATATGTCACAGAGGACGAAGAGGAGAGTCTTTCTGAGCACAGTTACAGCCCAGGTACACACCCACCCTCACACACCCACAAATCCTGCTTGTGTTTGTGACGTGCATATATACATGGCAGTGCATGATACACACACTTTGCTCAGCTGGACATAAACACATGACTGCTTGTGTTTGTGACATGCACCTGTACATCCTGTTTGATAGACACACACACACACACAGGATTAGTTTTACATGAGGACATGGGGTAATGTTATTTTACCACAGGACGTCTGTAATATTAACGCCCGATTCGGACAAGATAAGAAATCTCAGCAAAATTCCCAGTAGTGGGAGGGGTAACTAGATTTACGCACCGAAGTCACCTCCCTGTCATCATGTACGTGCTACGGATTTGTTTGTTGCATGCCGAAAAATCCTGCGTTTTGCACAGATTCCGACTACCCAGGATTTCCTCAAGTACCCGTTTATGCACTCTTACAGCAGGTCTATCCAGGATTACTATTACCTGAGTTCCATTTTTCAGACCTTTTACAGAAGGTAAAAGTCACCATAATCTTTACCCAGCCCCAACATCACTGAGACGCTCTGAGTTTGACTCTGTCTGTATAATGTTTGAGAACAAGAATTATGATATGACGTGACGAATACATTTAAAAGACGCAGACGAGAATTTGGTTTTATTTAAAAAAACAAAAGCTCACCACTTCATTGATTTATCAGTGACTAAAACTACCAGAATGGTTTGACCTCTCTTGCAGTGCTTCTCGTCCCGGTTTGTGCACTGCTTTATCTGAACGTGCACTTTTTTGGCAGTGCAAACATGAGAATGCACTTGGAGAGGATGCTGCAGTACTTGCATTTTCACTGCAGCTTGGAAGCTCTTTGCTCGATGTAAATGAGGCTCAGTTGACGTGCTGCGTGCACTCTTGACCTTTCACATTCATGCACAAAAAGACAAAGTGAAGATCTTGTCGTTTCCTTTAGGGATTCTGTCGTTTTTTTGTTTGCATTCGAAAGTGGATTAAAGTGGTGAGCGTAGCACTTTATGCTGATAACACAAACCTAGGGATGGGAGATATGTCTTTAGTTCAATATAATGATTGATTAAACTTTTCATCTCAGTTACAATTAAGGAATGATTTTGTTTTTTATTTAATAGAGCCCTAGAAAATCTTTATTCGTCTGTGTGTACTTATTATAGCTTTGTATAACATCTCGCAGGTGATGGTCAGTATCCTGATGGATCGGAGGATCGTCTCCCACCACCTGGCAGTCCCTACTACCTCGCCGACCCGGCCCAGCTCTGGTAAACCTTCACTTCTACCTCTATTTCATTTTCACATTTGAAAATAAAATGCACCGGTTTAAAGGATGAAGCAGTTAAAGAATCTGCTATTTTCTTTTCAAGAACCATGTACGTATTAGGGATAAAAGTAAAGGGTCAACTGATACTGTTTTTTAGGGCCTATATAGATATGATTAATGCTAGTTAACGGGGCGATAACCGATAATTGGAAAAGAAAATCTCTGTCAAATTTTTTAATTTTACAAACACAGAGCTCAACTGAATCTCTCCTCTTCTTCTTCTCGGAGCTTCATGCTACGCTCATGTGTGAGTGTTTTGTGAGTGACAGCAAGGCTTCAGCGATAATTGACTACTACTCATGTGACATATAGTCAATAAGAGACTGTTGTGGGCGGGACATTAAATGAAGCAGTGAGTTGAGAGCAAACAACACAGAGAGAAGAGACGTTAGTGGAGCCACAGTAGCACACCTCGTAATTACTTAATATCGGCGTTGGTCAAAATTAAACACCAATACAGATAAGTGGCAAATGCCTAATATCGGCTCCCGATAATCAGTCGACCATTAACTGTAATGATCTGTTGAGCAACTTAATTGCAAAATTGCAAAATAAGTTAATTTGTGTGTGTTTGTTTGTGTGAAGTGTGCCAGAGCTGGCTGAAGAAGGGGCCAGCGGAGTTCGTGGCCCTGTCCTATTTCACCCTCCGCCCAACTGCAGGATCAGAGAGGTGCATTGTGGGAGTCAGGTGCGCTTGGTGGTCATCGCGATCCGAGACATTGCCAAAGGAGAGGAGATCACGGTGGACTACAGTCTGACCGACTGGGGCGAGAACGCCATGGTTAGCTTCTACACCCTGCGGGTCGGCTGATTCATCATTGACGATATTGAACATTTTTACAGCTATCGATATATTTTTTTTAACTGACTTGCTGACAAAGTAAACAAATGTAAACATATGCTCATTGTAAATAACTGTTTTAGCCAGTCATGTTACTAAATGCTCCCGTATGATATATTCTCAGAATTAAACATATGCCAAAATGCATTTTAATTAAATATTTGTTATTTTAACCCGTATCAGTCACGCTTTAATTTGCTCACTCATTAACAGTGAAGCATCTTCTTTACACTTTAACCTTTTTTGTCCATCTGAACCAGGGCTTCCATCGGTCAGTGTCTCCACGCGGATTCGAATGTGGCTTCAATCCAGACAACAGTATCAAGAAGGTAAGGTGACTTTTCTGGTCTTCTGTAGCAAAGCGACACCTGTTTCCACCTCTGTAGATTAAATTACATCTTAACAAGGGCTGTTCAATATCAGGTTAATTTACTCTAGCATGACATGTTAATATAAATTTGTTATTTGCATTAACATCCTAACGGAATTAAAAACATCAGGACATTGCATTAATGCCATATTGTTTAGACCTTAACATTCAGTGTTAAAGGTTTATTCTTTCTTCTTTTAGGAAGAGGACGCAGGCCCTCTCCCTCTCTCTCTCACTGTTTCCGACTACCTCACCCCCTCGTGGTCGCTCTCACCCTCCTCCTCCCCGCTCTCACACTCCGAGGCCAGTGACTCGGACCGAGAGGAGGAGGAGGAGGACGAAGAGGAAGAAGAGGAGGAAGAGGAAGATGAGGACGAGGACGAAGAAGAGGAGCTGGAGGAGATGAGGGGCCGCATGATGCGACGGCGCAAGAAACGAAAATCGACTTCTGCTTCCTCCAAAAAGAAAGCCGTCTCCCGCTCCCAGCCACAACCCCATCCTCAGCACCAGCCTCAGCATCAGCACCGGCCGCTTTCCGCTTTCGGACGCCCTGCCCCTTCCTCCTCAGCCTCCTCCTCGGCCCCACCGTTTCAGACGCCGATGCCCCCACCACCCCCGGCAACAACAAACATAAACAACAACATCAACATCAACATTGGGCGCGGCGCCAGTGGCAGCATCATCAGCAGACGACAGCACTGCCCTTACTGCGGGCGCCACTTCCGCTCACTGGCACGACACCTGGAAAAGCACCACAACCAGCAGCCGGAGGTGCGCGCCGCCATGGAGCTGGCACACCTGCATGCGCCCACCGCCGCCACCTCCTCGCACTCGTTCACCTCTCCCCAGCCTTCCTCCTCCTCCTCTTCTTCCTCCTCCTCCGCCGCCGGCCCGTCGCTCTTTTCTCGCGAGAGAGACTCTCAAAATCCCGCGAATACGGGAGGAATGTCCTTCTCACTCTCCCTCACTCCACCTGCCAACAAGAAGGCCCCCAACTCCCTCGCTTCACCTCCCAAAAAGGGTGCCGGGCCACCCACTGTTGCCGTGACGACGCCCACCGTCGCCGTTGTCGCAGCTGCGAAGACTTCCCCCGCCACGCCTGGCCTTGGAGGAGCTAGGAGGGGGCGCCGGCCCAAGAAAGAAAAGAAAGAAAAGCAGGAGGAGGAGGAGGAGGAGGAGGAGAAAAAGAAGAAAAAAAGGAAACTGGAGGAGGAGGAGCTGGAGCGGAAAAAAGAGGAAGCTCCGCCCACTCCGGGGAAGCAGGAAGAGAGAGAGGAGGATGAGGAGGATGACGAAGATGAGTTGGATACCAGCGGGACGAGGGAAAATGATAGCGGAGAAGAGAAGAATGGCGAGATGATGGGGTATTTCATTTCTTATTTATAATTATTAATATTTTTTGGTAGCAGTTTTAGTGTTTGAAAATATTTATTTATAATCAGACGGTTTTTGTAACATTTTTCTCTCAGCTCCCACCGTTCCCACATGTCCCCCTTGTTGGCCTCGCTCTCCACCCTGGTGCTCTACCTGAGGAGGCAGCAGCATTCGTCCTTCCTGTCATTGTCGCGCTCCAACGGCTCGGCTGAAGCCTGGCGCCTGCTGTGCCACTCCAGCCTGGCCTTGCTCATCCTTTACAACCGGCACCGCGAGTGCGAGGTGGCCAAACTCACCGTGCATGACTACCGCAACCGCGTCACACCCTCCTCATCTTCCTCCTCAACGTCCGACAGCGCTTCATCAGCGCTTCTCAACCCCTTCGAGGCCACGCTGTCGCCGTTTGAGCGCCATGTGCTCTGCCACCGCCCCCGTGTGGGCGTGCTGGGCAAACGTGGTCGAGTCCAGCCCCTAATCCTGCCCCCCCACTCGGAGGCCTGCCTAGACCTGCTGCTCAAGACCTCGTCGGACGTGGGCGTGGACCCCGAGAGCCCATACGTCTTCTCGCGGCCCTACCACTCGCCCGCCACACCGCTGCGGGGGACCGACCTGTTGAGGGGGCTGGCACGCACCAGCGGGGCCAAAAATCCGGGGGCGCTGACGGGTCCACGAACCCGGCGCCAAGTGGCCATCCTGACCCAGCTGCTGCTGCTGGAGGAGGCAGAGCGGCCGCACGGCGCCGCCACCAAGCGCCTCGAGGACTTCCTGCAGCAAGAGTACCACGTCACGCAGAGCTGCGCCCGCATCGCACATGACCCGGGACTCATGGGAAGGGTGGGCCGGGTGGTGCTGTATGGCGAGAGGGACGGCGTCCTGTTCCGGGGCATGAGTCTACAGCACATCTGCCTCGAGCTCGACGGTGAGTCAGAAAATAGATATATTTATAGAATAAATCAAAACAGAAATTCTTTCACATATTCCATTCCTTTCCATTTATTTCTTGTCGTTTTCTGTCAGTGATGTCAGGCAACTCTGCAGACTCCTTCTCAGAAGAGTCGGACGGAGAGGGAGAAAAGAGTAAAGAGAAACCGGAGGCGGTGAAGAAACCGGGAGTCAATGGACGAGCGTCGCGGGTCAGAAAGAACTGCAGCCCTCGCTTGTCTCCCTCCACACCGTCACCTTCGGCACCACACAAGAGGAGATGTTCACAGGCCAAATCAGGTTGGTCTGTAAATAGAAATAAACTCTAAACTAGAAGCAGAAAACGTGGAATTTTAGTTATAGGATGTATGTAAATACAAAAACTAACTCACAAGACACAGTGCTGGACAGCATGGCTAAAGAATTCCTTCTTCAAAGGATTTAAATATAGAACATCAGATTTCATGACCTCTCATCTGTGGTTTTGGCTTACAAATAGACCTACCAATATCAACTATTCTTATTTGGATTAATCTTTCGAATATTGATTGATCGATTAGTCTAAATGATTCTTTTTTCCTCTCCAAATCAAATTCAACAATTTTATTTAAAGTCTCTTCATAGTAACAAAAAACTCCTCAGTTCAGTATCATAAAAATATCAGCAAAACCCACACACCCACTTACTGTCAGCAGCAAGTCAAGAGCAAACAGCACAGAGCGAATAGACAGCAGTAGAGCCACAGTAGCACACGTAATTACTTAATATCGGTGATAGTGAAAATTAAGCACCGATACCGATAATTGGCAAAATACCTAATATCGGCTGACCCTTAATCTGTACATGTAATGCATCTGGTCATAGGCTGCACAATAACAAAATTTTAAATCAAAATTCAAATAAAAACTGAAAAGGTGCCTGAAATTGATTCTGGAACAGGATCAAATTTGAAATATTTTAATAACCCCTGTTATGTGTGTGTGTTGAAGGTAAGCGTGGCGTGCTGAAGCGGCCGTGGTCGGAGGCAGAGCGGGTTGCTGTGGAGACGCACCTGAAGCGCAACATCATGGAGCTGCGTGTGCCGGCGAAGGCAGACTGTGAGCGCTGTCTGCAGCACTGCCCCCTGCTGGTGAGCAATCAACGCGACTGGAGGGCAATAAAGTTCTATTGCCACAACCGCATACAGCTGCTCAAGAAGCAGGGACGCAGAGAGGGGGGCGCTGGGGCCACGGGAACCGCCACGCTCTGCTAACATGCATCCCCCTCCCCAATCCCACCACAAAAAAATGACACACACTTTTACTGTACTGTAAAGGATTTCTGTTCAGCAAACACATACACACTTTTCTGCATCCCTCTAAGTTGGAAATGGATTAAATTCAATTCAAACACGTATTTTGTGTGAGGATCAGACTACAAAGCAAACACACACATCTGTTTGTTTTTTAAGAGACAACTTCAGATTCAAAAAAAGCAGGATCTCTTTTCCCAGAAGTCGTTTTGGGATCAGAGTGTGAGCCGACAACACAAAACTGAACGATGTAGATACGAAACAGAGGACGTTCCTGTTTCTAAATGAAGTTTTTATTTCCTATGCTAATAAAAGCTGTGTTCGGTGGAGTTTTGCTGTTGGACTGGTGCTAAGAGATTTTTATGGACCTACAGTGTAAAGACTTGGAGATTGAATCTACGCAGAACTGTACAAAGTAGTGTTTTATTGTTAACGGGACCACAACAACAAGAGCAGCTCTGGTGGGAGATTTTTCGCTATTACATGGCTGTTACGTTGATAATGTTGTAGACCAAGATTGTTCAAGATTTCCAGTTTGGATCAGTTGTGGAAAAATGAGCCAACAAGTGTTTTAGAGCGAGGTGTTATAGTAGAGAAGTTGACACAGGACACACATCAACATTTTTCTTCTCGTTAGAAAGCTCGTGATTTATTTCTCTCGTAATCATTATCCAGCGAAAGTTGTTTTCCTGGGAACTTAGCTTGATCACAACTCATTTTTCTCAAGAAAAATACTCTTGTGACAGGATTCCAAAAAAATGATGTGGAGATTATGAGAAAAATAACTCAGTCTTGATAAAGAGTAAAAAATAAACTGTGATCTCAATGAAACGTTATATTGTCTCAAGATCACAGGTTATTTTTATTAAATCGATAAATGTCAAGATCACATCATAATCTTGATAGAACAGGTATAATGTCGGGATATTTTCATTTCATTAAGATCACGAGAAATAAGTCACGATCTCGTTAAAAACGTTCCTTATCTCAAGATAACAATCTGATTATGATGAAAGCTGCATTCTTAAGACTTCGACTATCTTGAAATCGTGAGAAAAATAACCATAAAAACTAGAAGAAAACCAGCCTTGACCCGTGTCCTCTATCGATTTCTGTATCTTCAAGACTGAGGATTGGCAATTTTAACATTGTTTTAAAACTTTCATTCCAAACCTCCACGTTCAAACCAGTGTTTATGACCAAAAGTTTATTAATATTAATATTTGGAGTGTATTATAGTGAAATAAGAGAATACGCATTTCTCCGTTTGAAGAAATCTGAAGTCGATGTTAAGTGTAGAGGTCGACCGATATTGGTTTTCTAGGGCCGATGTTGATAGCGATTATTGCTAGTTGACAGGGCCGATGACCGATATTTGGAAAAGAAAATCTTGAATTTTACAAACACCAAGCTCAGCTAAAACTCTCTTCTTCTCCTTCTCGTAACTTTACACTGCGCTCATGTGAGTGTGGCGTAAGTGACAACAAGGCTTCAGCGTTAATTGACTACTACTGGTGTGACATATAGCCAGGCACAGATTGTTGTGGGCGGGATATTAAATGAAGCGGCGAATCAGGAGCAAATGGCACAGAGAGAAGAGACTGCAGTGGAGCCACAGTAGCACACCTTGTAATTACTTAATATCGGTGATGGTCAAAATTAAACACCGATGCCAATAATCGACCTGGCTGATAATCGGTCGACCCTTAATTAAGTGACAGTAAATGAAGCTAGCCAAGGACTTTTCCTCTCTTCTTTTGCGGCTTTTTATAAACGCAGCTTTAAACCCACATCTTGGTGCTGTGTATGGTCTTTGTTTTGTTCGTTTAGACTGAGACGAGGCGACATCTCGGTTTTATAAGATTTCATTCATATTGTTTCTGTCAGCAGTGAGCTGCTCAGTGATTGGCTCACTGCAAAACAATCACACAGTTACACATCAGCAGTATTTTTAACATAAGCTAAAACCTTTGGCCTGTAGTATGTGTGCATTTGTTTAAATTAACAAAACACTCATCAGCTTTATGTAATTTTGTTTTTACCGGCTCCGGATGCATTTTCACAAGGTACACACACACTTGAAATCTCTCATTTCATGTCCATTTTGGTTTTTTTTATTTTTCCATGGATGATGACAATATTAATGTGGTCATATCAATGTCCATCATTTGTTCATTACTTTCCCAAATAAAAAACCACAAACCGAAAACTTAAGTTTCAATATTTGTTTACAAAACTATAATGGAGAAATGAATAGTAGTTTTCCAAATTTTCATTGTGCTCTTAAATAGGGATGCACGATACAGGAATCAGTGGCCAATGCCGACATCTTATGTTTCTCATGCTTATTTCTGCAGATGCTGATAAATGAGGACGGCAGAATTGAGCATGTAAAGATTTCTGAAGTTCAAACTTCAGACTTCTAAATTTTAGGATTCTGACAATAATCCAAAATTCAGACTTTTTACTCTTGGACTTATTTGGACTTTTTACTCTTCTGTAAACTAAATAAATATATATTTTTCATTTCTGTCATTTTTGTTTTGGAAACAAACCACTTTTATATTTGGTTTTGGAAATGGTCTGGGTTTTGGTTGTTGGGTTTTAATGTGATAAAGATGAATGAAGGTTCTTGGCTCTGTTAATGAGCTGCTGTAAGTGACCTGGGCAACTGAGAGCTGCTTTTGAGGTGGTTGTTATGTTTTGGCAGATCAGTGTAAGTAGTAAAAGTGGCGCTAGCTGACGCAGCCGTCGTGTGTCTTTCCCACGTGTGAAACTGTACATTCTGTAAATACTTCTATACAAAGTGCTATGTTTTTATTTCGTTACGTTTTCTTAAATGGCAATGTGAGGATTTATCTGATTTTAGAGGAAGCTGTTTAGAGAAACACAAGAGGTTAAATGTCTGTCACACTGTGACAAATAACACTTTTATTTGCATTTCTACTTTGTCTTGTGTTGTTTATACACACCTCATTCTTCAAATACACTCAAAAACAATGTGTGACTTTTGTACATTTACCCACAATCTTGGCAGATGCTGACAAGATTCACTTTCACTGTTGTATTCAGGATTAAATTGTGCAGCAATGTTATATATAACGTATAGATAGATTGATAGATAGATAGATAGCTTAGTCTGGCAAATACTGATCAATTTTGTGTGTATATTATATTTTGTGTATATTTTGCTATGTATATACAGTATATATGATATTTTGTGAAGTTTCAAAAGAATCAAATGTACAAACAAAATCACAAGCACAAGTTTTGCCAAAAAGTAACAATAATGCAATACTTTATATTCATACTTTAACAATAACTCCAGCTGTGTGAAGTGAATTAAGCAGTGTTTTACTCAGCTGGATTTAGCTTAATGTAGTTAATGTTGTTAAGGCGTAGCTAGGCAACATGACTGTAGTAGTGTTTTTATGGAAACTTGTTAGCAGTAGTGTTGCTTCATCTATATTTCTTCATCGATTTACAGATTGCCTTAATATACAAACAGTTTTAACATGTACAACTAACCGATCAATAGTCAGAAACATTTTTCTTTCAAAATTTTACATATTGTTTTTACAAAAAAAGCTATCACCTATAATAATACGTTAAAAATATATCAAATAATTATACCCGAAATATGATTGCCTTGATATACAAAGTTTTAACATGTACAACTAACCGATCAATAGTCAGTCTATTTACTCAGAAACATATTTTTCTTTCAAAATTTTGCTTTTTTTTTTTTACAAAGTCACAAAATTCACAACACAAAAAGCTATCACCGATAATAATACGTTTAAAATATATCAAATAGTTATACACAAAATATGATTGCCTTGATATACAAATTTTTAACATGTACCACTAACCGATCAATAGTCAAACAGTCTATTTACTCAGAAACATTTTTCTTTCAAATTTTTATTTATTTATTTATTTATTTTTACAAAAAAAGTCACAATATTCACAACACAAAAAGCTATCACCGATGATAATAATACGTTTAAAATATATCAAATAGTTATACACAAAATGTCATTATTTAATTTTTTTTCTTAAACACAGTCAGAACGTTCCATGTTTTATGGCAGTATGTCTTTAGTTACACACTAATGCTGCTAAGTACTCAATATTATTTTTAAATAATTATACAGCTACAAAATCTTGATATTTCTAGTGTTCCTTTAAATCTACGCGAAGCACCAGCTTGAATTAAAAACAAATAAATGCCCAAAAGAGGTTCTAATTTTAACTGTTATCAACTCCATTTTACAACGTAGATGCAGGCTGATGGACCCGCCAGTTAAGAATCATTTTAGCTATTTAAACCTGAGCTTTTAATCGACATATAATGTAAAATTCTCACTTTCTAATTTCAGAAATCTGATAAAATAATCCAAAAGGAAGTTTTTTTCATTTAGCGTTGATGTAATGGAAACGGGTTTCCATAGCTTCGAAATACATACATAAAATAAGAATAAAAATAAATTAGTATACCAAAATGTTTTCACGTTAATGTCTGTAAGGCAGCACTGCGATTAACATTGTGTTGATTTAACGTGTAATTCAGGCTTTTAGAGAGGCGCACAACCTCACAACTCAAACATAATAAGACTATAAGATCTTAAAAGTACATTAACACAGTTAAGTAGTGTTCTAGAACAGTAGAAGGATTTAGAAAATATTATTTCTGCTTTAAAGAATGATGTGATAATCTTGCATACATGCCGATACAGATCAGATTTATTTCTTTGCCTGATGTGACTGTATTTTTAGCTGCCTTTCAGCAAAATCTACAAAATGTCATATTCCAATATAATACATATCATCTCATAGACAGATAACGATTATATCACCATATAATACATTTTCTTTTTTGCGCTTGTCACTGTGGAGGCGTCAGATTGTTTACCAACTGGAAAATTATTATTTAATATATATGATACACAGTATGAGACTGTTAATTGACACATTTACATGAAATGAAATGCTTGACTTCATTGATATACAGTATATCATGAATTTAATGCATTTAATTTCGTGTCAATATGTGTAAATTATAAATGCAAAATAAGATAAGAAATTGGATAAGAAAAGAATAATTAGTTAGAATTTTCCTTGCTTATTCGAGTCGCCGTTTCACAGAACATTATCAGGACGCTGCAGTAACTAAAGTGCCCAGTAGGTGTCACCATGGACACAGCTGTGGATTTGTTTGTAATTTGCCGAATGATGTTTTTAGCTTCAGTGCTGTATGGAACGCATTTGGGAGTGATAAAAGACGAAAAATCCTCAGCCGAATAAATTAGTTGTAATTTGCGATGGTCAGAGACACTGCTGCATCAGAATATGGACTTCAGAACCGCGGCTCACACCAAAATAAAGGGTTTGTTTTACAATCATTTTGGTTTATTACAGTTTATTTATTAATCGTTTGTGCTTATGACATGGTCAATGAATTAATTACTAACTGATTTAATTTATTATAAAGATAGCTATATTTGAAAATAAGCAAGGCATGAGCCAAGGCTTGGGTCAGCGCATGGGGCAGGGAATAGGCCAAGGATTGAGCCAAGGCATGGGACAAGCAGTGGGGCAAAATACGCAACCTGTGTCCCACTGCCCTCGTCATTGTTGAAAGACAAATGCGCAGCGTATTTTTGTTTAGATGTTTAGTTCTCTAATTCTCCATAAATCTGTAGTAATTTTGTCTCTATTTGGAAGGATAACAGGATTGAGTTGTATTGTATACATTTGGTCAATTAAGTACTAACTGATTTAATTTATTATAAAGATAGCTGTATCTGAAAATAAGTTACATATGTGTTAATTCTGTCTATATATACTACATAAAGAAACAGAGACTCCTGCATTACTTTTTTAGTTAATTTCACCCAAATAAGTGTAAAATGTAAGTGGAATAGTAAAATGCTAAAATGTAGTGTACTGTAGTTCATTCTGCATCCAGTGTAGGGCCTTACATTATACCTTACAGCTAGAAGTTATACATTACTGTAATTGTGTTACTTATGTAACGTGATACTCCCAACACAGCGTATATACATATATTTTATTTTATTTTGAAAACAAATATAAAAATTTTGGTTTAAACGTGAAAAAAACTAATGAACGGATTCTCATCTGATATATAGCATGTAGTTTCTTATAAATTATACTGTTCATCATTCTGAAATCAAGCATATTAAAGTAATTAACAAAAAGACTTTTTAGTACTTGAATACTGTTCATATCAGATACTTTAGTAGTGCAGAAGAGGTGTTAGAATGGCGATTTCATGAAGTTATTTCCTTTGTGAAGAATCTTTTACTTAAGTATTAGTTTAAAGTCCATATATAGCCTGTAGTTAAAGGGCTAGTGGCTGTGTTTAGAAGCTTCCATGAATGCAAGTGCAAATGGACGTTGACACACTGTACATGATTTAACAAACTTACGCAATATTTTCATTGAGTGTTTTGATTTGAATGGTCGTTTTGAGTGTTAGTGTCCTCTGGCGGCTGACTGGGAGTTTCGCTGTCTAAACGGAATCTGTAATTTCAAGGGGAGATTTATCACCTATACCGGGGTTAAACAGGGGATAAACATTCCCTTGGAATTTACCTTTCATTGTAATAAGATGAATGCCTTCCTTAGCATCATAAAAAGAGAGTTTACCATTGTCATAGTCTAGAAAGACTCCAACAGACTCAGGCCTAATAGTGAATAGGGGTAAGATTTCAGGTTCTGTATTGGTGTAAATGCCATTTTGGTCTGAGTAAAGAAACCAAAAGCCTTTTGAGGGTGTACAGTCACTCTTATCGTGTGACTTTTGGAAACGTTCCCCTTGATTGACTCCAATCAGCCATGACATTTTGACTGGGACATTTACTCTTTTTAATCTCACCTCCCAATATGAAAAACCACTTCCAAATGACTTATTTCCACGTACAGATAACCAATATGGAAAGTCAGAATTGTTAGACTGTGCAGTGTTTCCTGCATCTCTTAAAATTTTCCCTGCGGCATTAACCTTTAGATCTGGGTGGATATTTGTTGTGTCCAGGATGATGTTCTCTGTTGAGAGAAAAGTCAAACCAGTTATCAATTCATATTAAATATATTTTGAACAAGTATAGTATTTAGGGATGCATGATAATTTTGGAATCGGCTGATAACTGCTTTTTTAAAATCGACATCTGACCGGTGCTTAGATTTGCGCAGTACTTTCAGGCGATATTTGATGACGCATTTATTGTAAGTAGGAAAGGTAGCGCTTGTGGAAGGCATGTCCAAAGTCCGAGGTGATATTTTATATGGCCCGTGCCTTCTATCTTAAAATGTATGGCGTTATTTTATGCGAAAATTCTGAGGATACAGTAGAACGTTTACCATCTACGCGCTCAACTCTGCCTGCACACGTGAAACTAAATTGCGTGTTTGCCTCAATTAGTGAATGTGAGCTTGCACAAGGGCTGTGTCCCAAGCTGTGCACTACCGCACTTAATAGTATGCTAGGTAAGGCACTCATCATAATTTGCTATGTGGTAGAATGCATCTCAGGAAATAGTTGTAGCTTAATGGCTCTCTACGCATGAGGTAGTGCACATGGAGAGTCACAAGCCCTATTTGACTTGGTACACTACATAGGGCGGGAAGTGACTTGAAATGACTTAAAATGTTGTGCACTACACTTGCTCTGTGATCAATCCACTCTACTTTCACACTCGCTTGACTTGGTGCTGTGTTAGAAATGTCAGTTATGGCGTTATTTTTGTGCCAAAATTCTTAGAGTGCAGTGGAATTTTGGCGAGCAAAATATCTTGTCTTTACGCGCTCAGCTCTGCCTTGCTCACTTATTGGCAACGGTATCGGTATAAGCAGCATGAAAACATCAGATATCGGCATTGGCCAATAATTCCCACATCGTGCATCACTAATAATATTGGAGATATTATCATACCTGCATATTTTCTTAACTTCTCCAAGTTTGCTTGGTTGATCCCTGACCATTTGTAAGGAACTTCTGTTGTGTGATAAAAGTCACATTTTTAACCGATGCACACGTCTTCTTTTAAACATCTTAGCAGCATGATGTTACACATGAAAACAGCACATACCTTCTAGGTTTTCTTCTTCATCTGAAAACGTAAACACAGTTTCACTCAACAGAGCCACACTCAGAGAAACGATCACAAGTGTTAACAGTTGTCAGAATTGAACGTACCTTTTTTGACTACCGTGTAACCTGCAACACAGAAACACTGAACTCAACAATCTCAAGAAGTCAAGTTCCTTTCTCTATGATCTTTACAGCCAAAAATGAAAAGCAGTAGTTTCTGGCATAACTGACCTCGGGATTTCTTGTAGAGGAGACAGATGATGACTGCAGCGACCAAAACTGCTAACAGTGCGACGATGAAAAGAGCAAACCAGGGTCCATTGCTGCTCTCTGTTTGGAAAAACAGTCTGATTTTAACAGCCTTGAGGTGCAGCGGTTTGTAGTGAAACATGTTCATAAAAATTACTTTTTATTCTACACTTTGTTTAATATCAATGTGTTTAAGTGCCATTAAGATAATTTACCCATGAGGTGAGCGATTGCCTGGACGTCCAGCGCCGCGCCCCTGCTGTCTTCTGGAGAAATGGAGAGCGAACAGGAGGTCTGGTGAGTTTGGGAGGGAGAGACGAGCAACCAGGTCTGGACACAGTGCAGCCCCTCTGTCCCCTCCCTGTACAACACACCTCCAGCCTCCAACACACCTCCATCACCAGACGTCCACTGCACACTGGGCTTGGGAAGCCAACCGCACGAACTGCAGCTGACGTTCACAGAGTCCTCAACACGCTGCAGCGAAAACACGGGAGTCGACCCAACGGCTAGAAGAGAGGATAGAAAAAGGGTTTTAGGAGGTGAAGTTGAACGTCGTTCCCATAACCTGTTCCTTTAACCAGGTGAGTTAACAATTAACATCATTCTGTTTTTCTCATTCGCAACACTCCAATCCTTGTTCATGTTCTTATTACATTTGGTCATGTACCAATATTTAAATTTGTTCTTAAGAAAGTCAAAACGTTTAAATAGTATAGTATCAGACAACTGTAGAGTTGAATGAAAGCCAATTAGTGAATCTCAATCGGCACCAATCGGTGGTCTTGTGGCAAGAAGCTCACCTCTGGTCCAACAGGTTGTAGATTTAAATCTAATTAAAGTTTATTTAATTCAAGCAGTGCCACCAGTCCTTGAGCAAGACCCTTAACCCCTCACCGTATAAGCTGAGCGTGAGGAATGAGTCGTCGTAATCGCTGTCGCCGCTGACATAGCAGTTGAAAATGCCTTCATCCTCCTGATGGAGTTGCTCCAGCTTGAGGGACACGTCTCCCCCCTTCAGGTCGGGCGAGAGACCATGACGCGTGGCAAGGGAGCTGCGGTCGCTGTAGCTCTCATCCTGCTGCTCGGTCAGCAGTTTCCTGTCCCGGTACAGGAGCACAGGTGAGGCGAAGTGGTCGGGTCTGTACCAGCGCACCTCCATGCCCTCTGCATTCAGTGGGGGAGAGAGCCAGCAGGGAAGAACAACCGACGAACCCAAATGCCCCCTCACTCGATCCGTACAGTTCACCCTTAACAGAGCTTGAGGAGAGACAGAGTTTGTGTGTGAAAAAGTGTGTGAAAGAGAAAAAGAAAGTGTGTATGAGGAAGTGGACAGAGACACAAGGGAAAGGGAACGAGAGACCAAAAGTGTATTTGTGAGATAGAGAGAGAGATGTGGGAAGAGATGGGAAAGAGGGCGTGTGTGTGTGTGTGTGTGTGAGAGAGAGAGAGACACAGAGAGAGAGAGAGAGAGAGAGATAGGAAGCGGGGGTATATATAGAGAGAGAAAGAGATAGGAAGCGGGGGTATATATAGAAAGAGAGAGAAGGGAGAAACGAAAGACAAAGCGGCATTATTTGCATGTACACGAGTGTCACGTGCTGTAAGAATAATTATAATAACAATCTTTAAATCTTTTGATCTTCAACATCAAAGACAACACCAAAGTAAATGGAAAACAACTCCTGACACAACGCAGGAGTAAACCTGAAGCTCTTACCCTCGACGTCAAACCTCCCGATTAAAATCACCAAAATACACCACAACATTTCTGTAGAAACACACACACACACACACACACACATCGTGATATGATTCACAAAGGCTTGAAAGTGCGATGTGAAAATATTAATCTATAATGCGCTGTAAGATCATGATGACGCTACTGTACCTCTGATTTCACAACCGCTGTGCTCAGATTGCCTAATCCAGTCTCTTCTGCTGATTTATTAATCCTTAACGCCGAATTAATTTGGGGGAAAGATGGCGTAAATTTGTGGGAGAACGAGGAGGAAGAAGGACAACTTCTGCTTTCACTTTCATTTTACGACGCGTGATTCTATTCGCTTTATGACTGTCTGTTCCGCCCTCTAGTGTAGGAGCACAAAAATTAAATATATACATGTTAAAAATCATAAATGTCAGTGTAAATATGCATTCCCTATGTTATTATTATTATTATTATTATTATTATTATCATCATCTCTGGATGTGGGCCCTTTTGTAAGACTGAAAGTACAGCTAGACACAAGTAAAGAGGAGTTCAGGTTTTGAAAAATGTCCACATTTTGGGTGTCACGCTCTGAAACTTGGGATCCATTGAACAGGGTGATGCGCTGATGCACCGCAGAGCTACAGAATATCACAGGCCCGGACTTCACTCAAGGTCAAAAATACTATGCCTCAAAATAACACTCTCTGATTGCCTTAATATTGATCTCTCTCTCTCTCTCAAAATCCCCCTCTCTCTCTCTCTCTCTCTTGTTCTGTTGACCACTTCAACTATCGCTTCATCAAAATCTCATTCAGCTTCCCGTCTCACCCGGCTGCTGTACTGCGGATTACGAGGAGATAAGCTCATATC
>JAVGVS010000141.1:418234-748094 GCA_032718565.1 Distichodus sexfasciatus
AGTTGGGACAGTATGAAAAATGCAAATAAAAGAAGAAAGTAGTGATTCCTAAATTTACTTTGTATTTCATTGCAGACAATATGAACACAAGATATTTCATGTTTTGTCTGGTCAACTTCATTTCATTTGTAAATATACATCCTTTCCTGTCATTCAGACCTGCCACACATTCCAAAAAAGGTTGGGACAGGAGCAATTTAGGGCTAGTAATGAGGTAAATTCGTTAAATAATGATGTGATTTGAAACAGGTGATGTCAACAGGTGATTGTAATTATGATTTGGTACAAAAGCAGCATCCGAGAAAGGTCTAGTCCTTTGGGAGCAAAGATGGGCAGAGGATCGCCAGTTTGCCAACAAATACGTGAGAAAATTATTGAAATGTTTAACAACAATGTTCCTCAAAGAAAGATAGGAAGAGATTTGGATATTTCACCTTCAACAGTGCATAACATAATTAAAAGATTCAAGGAGTCTGGAGGAATGTCAGTGCGTAAAGGACAAAGGCGCAAGCCTAAGCTGAACAACCGTGATCTCTGATCCCTCAGGCGGCACTGCATCAAGAATCGTCATTCATCTATAAGCAATATCACCACATGGGCTCAGGACTACTTTGGCAAACCTTTGTCAAGTACCACAATATGTAGTTACATCCACAAATGCCAGTTAAAACTGTAAAACCACATTCTGCACACATTACAAAGTCCTGGATGCGGAGGAAGAGGGTATGGGTACTTGACTGGCCTGCCTGCATTCCCGACCTGTCTCCAATAGAGAATGTGTGGCGCATTTTGAAGCACAAAATGCGACAACGAAGACCCTGTACTGTTGCCCACCTTAAGATTTGTTTGCAGGAAGAATGGGACAAAATTACACCTGAAACACTTCATCACTTGGTGTCTTCAGTCCCTAAACATCTTAAGTGTTGTGAAAAGGAATGGCAACATTACAAAGTGGTAAATGCTTTACTGTTCCAATGTAATACAGGTCAAAGATAATTTAACAAAGTACTGTTTTAAGTTTGATTTTAATTTAACATACCGTCCCAACTTTTCCTGATTTGGGGTTTTAGTTAAAGTTTTTAAAAAATCAATAATTTATTTTAGATTAGATTTTTACATGTATTTTTTCCCAGCCCAAGCAGAGAAAAATAACAATGTTATACACTAAGAAAAACTGGCTCTTCATTAACGCTCTGGAGCACATTGAGTGCTCTGGAAAACCTTTTTGTGCTGTAGAACCTTTTAATACTGTTTAAGGTTCTTTGGGGAACTGAATGCAAAAAAGAGTCCTTTAAGTAACACCTTATATCATTTTCATTGCTTTTTAAACACTTTATGTTAAAGTATGACCTTAACGACTACTGACCCTATGCGTAACCTACTGATTTACTTGAATCTTGAATACGTGAATACGCGATTGTGTGTAGAAAATACGTTGTGATTTTTAATAGTACAAGATATCTGCCACTGCCTTTTAGAGCGATCAGTTACTGCAATTTATATAAAGTAATTGATAAATTGACTCAGTTAAGTTTGACCAAACACTACATTTGAACAAATTGAACAAATTATTACATATTGCACATAATGAACACATGTTCACAAAAACTTCTTCATGATCACTTCATGATAAATGGTTGTGCAAAGAAACAATGGGTTAAAGGATCTTTGTAGAACCAAAGAAGGTTCCCCTATGGCATCACTGTAAAGCACTACTTTTGGTTCTAATATTTGTAAGAGTGTAGACTAGGGCTGTGCAATATGACCTCAAATCAGTATCACGATTAATGTTCAAGGTAAAATATTCAATTAACCATGATATTGAGTGAACATTTTGCCTTGATTAACATTAACTGAACATTGAACATTCGACCACAAATTATGGAATTTCTTTAACATTTGTAATCTCATCTGTTTTGTTTTACCTGTTCTTGTTTCCATATGTAGATTGATATATTCACTATTTTCATTCCTTATTTTCATGAAGGTTAACTTAAGTTCAATATTAATTGTATTAATTTAGATACATATTGTAGTTATACAAGTACTACATGTAATGAAAGTGAGTGAGTGATCG
Organism: Distichodus sexfasciatus; assembly: GCA_032718565.1. Lineage (NCBI taxonomy): Eukaryota > Metazoa > Chordata > Actinopteri > Characiformes > Distichodontidae > Distichodus > Distichodus sexfasciatus. The sequence goes on from JAVGVS010000141.1 coordinate 420,312, forward strand.
TTTGTCATTGGTAACTGTATTTGATCCATCTGTGAAGGAGCAGTGGGCAGCTGAAATGGGCAGCTCTGTGAACAGTGCTTGGGGATGGTACCTTGCTCATGAGTACCTCAGTGGTACCTTTACCGGTCCAAGAACCAGCGACCTTTCAAACATGGGGTGAACAGATAAATATTAAAGATAAATATTAATTTCAATACACGTGATGTCAGAGGTGAGTATTTGCATTGTTTAAAAAGAGGGAAACTTTTCCCCAAACACTTTCTTGACTTGTTTTTTAATGTAAACTTTTTAAAAATCTTTTCTTAGGCTGTTACCTTTAATCACAGCATAATCCACTTTTTGTTTTATTACTTTTAATACTGTGCTCCTTTTTAAAAGATTGATGATCTGTTTGACCACGTCTAGAATGAAAGTTGTGTCATCCTTCTAGACTCGTCCTGCCATCACACACTCACCACACTCACACACACTCACACGTTTCTGTCCCTAATCTGGCCACATTTAGCCAGATAATCACCTCTTAGCACTGCGTTAGAGGGCAGGGTGGATGGACGGAGGAGGAGCAGGTAGAAAGTGTAAAAAAAGTAGAAAGATAGAGGGAGGAAAACAAGGACGGAGGCTGGAAGTGGAAACATCTCAGTCATTCACACTGCTCTGTTTTGCTCTCAGTTCTACTTCACTCATTCATCACTCATCCCTCTCTTCTGGATCTGGTTCCACTGTGTGAAGGTAAGAGAGGAGAAAACTGCAGAGAGCAGTTCTTTCTTTCATTCTTTCTAATAATTCTGATGATAACACCAGGTTAATATACATTGTTAGCTTGAAATATTGCAAATGTTCTACTTAGGCAGTATTTGATTTTCCAGCAAACAACATGTATTAAGTGGTTTTCTTCATCAAAACTATTAATTTTCTTTTCTTAATAATTTTGATAAATAAAATCACGTCATGTGTTGATTGCCTGAAATACTGAAATGTTGCCCATTTTTGATATCTACTCGTACAGAAAAAGTGAAACTAAACCTAATTAAGACAAAAAGTTTTTCCAGCAAAACTACATTTTACAAAAAAACGTTTTTAATCTGCAGTGTAAATACTGATGTTTTAATGTCATTTAAAGCAATTTGAGCATAAAATTGTATTTGAATTTAAATGGGTAAAGTTAAGAAGGCCAAATCCATTCTGTCGTTAAAACTAAAAAAATATAAAGTATTTTGTACCTATGTGTATGATATTTCTAAACTTATTCAAAACATTAGTCCAAGCATCTGACTTGTATTACATCACAGTGACAGTGACCAGTGAGCAAAAATCTAAGTACACTCAACACTATTGAGTTGGGTCTCACTTCAGTGTATTTGCTGTTTCTCCAATTGTATAATCAACAGGTTGATCCAGAATTTCTGTGTTATTCACTTTACTAACTGTTATTATTGTATGTGGTCATTACAAATTAGGCAGGTGGAAGTTGACTGATGAGACTTGCTTTTCTTGTAGAATGGCGCAGAAGGCTGAGCAAACTGCATCTACTGACAGGTAAACACAAAAATGGAGCTGTGTGACATTTACTGTTAAATATATGCATTATATTTGATAGGTTTGTCAGGTTTGTTTAATGTCAGTCTGCAGTTAGAAGCAGTGTTTATTGATTCAGTATTCTTTATTTGTCATATTCATAGTTATACAAGTACAACATGCGGTGACCTGTAGCCAGAAACATCCAAAAAGATTAGAAAAATTAAAAAAGTAAATATTATGTAACATTCTTAAGATGTATACCATATACAGTGACTGCACATGTGCATATAATGTTAAGAGATTTTAATTTAGATTATGCTATTGGAAGTTCAGAAATAAACATTAAAAAAAAAAAAATCTACCACAAGATCAGAAAGATGTCTCCTCCAATTAATGCACAAAAATGAAAAATGCATCCTCATGTAGGCATACAAGGAAATATTTAATAAACTTCTAGGTTTCTTTTATATGAAATAAAAAGGAAAAGCACCTTAATTTTTCTACACACCATCAATCACACGTTTTCTCCAAGAATTACCCCTTTTTAGTCATCTTCTCATTTACTTTTTATTAATATTTATAATATTATTACTGCCTGAAACGTTTCTCTTAATAGTGTTTACACAGTTTTCAGCTATTACTTTATTTCTCCTTTAAAAACATATTTTTCACTATTTTATCCCTCTCTATATTTTTCAGGAATTGCCTAGTTATTGTTATCTTTTATTAGTAGTAGTATTTTTGATGAACATGGTAAAAACATGGTAAATGGTTTTACAGTGTCTTGTAACACACTCACTCTTACACGTAACTGTTACAAATTATAGTTTTATTTTAATCTGCAACTTTTCATTTCTGTGAACTTAAAAACTTAAGTGGTAGAACTGAAAATTTATTTTTTTTTAAATTGTTAAAGTAAATGAAAGAAGTTTGTTAGCAAATCATTTTTATATAATGATACAGGAAGAGCACAGCTTTGGTGGAGAAAATATTCCTTACAATACTCTCTCTCTCTCTCTCTCTCTCTCTCTCTCTCCTCAGTACCAAAGCTGGCCAATCAGCAGATGGAGCTGCTCTTAAGCCCGCCCTCAGGAAGTCTCCGCCCACAGACACGCCCAAAAAGGCAAAAGGCAAGAAGTCCAATGAAGAAGCCATGAACAAGGTCTACACAAACCTGCTCAACAGCGTTTTTGGACAGGTACACACACTAACAACACACATACCGTGGCCATAAAAATCTTGTCACACGCGTGTGGTATTTCAAACGCATTATGAGCCACTGGAGCCAATATAGACAATAAGCGATAATAACTGGAGCTGAGAAAGATGCGTAAAATAAAGTAAGAGAGAAGTCAGGAATTTTGACATTAAAGTCGTAAATCTATGAGAAAAAAATCAAATATTCTCTGACGTTGTAAAATTTGCGAGGAAGGAAAATCAAAAATTTGCAGATTAGCATCGCAAATTTACAAGGAAAAAAACTCAAAATATTCTCTAATAAATTAAATTTCTGGATTTTTTTCTGGTAATATATATGACCTTATTCTTGGAAATGCAGACTTTTCCCCTTTACAAATCTATGAATTTACAATATCTGTGTTTTCTCACATATTTGTGATGTTAATCTCAGTAATTTGGACATTTTCTCACAAATCTACAGCGTTATAATGTTTGAGATTCTGCAATGTTTTTTATTGTAAATTTGCCTGCCCAGGGTTGTTCCTCGCTTTGCGCCCCTAAGTTCCTGGGATAGGCTCTGGTGTCCCCCGCGACCCTAGTTGGGATTCAGCAGTTCAGATAATGAATGAATGAATGAATCAATCAATCAATCAATCAATCAATGAATTTAGTCTTGGAATCTTATCCCCTCCTACAGCTCCAATTAGTATATTTTATTATCTAAAATGGCTTAAATACGCTGTCCTAAAAACACGCTTATGGTGTTATAATTTTCATTGTCAATGTATATTTAATCATTAAAAATGCTAATGTCTTCCTGTAGAGCTATAACAACACATCAGTCTACTTTGATACATCAGTAATCAATGAGTGTCGATCCAAAATGCAACATTGATCAGACATCACACAATTTGTAACTTTGCACTGAAGAGGAGGTCTATTTTTAATAAAAGTTTCATTTATGAATCGTTCTTAAGAAGACATCTACTCTTCAAACCTACACTGGTTTTATGAACATTCACCAAAGTTTCAATATTTAGGATTTGTTCTTACGTTAGTGATTAATTGTCATTGTCAATACAGCACATAGTGCACCACAACTAAATTTAAGCTCTGTATTCGAGTCATCCAGGAAAGAGCAGTGGGCAGCTTATATTTCGGCAGTGCTTGGGAACAGTACCTTGCTCATGAGTACCTCAGTGGTACCTTTACTGGTCCAAGATTCGAACTCGTGACCTTACGATCACAGGGCCAGTTCCCTAACCTTAAACTACTAACTACCCCCCCAAAAACGAGTCCCTCATCGCCACTGACAACGTAACAACCAGCTCACACCAGAGAACAACTAATTTAATATATTTAGTAAATATTACTAAATACAGTACATTGTTTTCCATTTAAAAGTCTGGTTGAGCTCTGAAATTTCAAGGTATATTTGAGTTGCTTTTTATGATTTGATTTTAATGGAAGTCATAAATTAGTATATGATATTGTCTCATATTAATTGCTGAATCCTGAATTGAACTGATATTGTAGCAGACTTTGTGAGATCATCAAATGTGAAATCGTTATAATGTCGTACCATGATGAAGTTTAATTTATATTCCTACTCTGCCATGTGTCTAAAGTCAAACCACGTTGCCTTTGACCTTGTGCAAGTGTGTGTGAGAGAGCGTGTGTTGATGTTGTGAACTGTCTGGTTATCCCTCATTAATCCCTCTCGGACGGCGGTAATAATAGCTCGTTAGAGTGGCTCTGTGCCTCGGTTAATTAGACTCAACGAGGATGAGGGAGGACAGAGAGGAGCATTTCTGCTCTTTGGATTTGCGATTTTCTTCTCGTTATCAATTTTTGTCTTACAAACACGAACTTTAATTTATGTAAAGTGAGAAAAATTTCACATGCAAAAAAGTTGAGTCCTATCTTAAGAGTAAATTTTAGAAATAAACTGAAAATACTACTGATTGAGACCCACTGTATTTCGTTAACGATAACGATAATCGAATAAAAAGCAATTAATTTTTAATTTGTAATGAGAAGCCAAAAGGAAAAGAAGAATCCAATACAAATGACTGACATGAAAATATCATTTTAATGAAATAATTAATATCAATTAAAGACATTTAATAATATCATACAACTGTGATATTAAAGAAAACCCAACAAATTAATGTTCCCCTTCAAACACGCTCAATAAAATAAATAAGAAACTATAGTGAGTGTCAGAATCTTCATAAAACAGTGCATTTTACATAGAATTTTTGTCATATTTTACTTTTCACTGCCTAATTTATTTCCTAATTGCATCTCTTTAAGAACATTTAATGAACGCTGTTTGAAATGTTTTGTAGTGGAAGAAAATAAAACCTACTTGTGATTATACTTGTATAGATTTTTAAAATATTTTTAGATTAAATATTCCTTCGCAAAAGGAAATCTTTTATGTATTACATAGTCAGTTTCCATGTTTTTAAATGCACATTATAAATTCTTCTGCAGATGACGTAAGTTGAGGTCATGTACATTAGTAAGTTGTAGAAGATCTAATGTAATCAGGAAGTATCTCAACTCGTCCTTAATCCCACACTTCTGCGTCAGTCTTCCTCAATCTCTCCTCCAACGAATTCCGAGAACAGCTGAATAACTCTCCTTCCCTTTTTCCCTTTCTCCATTTCCCTCTCTCTCTCTCTCTCTCTCTCCCTCCTTTTTCCCATCCCTCCCTCTCTCTTCCTCTTTCTAACCCTCCACTCCCTCCCTGTCCGTGTCTTCCCTCCCCTTCACCTCTTTTCTCTTGTACTATCCATCCATCCATCCATCATCCCGCTTCTCTATTCCTCCCCTTTTCCCCTGTCCCTCTCTCCTTTACACTTTCTCTCTGTTCCTTTATCTCTTGATTTTCCACCTTCTCCTCTACCTGTCTACCTGCCAATCCATTCATCCATCCTCTCTCTTCTCTTCCATCTCTTTCTTTGTCTCTCTCCATCTCCTGCTGTCCCCTGTATTCTTCCCTATCTTCCTTTCCCTCTCTCTCTCTTCATTTTTCTCTCCTCCTCCTCTTCTCTCTCACTTTGTCTGTATCTAGGAGAGAGAGTTGTCTCAGCCAGAGTTAGATGGTGAGTGCCCTAAACTCCCAACACTGTTAAAACCATTGATAATAAACTCCAGCGCTTTCTACCTGATATAATTCTCATATATGTTAAACATTGTATAAATCTTGTGTTGTTCAGAGCTGGCTGAGGCCTTTAAGGAGTTTGATTATGATCAGGATGGTTATCTCAACTACAAGGACCTGGCCGAGTGCATGAGGACAATGGGCTACATGCCGACCGAGATGGAGCTGCTAGAGATTATACAGCAAATTAAGATGAGGTGTGAGTGTCCAGCACGTGTGTCTGTGTCTGTATGATCTCTATGTGTGTATATATGAGTATGTGTACATTCAAATGTGTGTGTGTGTGTGTGTATGTGTGTGTAGTGGGTGGACTGATGGACTTCGATGATTTCTGTGAGCTGATGGGGCCAAGGATGATGGTGGAGACGGCTCATATGCTGGGACTGAAAGAACTTAAATGCTCTTTCAAACAGGTATATACAAATATATGTACACATATATATGAGCTAATTGTGAACACAGCACAGCACACAGTCCACCACAACCAAATGTGACCTCTGCATGTGACCCATCCAGTGGGCAGCTGACATGGGCAGCACCAGGGAGGAGGCAGACGGTACCTTGCTCATGAGTACCTCAGTGGTAACTTTACCCGCCCTGGATTTGAACCTGCGACCTTCTGATCATGGGGTGAACACCTCACCTTACCTGGTCGGGGATTTGAACCAGCGACCTTCCTATCACAAGGTCAACTCACTAACCGTTACACTACCAACTGCCCAATTTATAATAATTTGGTAGTGTAACAGTTAGGGCATTCATCCTGCTAAATAAGCTAACAGCTGCCGTAATAGCATCAATTTTCTTTTTTGTGCTTTTTAATATGTCTTATTAAAAACCAAACATCATTTTTCGTCCTGAAAGGTCTTTCTGGTCTCCCAACCTGCAGATGTAGAGTCTAACATTTGCCCTTAAACACACACACATCTTGGAGAAGCATGCAATGTCTTTATTCTCCACATAATGTTTACATCCCTCTTTCTTGGGTAGTTTGACATGGACGGAGACGGTAAGATCACGCTGGATGAGATGAAGGAGGCAGCGAAGACTTTACTGGGGGAGAAGCTGAAGAAAGGAGAGCTGGAGGAGATTCTCAAAGAAATGGACCTCAACGGGGACGGAACTGTGGATTTTGATGGTAATAAACACACACACACATAACTACACAATGTGCAACAGGTGGAATTTTAGATTCTAATTTCTATTTCTGCTTCTTCTGTTTCTCACTTTTTCAGAATTTGTCATGATGCTGTCAGCACAGTAGCTTTACTCCCTGGAGATGTTACAACATCAAGCGTGATACAACACAACCTCACCTGACAAAACACAACCTCACCTTATACTACACAACCTCACCTGACAAAACACAACTTCACCTGATACAACAAAACCTTATCTGATAAAACACAAACTCACTTGTTACAACACAACCTCAACTGATACAACACGACCTCACCAGATACCACACAACCACACCTGTTGCTACACAACCTCACCTGTTGCTACACAACCTCACCTGATAAAACACAACCTCACCTGATACGTCACAACCTCACAGGACACAATACAACTTCACTTGATAAAATACAACCTCACCTGTTACTACACAACCTCACCCCACCATCAACCTGCTATTTTGTCAGTTCCCGGATTTTGTTGGTCTTGTTTCCACATCATGATGCAGATAAAACCCAACAACAATAACTTTATCACACTGCACAGATGAAGGAGAGAAAATGTAAAACTGGGAACATGCAAAACTCAAGAATTTGCACTGTAACAGTCGTGAACAGATTGTACATTACTACAACTGCGTATTTACTGGAGCAAAGATGTGTTAAAAACCTGTTAACTCGCTCAAGTTTATTAATAGATTTTAAGATAATATGCACTACTCTGGCAGTGAAAACACGTTTACAGTGCATATTTTGTGCCCAGGTGTAGCCTGTGTGATGTACATACTTTATGGCATTTTGCAATTTTGTTAATAAAGTAATAAAATTAATTGACTTTATACAGGTTTATTAAAATGTTTCATGGTCATGTGTGTATTAAACTAGTAATTTTAAGTTAATTAATTTTGTTCTGCTGGCTGCAAAATTTATGGAAAAAAAGACAAAAAATTCAATCCATAATTTTTAAAATGTTAATGTTAATATTTATTAATTAATGATTTATTATTTCTTAGTTAATATAAATAAATTGATTGTAGGCTCTACGGTCAGGGAATATCCATTGATGTTTTTCAAATGATGCCTAAAATTCTGTTGTTGTTTTTTTTTTAAGTGAAAATTAAAGTTTATAAAAAGTGTTAAAACAAAGAATTTGCAGTTGAGGTGCCATGAGTAAGACTGACTGCATGTCACAGATTATCATTTAATATTAGATTAGATTGTTAATATTTAATATTATTTGCACTTCCATATTTGGCAGGGTGACAGATTATCACTTTTATTATTATCATTGCAGCTTGTTGCTAACATTTTTCTGGGTAACCATGTACTTTATGTTTAAGGGTTAGAGGTGAGTTGCTTTTATTGTCTTTTATTAGATGAAAAATATACAAAATGCATAAAAACATTTTTAATTTAAAAAAAGGCAGATTCATATTTATATAAATTCATTCTTTTGAAAAAGTTATGTATATATTCAAATTATATATGTGATCTCAAAATGAATCTATTTTCTGAAATGTTGCCTCAATAAAAGTATTGCTGTAAATTATATTTAAAAACAAGAAAAATAACAAAACAGAAAACTGATTGATCTCAGGTTACCACACCAGTCAAATCTGGCAGGCTAATATCAGGTGAAACTATTAATGTTTATCAAATTATTTACACTTTATTTCTGTAAATTTAAAACAGCACATTAAAAATTTCAAAACATCTGTTGCAATTTATTTGCACCATTCTTGTTTATCATAATTTTACAATATGTAACACTTTAATAATGCATTTTGGGGTAAGATTCAAATATATTAAAATTATATTATATTAAAATGTGTACATATTGAGGAAAGAGATGTGTAATATAGGTGTGTAACGTAAACTAACGTGGCACATGTTGAACGTTTGCACATCCCAGTTTGACAGCAGGAACATTGTAAGTCATCTCGCAGATGCAGACTTCATGAAAAGAATCTATGCAAAATGTTTGTGAAGGCGAGCTGTGATGTGCAAACGTTCTGCATTCTTTAGCAGGCCAATAGGAGAAGAGAAGAAACTATTTTAAAAGGTTACATTTACCAAAAGCAATAAAATAAAAGATCACACAATTATAAAATATAAAGAAAGTTTCTGGATGCAGAGAATAATTGATTTGTCGAAGTGGATTTTCTCATTCTGCTTGCGGAACACTCAAGGTAACCGTGGAGATTTGTGTTTTTTGGAAGATGTTTCCATCTCTCTGGGTTCTCCAGCTCAGCGTGATGTTCTCTAGACCCTGATCCTTCAGCTGCTGCTCAAGCTGAACAGCACAGAGCTTCATTACACACACAATGTGATAGGCTACACAATAAAACTTAATTTTATTTTTTAATCATATTGTGTTGCAGTATGTTATTGTAATAATTTATTGACAGTAGAACATAACTAAATGGTATATAATTAGAATTAAAAACTAACCATTCACATTATTATTATTATTAATAATAATAATAATAATAATAATAATAATAATAATAATAAGTGATTATGATTATTATTATGATTATTGTTATTCTATTGATAGATAATGTCCATGTATTGTAGCCAAATAAAATCTAAATTTCTTTTCAAGAAATATTTCCTTTTATTATCTGATATTTTCTGATTAGTACATTTTATTCTATATTTATTCCAATATATTTTCTATTTCTTTTTTGCATTTTATTGTGTACATGTTTTTGTTTTAATAAATATTTTATTTAATATTTCGTCTTTTTTTCTACTTTTGCTGAACATTGTTTACACTTTTAATCCTTTGTTTCTTCTCTTGTCCTAGGCCTTTCCCATTTAATAAATGCTGTGTGTTTAAATATCACAGGTCACCTTCGTAGTATTTGCATGGACTCTTTTCATAAAGCTGTTTTGGGTGAGTAATGAACAGCATGACGTGGACACCTCACTTTAACATGAAGACACTCAGAAAAAATTACAAGATACTTCGTTTCTTGTTTTTAATGTATCTTATGCATTGTATGTTTTATTTTTTATTCTACTTTTTTACACACCAATCACATTCTCCAAAAATTATCCCCTCTAATTAGACATCTTGCTTTTAAAGGTTATTACAGTTTTCAGCTAGTACTTTTTTTTTTTTTACCACTATCACTTTTCGGCTCACATTTTCTCCAAAAATTAGCTAGTTATTGTTTTTATATTATTAGTAGTATTTTAGATATTATTAATTATTACTATTACAAAATGAAATATTTTTCTTACAAGTTGACAGTTTTCAGCTAGTTTACTTTATCTCTTTCTACGTTTCACAATTTGTCCATTAAATGCCCATTTATTTATTTTATTTTTTTTTTAATACTCACCTTCTTTAGGATCTCTGTCGTTACTTCAGGACTGTTCACATCCTCAACTGACCTAAACTCCAATTTTTAGGATCTGTTTCTGTCTCACATCTGCATTAAATATAAATAAATATACATATGATAAATATAACAAATTATAAATACAATATGCGTGTTCATTACATTTCTGTGGTGTATACAACAGTATCTGTACATAATATTCTATCCCAGACTGACCGGTAGCAGAAAACGGCTGCGTGTTTGCACAGTTCTGGTCCATCCTATCGTCCTCCTGCCGAAAGGTCCGCGCCTACGCAGTTTTCATTCTTGTTCACGTTGTCCGGTTGGATCTGTCTTCCAGTATCTGAAGGACGAGTCGCGACTGTCTGACCACCAAAAGTAGTCTTTAAACAGGCCGATGAATATTTTCTCCCCCGCTTTTACAAACTTTTGGACCTGCCGGGTTTCCTCCGGGTTCCTGATGCTCACCAGTGCCACTGAGCGCTTCGGACCCGGTACAACCCGATCCAGGCCGAACTAGCGTACCCATCTGGAACCGAGGCCAGGAGGCTCTTCATTCCGACCAAATTATTCACAGTGGCCAAATCGGTGAAAAGGCTTCTACAGTAGTTTTGAGCATTTACAAAATTTGCCGCTTAAGGAATGAAGAAATACTGACCAGAAGCATCTGCTAATGTGGCATGAGGATACACTAAAAAGAAAATAGCCAGACTAAGCCACTCTGGGAATTAGACCCAGAGACCTAGTAAATTATCCCAACAAAGACACGCAAGTACGTTCACTTCTGACGACAACAGACGTGGTTCCAATATCAAAACAGGTTTATTAACACAAAAAAAACAAAATAGGATACTAAAGCACAGCACACCACAGCAAATCACCACCACCACCACCACCACCGCAGGTGCACTGGCCTCCCCACCTTGGGCTCTCAGCTCCTAAAGCAATAAAACAAACACTAGATAAATAATAAATACTAAACTAAAAATAAAATAATAAACACTCCAAATAAACAGCCACTATATTTCTAAACAAACAGACAATATACACCAAAAGAAAGGAGGTAAGACCAAACTACTGCAGGCACCAGCAATCTGCAGCCGCTAGAATGCCTCTTACTGGTGTAAATCAAAAGGGTCAGCAATGTCTGTGTATGTGTGTAGAACAATAAAGTGAATGTAAAATCACATAACTACATTAATCATCTAAAGACATAAGTTGGAGCGTAGAATGTATAAAATAGTCCAAAAGAATTGAAGATGCGAACAGAAATGTGTGACTTGGTAGTGAAGCTTTATGTTATGGCAATTTCAATAAGTTGTGTTTAAAAAGAAACTAATCTTTAACAGTGTTCATATAAGAATTAGCTTATAGTGCCTCCTTAAAGGTCAAAACATGTTTGCTATAGAGCGATCACTATGATATTTGGCCTATGACGAGATGCACACCATTCCCACTTATCCTCTAAATTTCTGCTTTCTGCAACGTATGGTTCATGCTGTAACAATCCATTTGAAGTACGGATAATAATAATAATACCAATTACTTATTAATAAAGTACATACCAGTTAAAACAAGGATGAGAACCACTTTATTAATGACTGTATCAAATAATTTCACTGTATTGAATCTCAAAGGTAAACAGTGATTTCTATACTTCCATTTAGTCATACTGCCAGATCAAACAACTGAGACAGAGAGAGAGAGAGAGAGAGAGAGAGAGAGAGAGAGAGTCTTCACTGAGGTTAAGAGACAGACCACACCTTACACTCCTCCTTCCTAATATTCCTTTTTGCTGCCAGGCCAATGAATGCCTTGACATTGATATCTGGCATAAGCCTTACAGAAAATCAAACATATATACAAAAGCTGCTAAAATTAACATTTAATACTATTTTAATTCAATAATTCACACATTTCAAACACACAGAAGAAATTGCATAATTGCTGTGTGCAAGAAATATAGATAATATAATATGATATGACTACTGTTGTTACATTGGTAGTTCATATTATAAGGGAATATTAGTAGTAATATATCACTATTAAATATTGTGTTTTTGTTGCCTTTTACTAGTTTTGCTTTTTACTTCTAGTCATTGTTAATACATAATATAAGTTGTTTCATAATGAATTAAATTAAATAGTTATTAGTATTTATTATTAGTATTTTGATATTAAATAGTTATTAGTATTTATTATTAGTATTTTGATCTCTTTAGGTAGTACCCAATGATTTGTAAATAGAATGTATTAAGAAACACTTCCACTGCATATTGGCTTTTATTTTGCCGCAGTTGTATGTGACCAAGGAGATGGCCACCATCTAGCGGTCAGAGACGGTCATCACTCACAGTCTGGGAATCATAACACCCGATTAGAATCGGGACAGTGGGACAGACAAATTCATCTAATTAATTGGATGTCTTATTTTATAAGATGGGTTTTTTTATAGTCAATGATAATGCATAAGACTCCAATTAATAATACCAGAAATTGAGTAAAAATATTTGTATTATACAATGCCCTACAATTCTCCCCTTAAGAAAATGATTTACTCCATTTGCAACTTGTGATGTTTGCCAATCGTCAAATATCAAGAAGAGAAAGGAAGACAAAATAAAGAGATACATGCCTTGTGTTACTGGACGTCCTGCACCACTCAGATTTGTCATAGTAAATGCTGACAGTCTTGAAATCTCTCAAATCCCGCTGACATTGTAGATATAACTTTAGATTTAATAAGAACAGTGTCTGATTTATTGGCTTGCAGAGTTTTTACTATGCAGAGATATGCTATGGCTTAGTATTGTGTGGAACAATAAGGTTAGTGTCACGGCCGGGTCAGCATGACAGTAAGCGAGGTTCTAGTTACAAGCCTTTATTGAAAAAAAGGCAACATAAAATAGGCACGAGGACCACAAACAAAAACTCCTTTGTTGAAGGAAAACCCTGTAACTGGCCGACACGGACAGGGGTCATGTGAGCGTGGACAGATAGAAACAACGAAGACTCAAAAACTAAATAGGGAACATCATAAACGGTGAAATATAGGATTAATTAAACTGGGACAACCTATCAAAAACCAAACACCAAATAAGCCGAATCAACCAATAAAGGGATAAACCAATCACAAACAGGGGCTGAACCAAACACTAACCGACACAGGTGGGGGATACTAACAAAGTTAGGAACAACCAATGGGACACAATGGGAAGCAAAGACAAAGCAAGACAGACAGGAGAGCACCAGACAAAACTGAATACAAAACAAAGTCTAAACGGGCGACATCTTGCTGGCCGCTCTGTAGATCTCTCGAGGGCCACTGTCCAGCCAAAAGTCCAAGGGGCTGTGACAGTTAGTGCCTGAAGGTTATTTCTTTATCCATTTGGTATCCGCCTGATATAGAATAAATAAAAATTAAATAATGCATTTTTTCTATACAGTGAGATTGAAAGTTTGGGCACTTAAGTAAAATGTGTATTAATGTGCATAAAGAAGCCATGGAAAGATGGAAACATCCCCAAAAGCCATCAAAATGCAAATGAGACATTCTTATAATATGTCAAAAAAAAAGTTGATTTTATTTTCATCATTTACATCTTCAAAATAACAGAAAACCAAATAATGGTGTCTGCAAAAGTTTTTTGAGTATTACCGGAGTCAAGCAGGATTATATCAACGCTGAGGAACGCGCTGGCCCAGAATAATAATACTGAAAATATCAAGCAAACACTGTATTGTGAGTAGATTTTGTTTTATTTATCAGCAAAAATATATTGTTTAGTCTGTAATAAAGGGATGATCGGACTGAGCGTTTTACTGAAAGTTGGACTTCTCAGTGACAGTCACGCACGTCCACAGACACAGCGCATGTGTTTATATCTCGAAACGTGTCATTTATGCGTTTTTACGCAATTACTTGAGTTTTTGTGCACGGAATTACTCACAGAGGAATGAATATGTCAGGCAAGTTCAAAGTCTTGTGAGTCTGACTGGGTATTTTCAGGGGGTTTCTGTAAATTTAAGGGGATTCTGAGTGTGTGTGTGTGTGTGTGTGTGTGTGTGTGGGGGGTGTAAAGCTTGTATTTAGAATAGTTAAATATATGATAGAATAATGATATGTAATATAATGTAATGATGTAAGTCCTTATTGCAGGATGGGGGCGTTTACAGATTTGTTGTTCATGCAGTGTAAAAAGGCCATTAGGTAAATCTTTCGAGTTGAGCGTTTAAAAAAGCAAATTGTTGTCAGACAGAGTTCTTTTGCTTACTAAACCTTTTTAGGTGTGGGTGCTGCAGCAGATCAAAAGGCCAACTTAAAAAATATTTCTTGTAAAAGACTTTTATTTTAATCAAAATAAAAGGTTGCTATAAATAGATTGGATATTTAATGCAAAATGATGCTACATAGCCCTTGTTTCTTATTACACTTTTATTTGTACTCTCAAAATTTTCGCTTTTAGTTTTGTTCTTTTATGTGTTTATGTTTCTTACATATTTATTATGAATGCAAACAATTTTGGTAATCATTTATTCATTTATTCATTTTTACATTAAAACCAAAAGTTAAAATTCACAGGTTTTTATCCAATACTTATTTCCACTTTTTAAAAATTCATTTATCACTTTACTTACTTATCACTTAAAAAAAAATGAGTAACAAGTTTTTCATAATGTGTCCTCAAAAGAATGGAAAAGACACATGTACAGTATATTTCATAATTTTTCTTGATTATTACTAATCATATTTATATTGGTGCAGAAAAATATTGTTGAACAACTGAAATACTACTACTACTACTATTACTACTACTACTACTAATAATAATAATAATAATAATAATAGACCTTAGAATGCCCAAATGATATACCTTTTGCAATGTTTTGTTAATTTTACATCCCAGATCACTAAAGTTCCCCTCCTTTAACAACAATTACCTGAACTGTAAACTTTGATTCCTCCAAACAAATGACATTTTAGATTATACTTAAATATGAATGATTTATTAATTTCTTCTAAACGATCTAACACTGTTCTCCCTACAGACAATTCCCCAAATCATCTCTTTCTACAATTTCTAATTGTAATGCCTGTAGAAATAAAACTGATTGAGTTTAGGTAGCCATTTATATGCTTAGATATTTAGGATTTAGATTTCATGCTTTTATTTTTAAACTTATTTTATATATTTTACTATGTAAATGTCACTGTGTTGCACTGACTAGTGGGAAAACCTTGTTTTACTCATGAGTTTAATCCAACAACAAAGAAAAGTATTTTTAATTTGTTAAGGAAATTAATTCAAACTGGAAACGTATTTGAGAGATTTATTATGTTGCATCACTGGCAAACATGTTGAAGCATCTTTGTTGTTAAATGATGATTAGTTTGAACAAAAATTCACAGGCCAGTGTGTCCCCATTTTTGTTTATATAACAGAAACGTGATTTAAAGATGAAATTATCTGCAATAAGATGATTATTTCAGACCCCTGTTATATAACTTCATATTTACATAGCAGTTTGGATTCATTTACATAATCAGACTGGTCACAGGAAAAGTGTGGTGGGTGAGAAGAGGCAGACTGCATAAGAGATTTGACTGATCTGAGCTCAGTTAGACGTTAACACTATCAGAATGTAAGATACAGACCGAGAGGAACCAGGCGTTTAAACTGGAATATTCTGCAGCTTACAGGTATGATTTATGTCATCTTTATTATATGCTCTTGTGAGTTGAAAACATTTGAGTTTTTTAAGCTTTTTAATTAGTTACGAGAGTCTCATTCTAATTTTCACTCTGAAAAAAATCTGTCCTGTTTTTCACACTCCAGAACCTCTCCATCATGAAGAATTGTTTTTTTTTTCAGCTGCTCTGTCTCACAGGTCAGTCAGCATTCATCAACCAGTCATCATCAGTCATTAGTTTCTCCTATTTTTTAGCATTTTTAATGTTCTTATTGTTCTACCTGCAACCACAACTAATTGTAATTCAACACGTGTTTTGCCAGCTGCTCTCTCTGTCCTCCAGTCAGTCCCTCACTTCTATTACCTGATCCAAACACCAAAATCATGGTTAGATGCACAGACGTACTGCAGGACAAATTACGCTGACCTGGCCACCATCATTAGCACTGATGACTGGATACGACTCCAGAAGGAAGCGAAAGTAAATATAATTTGGCATCAGCAGCTTGCGGGGCTCTATAACGACATCAACAGCTGGCGCTTGGTCGTGATCAGAACATTCCTTGCCATTCCGTACATGAAATGAGCCAACGTAACCCAACAACGGGGGCCACGCAGGATTGGGCGGGCGCTGATCCCTTGCGGCGGCCCGGTGGGTCGGCCAACTGCCTCAACCAAAACCCTTTCTTGTGTTTCACGGTGAGTAAACCTCAAAGTATCCAAAGAATCCCAAGTTTGACTTCTAATGCAGAATTTTCAGTTTTATATCTAAAAACATGTTTTGTTTCATTTGTGAGCAAGCATCTTTTGTTGTTCAGATTTAGTCCAGGTGCAGCTGGTTTTACTTTGTTACCACTATCACATGTTGATACTTAAAGCTCAGATTTATTTTGTGACCTTTTTAATGTCATTTTGTTCGACCTTCTTGGTCAAACTACTTAGTTAATTTGCAGATCTGAATCTGAACACATCTAGTAGTTAGGGATGTAACAATACATGAATCTACATCATGCGTACATAATGCTGCTGCGGGGGCACAGAGGGTACAAGACCACCAGTTGAAAAGAGTTTTATTGTTGCCACAAATCATTTTAGGACAACTTTCCTCATTGCTATTAAAAATCCTCTTTATTATTCGTCTTAGAGAAATCCACAGGCCAGAACCAGTTTATCGGTGTGTCTTCTACGACATGGGGGAAGCTGGCTGGATGCTCAGGTGTACTGTCGCCAATATTACACCCACCTTGGCCATCGCGGGACGAGTAATTATGAGAACTCTCAGCTGCAGAAGCTGGTGACCGGGCAGTGGAGTGCTTGGTTTGGTTTATTTAGAGACACCTGGAAGTGGTCAGACCGCAGTAACGCTTCTGAAATCAACTGGATCCCAGGACAACCCGATAATAACCAGACGGATGAAAACTGTGGCTTTGTTTACGACGGCGAACTCGGGGATGACTCCTGCAGCAACTGGCGGCCTTTCTTCTGCCACATCGGTCAGTTTCGTGCATTTTTGTGAATACACTGAATAAATGATGTTAAGTTTTAAATCAGTCTCTTGATTATGTTTGAAAAAGTTCCCAAAGTTTACTCCATAAAATACATTTAAAAATCTCATATAGAAATACACTTTTAAGCATTTACATTTACAGACATTTGCAGATACTCTTATCCAGAGCGACTTCCATTTTTCCTAATTTTAGGACAGTTACAAAATTATGTTCTTAAATATATGACAGAAACAGAAACTAGAAATTAACCAAGTTTTGTAAAACCAAAAAGTCAGTCAGTTAGGTCACTTCTCATCTCATCAGTTACATATTTCATTTTATGCAATATCATTTTATTCTGTATGTTTGTCTGTGTTGTGTGCCAAAGTTCCACTGGTGCGAGAGAGACAGTTGGTGAAGGTGCGTTTGACATCTAATCACAGCGTCTCTGATGATTTGCTGAAGTCGTCCATTGTTCAGATGGTGAGTTTTTCCAGGTTTTCTGTCACAACAATCACCAGCAATCACACTGAGCCTCATTCACTAATCATTTCTTACGTTTTAAAATTCTTTCTAAGAACGGTTGATGAATTAGTGATGGCTGGTAAAACCTGGAATGAATGTCAGATCTTTTTTTTGCAATGCACTTCTGTCAAAGTAGTGAGGGTATTTAATAATAAAAGTCTGTGTTATCCAGTTTGCTATAGTTTTAGCTGAGCAGGGCCCATGAGGAACAACCACACTTACCTGGAGGATACAGAGAGACGGAAACATCTTCCACAAAACCCAGGAGAAAACAGGACAGTGTGGATAACACCAGCAGCACCAGCAGAGTGCTCTCTGAATGCCTGGCTAAGTCCTGCCTAGTTCAGAAGTTGCAACATCTGTCCAGTTTGCAGAGGCACATGTTGTCCACAAGAAGAAAAGCAATTGTTAATCATTAGTTTGCTTCTTATTTCTGTCTTATTTATTATGTAAAGTTGTAACTAGAACAATTCTAAACTGCATTAATTAAGTGCTGTTGGTAAGCGCTTCTGATGCGAGCAGGACAATACGAGTAATAAAACAATTTTAGTTCTGTCTGAGAGCTGGAAAACTCGCCCAAAATGTGTTCTCATCTGTAGGCTTGACAAGCCAACACAAGTTTTCGATACGAAGAAGAGATTTTTTAGGACTTTTTCAAACAAAGTATATGTTTATTCTTACTTATATCTGTTTTTTGTGTAAAGCATTAATAGAGTGTTAATAGTTTGTGTTAATTCAGCAGGAATTAGTGTCATTAGTGACATTAACTCTAGAGAAAACTCATTGCTGTTAATTTTAGTCCATATTCACATTTCAATGTACTCTTCATTTCTTAATTCTCATTACTATTAAAATCATATTTGAGTACATCACTAAAAGCTGCGAAGAAGAGCAACACAATAGAGTTTTAAAAATAAATAAATAAATAAATAATTGAAATGTTAAACATTAATATAAAAGTGTCATGGACTATCTTCCGGTGATGGGCAAATGTTAGTTTCATTTTTTGCTTTACTGTCTGTTCATCTGAAGAATGGTTCAACAGTTCATCTTCCCTCTCTTGGATCTGAGCATTTAAGAGAAACTCCAAACTGATTACAGTGTTCGTTCTGAAGCTGTTCTCCTGTCTGTGTGAGCTCTGAGCTGGTTTTTGAATTTCTGTAGCAGGTTTTGAATTTTCTCTCCCTGATCTGCTAACTGCTTATAGTGATGGTCCTGTAATGTGCAGACATACTGCACAAAAAAATAAACAAATTAGTGAGCATCAGCAGGTCGTGACGTTGTCTCATAGAAAAGCACAGTACTATATTTCAGCTGTAAGAACCATACTTTTTGGGTACATTTCTCATGTTTCTAGATGAAATAGTTTACAGAATAATCAAAATAAATTGAGAAATAAAGGGATAAATAAATTACCCATGAGTTTCTGTCATGTCAGCAGTGACACCAGTTGTCTTTCAGCACTGTCCGACAGTTGTTTTTGTGTACCCTTTTAACCAGCTAAAGACACAGAATAATATTTCATTAGAACTACAGATTAAAACTCATTTTAGTGATAACTTATTCTATGTAAGTTAGGGTGGTAGTAGCCTAGTCTCATTCTTTATTCTTCATTCATCATTCTTTTCTCTCTGCTTCTTCTTCTTTTCTTTCTTCTTCTTCTTTCTCTATTCTTTTTCGGCTTTCTTCTTACTATTATTTATTTTCCTCAGAATTTCTGTTTATTATTTATTTTCTTGTTCTTCATGCTTCGCTTTTTTATTACCACCACCCTGTTGTCACTATTATTTCTTTATCTTCTTTCTTGCTTCATTATTTCCTTTCTTCTTCTTCTTTTTATTATTATTATTATTATTATTATTATTATTATTATTATTATTATTATTATTATTATTATTATTATTATTATTACCTTGTTCTATTCTTTACTTCCATCATATTTCTTCCCTTCTTTGTTGTACATAGACGGTTTATGGTTAAAATTTTCAGCTCTTTGAGGAGCTCCAGGATGCCCACATACAGAGTTACTGCGTTTCTGCCAGTGCTCTTTTTTTTTTTCGATTAAACTAGATTAGCGGAAGTTTTAGATTTCTGACTAAAGTGGGGGCGCTCCATCCAGTAAAATACTGAAGACGTCTCCTAAAGATTCTTTAAATATATCGATCAGGTCTTTTCCTCCTTGTCCTTTTACCTTTTCTTTTCTTGCCATACCAAAGCTTATCATTATCTTACATGATTTTAACACTTTAACCCCCTTACAGTAAACAGTAATCGTGTCATTTCTTCAGGCTGTATATTTATTAATTATTCTTGCATGAATATTTGTTACAGAATCTATGTTGTGTGGATCTCTTAATGCTGGATTATAAATATTTATTTGAACACTCTGGTCAACTGGAGACACTGTAACTACATCTACACAAATAGTTAATTCACAAGAAAGTGGGAAATTTACCACATCAGACTGGCTGCTTTACATGTCATTCCCTGGAAATTTTGCACTTCATCATAAATCATCTTAAACACTATTTAATTAACACAATTTTGGACCCACTAACATTTACAAAAAATAAAAACATCTCAATCACGTCGTTGAAATGATTTATTTATTTGGTGGCTTCATGTGTCACATGTGGTGAGTCATTTTAAACAATGTGGGTGATATATGTTGGAATAGGTTACAAATAATTTTCAAAATGAATAGTAAAGTAATGGCTGTGTAAATGAACCAATGAACCAGTGTAATACTGAACCTGCAGCAGTGAAAAGTACAGACATTAACAGAAGATACACATTTAGTTCCAACTCTAAAAGCAGAGCTTGTGAAATCAGACAGAACTAAAATTATTTTATTACTCATATTGTCCTGTTCGCATCAGAAGCGCTTACCAAGAGAACTCAATTAATGCAGTTTAGAATTGTTCTAGTTACAACTTTACATAAAAAATAAGAAAGCAATAAGAAGGAAACTAATGACTAACAATTGCTTTTCTTCTTGTGGACAACATGTGCCTCTGCAAACTGGACAGATGTTGCAACTACAGACTAGACGGAGCTTGAGCATTCAGAGAGCACTCTGCTGGTGTTATCCACACTGTCCTCTGTTTTCTCCTGGGTTTTGTGGAAGATGTTTCCATCTCTCTGTATCCTCCAGGTAAGTGTGGTGTTCTCCAGCAGGCTCTGCTCCTTCAGCTTCTGCTCAAACTCAAAAGATGTGATTAATTATTATTATTATTATTACTAAATACGAATCTACCTCTCTAATGGGGTTGAGATGTGGCCTGATGCACACAACTCTAAAACAGAGCAGACTGAAGGACGGCTTCCAGGCCTTCTGTACTACAGTAGAAAGTCAGTCTATTCCAGGCATGTCTGTGAACAGGAGTTTCTTAAATCATTTGGCTTGGCAGAGGATAACATCAGGCCTCGTTCACCAGGTGTTCCTAAGGAGAAACTTGTTCTTAAAACTCACCTATGCACTTTTCACCAGGATTCTGACATTCACCAATATTTTCTCATTTGAGATTTGTTTCTAGCTTAGAAGAGAATCTACAGCTGCTTAAGAGAACACGTGCACGTTGTACTGCAGGCAGGTTTGTGATATGTATTTCTGACATATTACACTGTCTCAGGTTTACTGGCTGCATTTTTACACAACTGCATGTTTTAACAAGATTGTACTTGGCTCACTGAGCCCTAAAAGTACTGAATTTAGTGCACTGTGCATTTTAAGTTGCAAAATGCAGCAAAATCGATTGCAAGTAGCTTGTCATACAAAAATGTTTTCTGTCTTCTGTAGTTGGACGTGTTATTATTATTAAGTATTATTATTCTTGGTTCTTGTAAAAGATGATTTGTTTCTGTCATGTTGGATTAAAAAGCTTACTATGTTGAGACTCACCAACTTTTCGATGGCCGACCTCAGCAGCACCGGATCAGATATGTCCAGATCAGTCGTCAAACGCAGCTTCACTATCTGTTTCTCCCTCACTGGTGGAACTTCAATATAAGAACATATGTTCAAGCATGTTATACTTCAGTGTTGTTTTACTATCACCAGCTAAATATGTTCAGAGGTGGAAATGTCTTCATAAAGAACTATTCTAACAATGAAACACACGCAATTCCTGATGTGTGCTGAGAAATGTAGAAAGGGATAAAGTGTCAAATGAGGAATGATAAAGGCTGTTTAAAAATGTTTCTGCTGATAAGAGTTAAGCTAAAACTCTATGAGCTGCTGAATTAAAGTTAATATGACCTCTTGTGGTCAAAATAGAGAATTAGAAATTTTTCATCAGAAAAAGAAAGGACATTGAGTAGGGCTGGGTATCGTTGCTGATTTCCTGAATCGATTCGATTCCGATTTACAAGGTCATGATCCGATTTAATTCTCGATTCGATTCGATTCAATGTCGATTTATTTAGAGATTTCTTTGCGTCAATACTAGTTTTGCTTGGTTATAAAATTAGGCCAGACGGTGATTTGAGCGGAGCAGCTTCAGCCATGGCTCTATTTGGTTTTGGTTTCGCCGGTCTCACATTTTTATAGCTCTCCTTGCGCAGTCGCGAGAAGTAGTGCATAGCCACAGGAAAAGATCGATCCACGAATTTTTGAATCGATATCGTATTTTTCAAACGAGAATCGATATTGATCGGTGAATCAATTTTTTGAACCCAGCCCTAGAATTGAGAATAAATCAAATTTTCTCTACGCCAAAAAATGTGAAAGGAGCGGCGTGGACAAAAAATGAATAGATTATGAAGAAAACTTGGCCTCAATTTGACTTTCTCAGGCCAGACATTTCCACCTGTGGTCACTTTTCAATATGGCTTTCTTGATCAATGACTCAATCTATCAGTGTATCTAGAGATGCACCGATCCAACTTTTTCAGTTTGCGTATCGTCTGATCCTGAGTACCGATCCCATAGCAGTTTTTAATAAATAGGTTTCAGGAGGGGACTGAGATTATTCTGTTATGGGTAAGGAAATACTTGACTTAAATACTGTATTCCTAACTAAAACAATGTCATAATTACACACCCATATGTATTTGCTAAATTATTTATTATTAAAATAACATCTCAAAAATGATTTGTTAAACAGTTTCAATTAGTGTAATTTAGTGATGGTCCCTAATCCTGCGGCGCTAACACCATCAGGAACACAGAGATTGTGAGTGAGAGCTGGTGGTGTTAAGGAAATTAAGCAGTATAATGGTGTGATTTGTTTTTGGGGTTGTAGTGTGTTGCGTTGCTTGTTCTGCTCAGTATCATATCAATATGTAGGAATTAGTGTGAATGTTGAGCAATAAAGCAGCTTTACCGCAGTGACACTTCCAGTGCAGAACCAATACGCAAACGGAAAAACCAACAGTTTAACTGAACAGATCGGCTCCATAGATCGACCCAATGCCACCGATACCTGATCAAGCTATTTGAGTCGTTATCGGACCGGTTTCCCATCCTCGTATCAGATCGGTGAATTCCTAATTCTTACACCCTTAATTACTACACCTTAAAAATGGTATCAATAAGTCATGTTAATGTATTTCTGTTGTTAATTCAACCTAAAATAATAATTCAGACAACTTTAACTTTTATGAGATTTCACAGCTGCGTTTAAGAGTGAATGTGTTAATTCTCCACACTGGAACTTTGTGTTGAAATGTGCAAAATTGAAACATCACTATATTGTGTTTTTTAAGTAACATTTTAGAATAAAATCTGATAACATTCATCTAAAGTGTAAGGTTGAAAATAAAACATAAAACAAGGATTTATTACAATGACCAATACAAAGATAAAACTACACTTAAAAAAATAATTTGAGTTGGAATAATTAGTGTAACAAATTTGATTGTTAATTTAAAATGTTAAAACAGCTTAAGTTAAACTTAACTGAACCAGATTTGTTAGTGTGTGGTGTATTAACATTCACTCAAACATAGTCGTAGTTACAACCTACAGTTAATCTTCACATTTTCATTTATGTGAATTGAGTTTAAAAATCCAAGTTGTAACACTGAAAACTCAACAAAGTTAACTGCATAAATCACTTTTAGGTTGAAGTCTAAATGATCAGATCACCTTGATAAAAACACTCGGCACAAACACACCGATATGACAGAAGAAAGGATACAGAGTGCGGCAGTTTTCATCGATAGTTTGTCCGTTGTAAACGACAGCACAGTTCTGATCACCGCCGTAATTATCAGGCTGTCCGATCATCCATCTGATGCTGGACGCGTTGCTCTGATCGGACCACGTCCAGCCGTCCCGGAACAGGCCGATCCAGGCGCTCCACTGGCTCCTCACCTTCCCCGTCAGCTGTGAGTTGTCAGTAATGTTGTTTACTGTGGCCAAATCCGTGTAAAATTCCCGACAGTAAGCCTGAGCGTCGGACCAGGATTTTAGAGGAGCAGAGATTTCGAAAAATCTGTCGGCGCCTGTAAAGTTTGCTGTGAAACAGATTTGACCACATTTTACTATAACTTATGCAAGCAAAGAAACTCAGTGAAACCTGATTTGAAATTGTTAAAAAATATACTTTCAAAGTACTTTTACACTCATGTTAAACATTCTATAAACTACAAATGTTTTCCCGACCCTCATCCCAGGATTTTCGAGGATCAGGCGGTCAGTAGGGATGGGTGTGGTTAGGATTTTATTGGTACTACTACTCTTACTGGTACTGCTTATCGGTGAATGAACATTGCTTTATTTAACAAATTCATCTAAGCGTCGACACAGTAAGCTCAAATCCTCTAACAAGGGAATTACAATGTTACTAAAATCTTTATAATAAAATAAAACCACACACAATGGTTCTTATTAGTTTTAATTATTTCTAACGTCTTCTCAGTGCAGAGTTGGTGTGCATTTATTAAGTGTTTTACAATATCACATCAAATTACAAGTTGTGTATCTGCTGCCGACAGGCTGTACTTGTCATATATTTCAATCTCGGTTAATGGATATAACGTTATCATGTGATTGTGTGCGTGTGCTTTTACCTCTTACAGTGTATTAAAATGTAATTTAAAGTTTAAATCTGTGTGCATACTCTCACCGATCGCGGATGTCAGTATACAAAGCACATACAGAACTTTCCACATACGCATTCAGATCGGGCAGCGACACCAGCGTCTGTGTGTGAGTGTTTCCCAGCGCACGGTGAGAGATCCCTCTAGATTAACGTCTTAATCAGTAACAGAGCTGCTCAGATAAACTGCGAAAGATTCATTTTATGTAGAAACTAAAAATCTGATTTATTCATTTCTCCAGTACCGAAAGCAGTACCGTTGACGTCAGAGCTTACCCATACTCTGCTCTTTAAAATGCTTGATGTTATTGGCTCATCGATCACTGAACTGACGTATCAATGTAGACTGATGTATTATTACATCCCTAACCCACATTTTTATCCTTCTTTAATCACTAGTGCTGATTACACAGTGTTGGTGTAGAATGTGAAAATCACAATACTGAGTTTACTGAATTAGAGTTAACTCACCGCTGTAGCACAGAAAAGGTTTTTGCTCCAGACAGTTTAAATCCCACCAGTTGCCGTAGATGTCGATCGCAGCGCACGCTTCATGTCCACCGTAGTTGTTGGGTTCTGTGTTAAACCACTTGTTGAAGAGTTGAAGAGGAAGGTTCTGATCGGACCAGTGCCAGGAGTTGATGCGGTTGTAGAGCCCCAGCCAGGCCGCTGCCGCAAAGCTGTTGCTCTGCGCTTCCTTCTGCAGCCTTGTCCAGTCGTCTGCACTCGTCACCGTGGCCAAGTCGTCGAAGTTGCGCCTGCAGTAGGTCTGCGCATCCGGCCACGTCTTTGCGGTTTGGATCAGGTAATAAAAGTGAGGGACGGACTTGAGGAGAGACAGGGCAGGTGGCAAAACTCCTGCAGAAGAAAAGTGAATTTTGAATTTTACCTGCAGAGAAACGGACTCCATGTTTATTGAAGTTTAAGTTTCAGTTGCTACCAGCGCATTACAAACTGAATTTTTAAAAACAGATTCACAAACAGGAAGAACAAACAGTGACCTGTGAGAGCGAGCAGCAGGAGGAGACTGTGCTTCATGATGGACGCTGGATGAGAGAAGAGCACTTCAGCAAGGTTAGAACAGCGCTGCTTAAAATGGATTTGTCACAACATTGGAGAACAGTTTGTTTGTTTGTTTTTTGTCAGTTGGAACGGTAATATTTAAAACTCTTACAAATGAAGGAAACATTGTGCTCAGAAAGCCAGAATTACAAGAACCAACACTTCAAACCCATAATCAGATACACACTGAGGCTAAAGTGAACCTCTGTAACTTCCTCATAACTCATGACTTCAAGTGTTTTCAACAGTTTTGTAAAGATTTTTTCACTATTGCGTGCAGAATTCAATGTGCAACCATGTGTGTTGATTATTGCAGTGCCCAGCACACCTGAAACATGTAGCTTCAATACCTAATAAAAACCCAAAACATGGGCAAAGCAACCTTTGACTTTGTACCCGCGTCTGTGTGAAAGGAGGGCATTTTGAACATTCTTTCAAACGTGTAACTGCAAAAAGCATAACTGTAGTCATAAATCAATCAAATCCAAAAATTACAATGAAGAAATATTTTATCAATTATAATGTATGCAACTAACATTTTATTGTTCGCCATTAAAGTTATTGCGTATCATCAACTTGAAAATGCTCTTTAATTGTGAATGCAACAGATTTAATCAATATTTGTCAAGACTATGGGCAAAAAGGTTCAGAGTAATTTTGTGACTCAGAGTGCACAAAAAGTAATTTTGGGTTCTCTATTTAATACAAATTTATATCTAACACATTTTTGCTATCATTTAAAAAATGCATTTAATATCAGTTTAATTGCATTTTATTTCACATTTTTCATTCAATAAGCAGGTAACTCACCTGTAATCTAAAGGAGTCTACAGAACCTTCACTGCTTGCGTCTC
The DNA here is from genome assembly GCA_032718565.1 of Distichodus sexfasciatus. NCBI lineage: Eukaryota > Metazoa > Chordata > Actinopteri > Characiformes > Distichodontidae > Distichodus > Distichodus sexfasciatus. The sequence goes on from JAVGVS010000141.1 coordinate 447,368, forward strand.
ATTTTCTGCAGTGTCCGGCTGACTTGCGAGTCTAAACCACAGCCGAGATTCTTATAGGAGCAGATTTTCCACTTCTCGAATGACACGGCTGAAGGCACATGAGAGGCTACAACAACAAGCATGCAAATTCCTCTTCCATCTTGACTTTCCCTAAGATGTGGCTCTGTTTATTTAAATTAAACCAAAGACTATGGAAATGGGAAATGATCATACTCAGGACGGGAGGAGGAAGCTGTGGAGAGAAGGGGGTCAGTGTAGGATTGAGCAATCGAAAATGAATCTTAACTGACCTTCAGAACCTCTAATGGGCATTATCTTGACTATCAATTACTTTAAAAATTCTGCTAATACGTTAATACTACACTGAGCGTGGTTATTACAGTTATTTAAAAATCACAAATATATGCACTCTTTCATTAGTAAAAATGGTGTTTATAGATGAGAATATTTACAGCACAAACCTTGTCAAAAATAATCGTTCATTAATCGTTATCGTGATATTGATTTGAGGTCGTATTTCCCAGCCCTTCCTCAAGGTGTCTGTTAATTGCTATTGACTGAAGAATATCAGTGATTGTTAATTAACACACACAGTGATCACGTGATCTCACAGCTTTTTGAGGAAGATGGTGATGTTTTCTGCATTTGAACTTTGGCCTTACCTGCTTTAAATTTTGGCTTTTCAGTGTCTGTCTGCACACATACACCTACAAACACACTAAATAAACACTATATGAAATCGTTCTGATGTGTTGCCGACAATGATTATTTCGTAACTATATACACATTAACTAAAAAGCAATTAATAAAAATTAAAATATTCTAATAATTCACATTCATGACCAAATATCCATTAATCATTTTACAATCTTCTGAAAGACAAGGATTAAAAGTCACACTCACTATGGTTTTCTTCAGTGTTACTTCAAATCTTTAACAATGATTCACAATAAGCAAATCCAGTATATACTGTAGGGATGGACTATTTGAATGAATTTTCTTAGCAAAAGAAATGTAGAACTGTTCTAGAAGTGTTGGTTTAAGTAGTACAACAAGGCCTGGGACTTCCCACTACAACACAAACAAATCCCATTTTACATATTAAAAGAAGTGTAAGATAAAACCAGTGCGCAATTGTAGAAAATGTAAATGACACTCTACTTTGATTTACTTTGATACTGTACACAGATATACCCGGCTGGCACACTGAAACCATTCAGGATTTACAAATGTAAGTTAGTACACTAATAGTAGACTCATATTAACAAACAATGCTTTATAGGGAAATCTCACTCTCTGCAACGCAATTTGACTGCTACCATCACCACGCCTTCAGATTCAAGTACAATTTAACAACGGAAGAAATATATGATTAAAGAAAGAGGGGTGGTTACAGATCTGGATGTAGTGCAAAGAAAGTCACTGCTTTTAAAAATGAGTCAGCAAGGTCAGGACATCACAGTAAAGTAAAAGGATTTTCATTAAAACTATTCATATTTCCATACAGTCTTCCAGCCACTCCCACTTAACTTATGCAATAAAGGCTTACCAGTACTCACAGCTGCACAGCAAACTCTCAAATGTTTAAAATACAGTTTTTATCTCTAACTTTACACAATATCAACTGCTATAATGAGGAAAGTGGGTTGATTTCATTCCAGTAACAAATGAATCATAATCCGACAATACAGAATAAAAAAACACTGCTGCTGATATTCAATAACTACATTAAACTGCTGCACATTAAACCACACTGAATAATACATTTGAAATTATTGCCACATTAAAACCAATTCAGAAATGAATAAAAAAATCATTTATTAAGGTGTTACATTTTTCAAAACAGTGCAAAATTATTAGTAGAGTTTCATTTAAAGCATTTAATGTAACCAGATACAAAACCCACTAATAAAGGCAATTAAACTGAAATAAATTGTCCTGTTAAAAACAGACTGTATAAAACTTGCATCTATTTAGTAAATACAAACAATCCAACCTCACAATTACTGTACAATAAAGTGCTCTTCTGAGTTCATGTGAATTCATTACAGGGCTGAGCAATTCATCAAAAATGAACCCAAACTGATGCTGACAACCTCTAATTGACAAGCCCATGTCTTGATTAATTTAAAAACACTCTGTTAATATGTTGTTAAAATGTTTAGTTACTGGAAATCAGAGGTGGAGAGAGTACTGAAAATTTGTACTCAAGTACAAGTACTGTTACATTGGTTAAAATGTACTCAATTACAAGTAAAAGTACTGGTGTTAAAAAAATACTTGAGTAAAAGTACAATGTACTCTTCTCAAAAACTACTCAGAGTACTAATTACTTTTTAACTGATGGATGTTTTATTGCGTCGTCAATAGCAGGCATTCGATTCAATTCACCAGTATAAAATATCTACGTTCAAAGCACATTTCTCAGATGAACAAGGTATAGAAAGGCAATTCGTTTTGTAAATAAATGTAGATATAAAGCAGGAATTTTGTTTGTTAAAACAATGGCAAAAATGTTTTTGAACATGCATGGAACAGTTTAAACTTTTCCCAATACACTGCGAACAACAGGCAGGTAAGTGTCTTAAACTCTTAGTTATAATAGCGTTTCTGTCACACTTCACTTTCTGAACCTTTTGTTCAGTTTCAGCAAGAGCTGGTTTTCTAAATTAACAGAGTCTATCCGTCTTCGTTTGGCTCCATTTTGGCTTCTTTGTCTCCAAACCTTCAGTCTATAAATTAGTTTGTATTGCACTGTGTAGTAACTCCAGACACCTGTGCCTGCTGCTGCAGCGGAGTTTATTCTTTGCTTACGTCATAGATTAATTGGCGCGGTCGCGATTGCACAGCCTTATTGGCTGCAAAGGGGCAGATGAAACATTTGAATATTAATTCAAATTGTGGGCGTACTCAGTAGCGACTTTTGATTCTATAAGTAGCGAAGTAGATTACATGGTGTAAATTGTACTCAAGTACGAGTAAAATTACACACTTGAAAAAGTACTCATAAAAGTACCCAAAAAATCTACTTAATTACAGTAACGTGAGTATTTGTAATTCGTTACTTCCACCCCTGCTGGTAATACAGGTTTGAGGTGATATCAGCCAGCCCTAATTCATCATATGCAGTACATATGGGACATATCTGATACTGCGAAAGAATCAAAATGACGTGATTGGGACAATTTTTTGCATGTGGGACATCTGGGCATTAACTGACTACATGAAGAATACAAATCCAATTCATATTCAATTACTGGCTGTTTTGCAACCAGTTTAAAATATTTTATCTTAGAATCAAGCTCTCAAAACCCTAAACATGGCAGCAGAAACCACAGTAATACAAGAAGCTGAAACTGCAATAAAAAAGATTCATTACATAGAGTCAAAGCACATTTTACAGTTTTCCCCGTGACACTTTCCGACTGCAGGGTTACCACTTTTGTGAGACGCAAAGCGCATTTACTTTAAATTGATGTCTGACTTTACATCATTTCTACAGTTTTAACTCCATCTTCTTCATGACGTCTTCTGTGACAGCATTTTGGAGAAACTCAAAGCACATTTTACAACTTTAACTCTGTCTCCCTCACCACGTGGTCTGATGGCAGAGATGTCATTTTGGCAAAGCTCCCGAGTCCCGTCTCTGAGACCACCGGAGAAGCGTTGGGAGTTCTTAACGTGAGAAGCGAGAGCGAGGGGGAAAAGCTGGGGGTCATGGCAGATGGAGTGAGTCCCGTGTTCCTCCCCAAAGGTGAGTAAGCGTACTTGGGATACGAGGCTTTTCTACCCAGGGATGCCATGCGCTGGGGCATCCTCGGGGGCACTGCGCGAACGCCAGGCTGGGCCACGCCTGTTATGAGGGGAGGAGGGTGCAGGAGGCTGTGACCTTCTGAGCCCAAAGTCTGCAGCTCCCTGGTTTCCTGGTCGGGAAGCATCCCGATATCGGTAAAGACGGACGCCAGGGGTTGGAAGCGAGGCTCCCAGTTGAGAAGGTGATCCCAGGCGTAACACCCGCGAAGCTGCTCCTCGGGGCTAATCAGGTTGGTGAGTGATCCCTCAATTTCATCCTGACGTTGGTCAGGGAAAGACATGGACCCTCTCATGACCTCCTCCATTTCCCGAAAGTTAATAACCCGAGGGAGCATCCCTTCGCCCCCTCCTTCCTCCTTGAAGTTGTGGAGACTCTCAGCGCTAGGCATTTCCAACAAATTGGCACGAACTTGGGGATTGGCGTTGACTGAACGACAGGAAAGATGCTCGTCAAGCGGAATCCCAGAGCCTGGTTCGGGCAAAACTAAATCAGGCTTCATGAGACAACGGTACTCGTTGATCATCTTAATCTCTTGGTCCTCGGCAGTCTCACCCTCGGCAGAGCCGCGTCCGCTCGATCCCGAATTCCTCAATGTGTTAGACGTGTCCCTCTTGGCTCTCAGGTCTAAAGGGGCGTGCAAGTCTTGCAGGTTGATGCCGGCGATGCCGTTTTGAGGATAGCTGCCCAGTCTTCCAAAAGTGCCACTTCCGTGGTTCAGATTTGCAGCCAGCGATGCTGCTTTTTTAAGAGCGTTCTCTTTGCTCTTGTACCTCAACACCAGAGCGACAAAACTTATCAAAAGTAAGAGGAACACAGTTAAAGAAATGGCAAGACTGACGGTCTGGATGCTGAGAGTCGCTCCTGTCACACCCTCGGCCGAATTGGAGATGTTTACAATAACATGGCACTCAGTCGACCTGGAATCGAGCCTCGGGCTGCTCGCGAGAATGGTCAGGTTTTCATGCACCTCGCCAGAAATTGTGCCTTGTTTGCGGTACACAGGGTTTGAGATGTAGATACTTCCGCTAGTTTTGTTGACGTTAAAAAAGGACGAAGGTTTAGCTAAAGAGTACCACACAACGCCGTCCATCCCCGCATCGTGATCCATGGCCATGACGCGGCCGACACTCTGACCCACCCTGGCATCATCGGGGAGATTGAAGCGGTACCGTTTCTGGGTGAAGACAGGACTGAACTCATCTACACCTTCAATGCCAACCTGAACCCTGACGGTAGATGCCTGATCGCCGCTGTCTCGGGCCTCCACCACAAAGCAGTACTCGCTCTCTCGCTCGTAATCGAATGTCTGTTTGGTATGAATATCACCGGTGAGGGGGTCGACGGCGAAAGCTTCCTTCTTATCCGGATTTCCGCTCCCATAGTCCATAAAACAGGAAGTTAGGATGGAGTATGTGAGCCGGCCAAATCTTCCGTTGTCCTGATCGACAGCACGAATAGTACACACAGAGGTATAAGCTGGCAGGTTTTCTGGCACAGAGCAATTAACGGTAGAGAAGACAAAAAAGGGGGAGTTGTCGTTTTCGTCAAGTACTTTAATGTAAATAACTGTGAAGGACACCTTCCTGACGCCAGGAATGCTGCCCCCGTCGGACGCCTGGATGGTCAGGACATGTTTAATATCTTCTTCGTAATCTAGAGTTCCGTTGACTTGAAGAACACCAGTTTGATCATCCAATCGGAACAGACCCTTACTGTTTCCAGAGACGATGGCATATCTCACGCTGCCATTTGGACCCACATCCGGATCTCGGGCTGAAACCTGGACCAGAACGGTACCAATTAAACTGTTTTCACTAACTTGTGCATGGTATTCAGAGCTGTTAAAAACCGGTTCGTGATCATTCACGTCAAGCACAGTTATTTTTACGATAGTTGAGCCGTTGAGGGGAGGAACTCCCCTGTCTGTTGCCATGACGGTCAGCGTGTATGCCTCTGTTGTTTCTCTGTCCAGCGTGTCACAGAGAACTACGTATCCCACATTTCTTTGCTGGGATTCTGTGGTCATGGCGACGGCCTCGATGCAAAAGCGTCTCTCCTCATTGCCGCCTACTATGGCGTAGTCCAAGTGGGTGTTGTCCTCGGAATAATCCTGGTCTTCGGCCAGCAGGGGAAGGAGGATGCTTCCTGTCAGTGCGTTCTCAACAACACTCACCTGGTAGACGCTTTGTTGGAAGGAAGGTGCATGATCATTGGAGTCCAGCACCTGTATGTCCACAAATGTGACGGTGGAGAGCATGGGATCCCCGCCGTCTCGAGCTTCCACCAGGAGACGGATTGTGCTGCTGCTAGCCACGTACTTTATGGGCTTGTTGGTGTAAATAGAACCTGGGGTGCAGAGAGCAGACTTTAATATAATGTCTTCTTAAAATATACATACTGTATATATATTATATATATAAATGAAATACATATTTATATTTCATCCTCATGCTTGTGGTTTGCTAGGCATTCCGTGCATTTTTGTCTCCCCCTAGATATGAAGTAAACATCTGAAATCCCTTCCTTCTAAGGGCTATCTAGAGGGCACATTGCCCACTACACCTCCCTCTCCCACAGAAACGGGACAACCTGCACGGGAAGTGGGTAGTGCCAAATGACATGTAGAATTAGAACTGGACCTAAATGTCTGATGTCACAACACTGAAACTTGTAAGAACATACAAAAACCTCATTTAACTCTTTAGACCAATTCCAATTTTCAAAAGTAACTATTACCATTTTCTGCATCAATATAAAAGCCGCTCATCAGAGAAGACAGAAGCCTGTAGGAAATCTTGCCGTTGAGTTCTGAATCCCTGTCTGATGCAGAAACCGCCACCACAAACGAATGTGCAGACGTCAACTCTGACACCACCACCTGCAAAGGTCAAAGATAAAATAATAAAGTGTATATATGATAACCAACCCAGAATCTGACTTTCTGATTTATACATCCCAGAATAATATTCAAAACATTAGCATCATAAAATAATAAGATAATAAGATTTAATATAATTTGAGGGAATATCAAAGCTGCACTCCTGCTCAGCATATGTTGGATTTCATTTTATTTTCATCACTAAGAGAGCGTGTACTTTACCAGGTATTTACCTGGTAAAACTCCTGAGAGAACACAGGTGCGTTATCGTTCACATCCAGCACCTGAACGCTAATCTCAGCCTCGGTCTGGTGCACCGAGTCGGATGCCAGTATTTTCAGTGTATGTAGCACTTGCTCCTCGTGGTCCAGACTGGTTGTTGTGGTGATGACTCCAGAGTAACGGTCGATGGTAAAACTGCCGTTTCCTTCTCCTTTCCTGTCTAAGCTGTAGGTGATTGTAGAACTCAAATCCACATCGTTGGCCATGATTTGTGTCACAATGTGCCCGGCTGGAAGATCTGGAATTTTAGCAGGGAGAAGATACAAATATAAATCTTGAACAAAATATTAGTGAGTGTCAGATTCACTGTGGAAAATTGCATCTAAGGTAACTCTACCTACATAATGTCAGTGCGTGTAATGAATACAGCATATATATAGAGGTTAAAAATGTTTTATCAAATAAAACAATCTTTTTCAAAACATTAACATTTTAAGCTGCACTAGTGTGTGACAGAAGGTTGAATCCTGTAACATACTGAACTTTAAAGTGCTACCTTTCTTCTAGCATATATAGTATATAATAGGGATGCCCCGATCTGATACGTGGATGGGATATGGGTCCGATAACGACTCAAATAGCTGGATCAGGTATCCGTTGGCATTGGGTCATCTATGTATCTGTTCAATTAAACTGGTGGTTTTTCGATGTCTGTGTATGCATTCACGCTGAAGTGGTTCAGCATGGGAAGTGGCACTGCGATAAAGCTGTTTTTTTGTTGGACATTCACACTACTTCCTACATATTGATATGACAATGAGCATAACAAGCAGCAAACCACGTGATTATACTGCTTAATTTCCATATCAACATCAGCTTTTGCTCGCAATCTGTGTTCCTGGTAGTTTTAGTGCCGCAGGATTAAGGAAAATTACACCACTGTGTTTAAACAAACCATTTTTGAAATAATTTATCATATACATTTGGGTGTGTAATTATTACATTGTTTTAGTTAGTAAAACAGTATTAAAGTCAAGTATTTCTTTACTCATAACAGAATAATCTCAGTCTCCTCTTCACAGCGAAATAAACAACTTACTCATTAAAAACTAGTATAAGATTGATACTCTGGATCGGTCCATACTCAAAGCCCAAGTACTGGCATCCCTAGTACATACAACCCAATTAAAGTCATATGTTCATCTGTGAACAGGTAAACGAGGGCTGTGAAAATAAAGCAGTATCTTACTCTCTGTAACCATCAGCGTGTGTGTTGAAGGTATTGCTGGACTGTTATCATTCACATCCACAACCTGAACCCGAACAGTGCAGGTTCCAGTGAGTCGGGGGCTTCCTCTGTCTTTAGCTTCAAGAATCAATCTGTTAATAAGTAAATCAGAGATAAAATGAACATCTAGGTCGACAAAAAAGTATCTCTAAAGCAACAGGAATTAATACAACTTTCCAACCTACACTGCGAGTCAAAAAGGGAGCTCGGTACCTTTGCTTTATGTTGGATGATCTAAATTCTTTCACTGATGGATTCAGAACTAAATTCCCAACATGATTATTACATTGCCCACAGCACATTAAAGATTTACCAACACCACCTTACATAACCCAAAAATCATTAATAGCCTGGAGAAAACACCAGTGATGTTGGAAACTTGGTGCCTGTGTCCATGCAAAAATGTTCAACATTCTTCATAAATTGTAACAGCAAAAACTGATATTTGTTGTTGAATTTGGTCATAAATTGACATTTTGTTGTTTGCTGTTAAGGTTGCCATTGTTTTTGATTGCTTGTGATCATGGTTATTTAACAAGTTATTTTAGCTAAAAAAAAGTGTGGTGGGCAATATAATTACCACTTTAAATCTGAATGCAACAGTGAAAGAATTTTGAAAATCTGTTAACATTCGTCACAGTTACTTGAAAAGACACAGCGGTTTCTGCTGTGGTCATTTTTCTTTTCTAGATTTGACTAGAAAAAGACTAGATTTGTCTCCAGCTCAATGGAGAGCAACCGTAAGGTGAGATAGTTAAACCACAACTCCAATACAGACCCCCAGAGTACAGTAAGATGTAGAACAAAACATTCAGATTTAGATTCAGATGTGAAATTAAATATAAAAGCTTTTACATACTTGTAAGACGAGACGATTTCTCTATCGAGGACTGCGTTGGTGGCCAGAATCCCCCGGACTGAGTCAATGATGAAGGCGTTGTTATGGTTCCCTTCCACAATGGAGTATTCTATTTGACCGTTCATGCCACTGTCAGAGTCCATCGCTAACACCTGTAAAACACACGGGACAAAGTTAATTTTTAACTGATGAAGAAACGAGGGGCGGCTCCAGAGCCTTGCAGAGTACTGTGAGTACTGAATACACTAGAATAAATGTGTCAGGTATTTCTTGCAGCGTGCTGGTAAGAGTTTATCTTAACTGAAAGAAACAGCCCTATCCACGTACTTGCATGACGTAGGTATTGTGGATCTGTCCTTCCCAGACTGCAGTTTTGTAATATGGCTGTTTAAATGCTGGAGCGTTGTCGTTGACATCCTGCAGTGTGACGGTCAGTTTGGCGTGAGCCGAGTGGTGACCGTTTTCTGCCAGAATCGCCAGGTGAATCTTACGCTCTGCCTCGTAGTCCAGCTGGCTCTCTTTTCTAACAGTTATATCACCTAAAAGTTGAAAGATAAAGCATGGGTGTAACAATCCATTGATTTAAATCAATTTAATAATGAAAATGAAATGAAACACCAGTCAGACATCATACGTACATATTCCACATACTGTAACATGATTTTATATCGGACAGGAGATCTATTTTTATTTTAAATGAAGAGTGGTTTTAGTCTAGTCTGTTTTTGTGATCTGATATGAATTATGAACAAAGTATGAACGTTAAATCAGCATATGATATTATCTCAAATCGATCGCTGGCTCCTGAATTGAATCAAATAGAAGTTGTATTGTTGCTGACTTTGGGATATCAGCAGACATCATACTGTTGTTCGTTGAATCGTTGAAAAATGAGACAGTGTTGAATCAATTCTGCTGGCCCACCTCCAGTGTCTCACCTGTGTAAGGATTGATGTTAAAGGCTCCGTTCTCATTGCCACTCAGAATGTTGTACTTGATGGCGGTTCTAGGAGCGGTCTGATCGTGTGCCACCACATTTGCCACCCAGGAGCCTGTAGCGTAACAAATACAGGATACAGTTCCAACCGCAGGAAGAGAAATATCATAAACTCATTTTTGTGATTTTTTTCAGTGTCTCTGCTGTACTTCTTGAGTAATCAATACACATATTGTTTATCTTGAGTTTATTTGGGTTTTGATTTTTGTCTTTAATGTGAAAAATGAATGCCAGTATGTGGAGCTTGTCCTTTACCTGTCTTACTGTTCTCAGGTAAGCTGACCTCATAGATCTCCTCGGTGAACTGTAAAGTGGCTTCCACCCTGTCGGACCGCACCATCAGCAGGCAGGTGGTGTTGAGTGGAGGTTTGCCACGATCCGATACTCGAACCTGCAGCACCCTGGAGCCTGAAGTGTGCGCCCCTGCTGGGGTCTTAAACCAAACCTCTCCAGAAGATGCATCGATTCGAAACCACTCGTCCTCCTCCGCTAGACTAAACACCACCGTCCCGTTCTCACCCTGGTCGGGGTCTTCGGCTGTCACCGTGGCGACCGGTCGCTGGGGACGGACGTTGTCATCACCCGCCGCAACTGATGTCAAAAGTGACCGCTCGGTGCAGACGGGCGCGTTGTCGTTGATGTCCTCCACCTGGACGGTAACACTCGCCACGGAGCTGCGCGGTCCTTGGCCGCATCCGTCGGTTGCCACGGCGCGGAAGCTGTGTTGTGAACGCTTCTCTCGATCTAGGTTTTTAGCCAGACGTAAAATACCCGTAACCGGGTCCATAGAGAAGGTTCCAGAGGTTTCCTCAGATAGTGAAAAGGTAATGGCACCGTTGGGACCGTCGTCAGGGTCGGAAGCAGCGAGGCGGAGAATTTCTGAGCCGATGGGGAGGTCCTCGCTGACAGAGGCGCGGTAGCTCTTTCGGGTGAACGCAGGACTGTTGTCGTTTTCGTCAGAAAGAGAGATGAAGAGGAGGGTGGTGGAGGAGAGAGGAGGAAGGCCCCGGTCGCTGGCAGAGATGATGAGGGTGTAGTTAGAACGCTCCTCTCTGTCCAGAGCTCTCACGGTGCTGACAGCTCCGGTTGTGGCGTCGATGGAAAAATTCATGTCCGAACCTGAACCATGAGAAAAGTGGGGGACAAGAACTGTATCGGAGCAGACTTTGTAATATCGTATCATTATAAAACCCACACCACGACGGCAGAGAGGACGCTCACTTACTTTCTATGGAATACTTCACAGTCCCGTTAAGTCCACTGTCCGGGTCAGATGCCTGAGCGATGTGGACGACTCCTGGAGGCAGGTTCTCCGGTATGATGATGTGCAAGGAATTCTGGGAGAACTCGGGAGGATTGTCATTTTCATCGAGCACTGAGCATATGACTGTAGCTGTGCTGGAGAGAGGCTGAAACCCGCTGTCCTCTGCTTGAACTGCAAAACAAACAATGAGGCGAATGTGTTTATATGACATACAGCATAAAATCTGCATCTCCTGGTCCTCTGTGGAAGATAAAGGAGGTGGACAAGACACGAGTCTGACCTCTGAGGGTGAAGCTGTGCTGCTGTTCTCTGTCCAGCGTGCTGGAGCTGCTGATGAGGCCGGTGTGAGTGTCTATGCTGAACAGCTCATATCCAGGGCCGGGCAGCAGACTGTACCTCACAACACTATTCTCCTCTGTGGGGCACAAAATCAAACACAGGCTATTAAAAAAGAAAACCTCATGGATAAGATGAAGGTTTTTCAGCAGATTATTTTAAAGTGAGTTTTATGTGTTTTATCTTAAGAAGCATAGATTAAATAACCTCTTGTGTATAACCTCTTTATTTAATTTAAAATATATTGTTAGAAATATACTGAGTATCTAAATTTAAGTTGAAACATACATAGATATAATTTGCTGTTTATATCGCCCAATTCAAGTTTACCTGAGTCCAGGTCGAGGGCCTTCACTGTGATCGCTGGCTCTCCTGGCTCTCGGTTCTCTACAACGCTGGCAACGTAAACGCGTCGCTCAAACACTGGAGCCTCGTCGTTCACATCCAGAACCTCCACAGTCAGAGTCTGAGTGCTGGACAGAGACGGCAGTCCAGCGTCGGAGGCCTGAACTGCGAGGGTGAAATGATGCTGGGACTCGTAGTTTAGAGAGGAATTCAGATACAAGTGACCTGGAGGGAAATTAAAACATGCAGTTGCAATAGGGCTGGATGATATGACCTCAAAACAATCTGACAATTAATTGAACATTTTACATTGACTACATTTTTCTGTTTTTCTGCCCTACTGGTTCTCTGACGTATTTTATAGCAACTATTCTAATAAAAGGGAGCATATCTTTTTAAAATAACTGAAGTCATGTGACAAGTACACACAGTAGTGTCTTTAAGCGGATAGTACATAAATACACACTGAGGCAAGTATTAAATTAATCTTAAAAAGGTTTTGGAATATTTCTTTTTTAAATTTAATAACTAACATGAGCAAGAATGCATAGGTTAGAGGTTCCAAATGTAACTTCTCGTAAATCTGTGACTTTAATCATGGCAAACTGGACAAAATACCCTCTCTTTTATATCTTCAATGACCCTAATATGCCATATTAGTTTGACGCTCAGCTAATGTGTAAAATTAAAACCAATAAAAAATTCTCAAATTATTTTAACAGTTTATGTTAATTTACAGACCTGTTCTCTCCAAGCGGAAGAGTCCAGCTTCGTTTCCATCAGTCAAACTATAGGTCACATGACCATTTTTCCCCTCGTCTTCATCTGTGGCCAGCAAGTGATAAAGAAGGCTTCCCACCTCCGCATCCTCAGCCACCTGAAAGGTTGCCGTGGAGACAAAGGCCGGCTCGTTGTCATTGACATCCAGAAAGAACACCTGAGCTGTTACCGAGGCATGTTGTTGTGCTTTGGCCTCTTTGGCACGGTTGCTAGCAGTGATGGTGAACGTGATGCTCTGGGTTTGTTCGCGATCCAACTGTGCAGTGGTCGTGATGATGCCCATTTGAGTGTCGATGTGAAAGGGGTATTGTTTTGCACCGTCGTCGAGATTGTAGGTCATCGTGTAACGAATCATGCTGTTTCGGAGACTGCCATCACCATCGCGTGCATTAAAGGCGTAAATCGAAGTTCCAACAGGAATATCCTCACGAACGCCAAGCATTACCACGCTGTCGTCTCCGGGGAACCAAGGGGCGTGGTCATTGACGTCGTCCACAGTAACAGCCACTAGCATGGTGCCGTTCACGGTGGGCGGAGCCTCGAGTCGGACGACTAGAAAGTATCTCTGCGTAGCTTCGTAGTCCAGATGCTGTGCCACGTAGAGATTGCCACTCGCCGCATCTATACCAAAGTGCAAACTCCCATCGCCCTCGGCAATGGAGTAGTGCAACTGATTATCATTATTATTATTATTATTATAAGTGGCTCCGCCAGAAAATTTGAGTGAGCCGATGACGGTTCCCAACTTGGCGTTCTCTCTCACAGTGAAATGTCTGAGGCCCAGGAAACCCTGCTGGCCATTTTGCTTTTTTGAAGTGTGAACCTGCAATAATGAGAAGAAATAAAGTAGCCAAATGAGACATGTGAAAAACTCAACATGTATTATAGAAGACGTGCTGTTACTCAAGCTGTCGATTATGTAAACTAAAGGGCGATTCCTGAAGAAACTGAATGATGCTGTGTGCTAAAACACACAGACAGAATCTGAATCAGAATTGAGTTCATTGCTGAGCATGTTCTCACAAGGATATTGCTTTGGTGCTCGGTGATAGAACAAGTGAGAGGGATTTAAAAACGTACAAGACAATAATATAAACAATAAAACAGAGGTACAGATCAAAACAATGTAGAAAATACGAAACATAATATAAATAATAGAATATTGAATAGACATTTCAATTGAGCGCAAGTAAGTGACCGAATTTGCTACATATATTGCAGGATGAGGCAGCCACGACATGCATGTGTCGGAAGATGTACAGTATGTCACAAAAGGGTGAAAAGGGTAAATAGGAGAAACTGTAAAGGCTATTTGTAAATGTTTCAGCTAGTTATAGCTAAAGTTATAGTTACAGCTGAACATGAACAGTGGCTCTACAACAAAAACTGTGGAAAGAGTTTAACATCCAAAAAGTGTGAAGAAGAAGAAACAATGAAAAGAACACAATTTTGTAAAAAATCACCTGTATGTGCACGATTGCGGTCTGATTCAGGGGTGAGGCGCCGTTGTCCTTGGCAACCACAGTGAGGGTGTAGTTGGTCAGGGGGTTTGTGGTAAACGCAGTTGTAACGCTGATGTCCCCACTCTGGATGTCTATTTCAAAATGCTCTTTCCCATTCACTAACATTAAACAAAAGTTTTTGACAGTTAGATGCATAATTCATCATACTATTACACATTAATATTCAGAGCAACTACCATTTTCTAATTTAGGGAAAACTTCCTGCAGCAACTTAAGGTTAATGGTCTTGCTCAGGGACCCAATGACGGTAGTGCAAGAGGCAGGAGTGAAACCCACAACCTCTTAGTTTGGAGGTGAGAATCCTAACCACCGCGGCCTCAACTGGGATTAAGCTGTTCAGATACTGAATGAATAAACACTGTTCAACAAAACAAAAGGTATAAATCTGTGAAAAACATGAGGCAGTTTGCTCTTCATTAGCTCACCTGCACTTAGAGAGAATGTGACTGTTCCATTTTCTCCTGCATCCAGGTCCTTAGCAAACATGCTTGTTACTACAGAACCCACGGGAAGCTCTGCCCATGCCTGTCAGCAGTCAGAGAGCCAAGTCAATCTCATTTATTAGGAGAACGTCGATTGCACAATTTTAATCTTCTTAATAGCTAACAATTATGTACTGTATATGTAGCATTTACTGTGCTATCAACATGAAAAGTGTCTTATGATTTACATAGTTAGACCTGAAAATAACCCAATATTTTATATTTAAATAAAGTGATATAATAAAATAACCAACTGCATGCTATTACCACACCATGTTTAGTTTATGCTATACTGTCTGTCAGAGTTTCCCAGTAAACATTTGATTTTAATAATGAGTAAATTCAATGCTAAGTGTGGAATTCTAAAACATGACTTCTTGTCTAGTTTACAATTTTTAAATATTGATTTTGTGCAATGGTTCTTTTCAGCAGGGCGAGGAATTGCATGACAAGACAAACACCTGCACGTTGATCTCTTTGTTGGCAGGCAGGTGTGTGAAGCGAGGCGCATTGTCGTTAATGTCAGTGACCAGGATGTGGACGGTGGCGGTGGCGTTGAGACGAGGACGACCCTGATCGGTCACCATCACTCTCAGTGTGTGCTGAGAACGCTCCTCCCGATCCAGAACCACCCAGTTAACCAGCTCTCCTGCATGACGAAGAGAAGGAGACAGGAAAATGAGAGAGGTGTCAAATACGTGAGTACAGATAGAAAAATAATTTCTATAGGAACAAATGTTCAAACACAAGAACACAGATTCACAAATCTCGTGTTTATATGGTTGTCTGATTAAACTTTTCATTTCAATGCAAAAAGAAGCCAACAGAAAGGAAGGTCTCACCTGTTTTGGAGTTGATGCGGAAGTGTTTTCCATCCGACAGCAGGATGTAGGACAGCTGTCCGTTTCTCCCCGAGTCTCTATCTGTAGCCTTCACCGTTCCCACTAGACCATACGGCTCAG
Organism: Distichodus sexfasciatus; assembly: GCA_032718565.1. Taxonomy (NCBI): domain Eukaryota; kingdom Metazoa; phylum Chordata; class Actinopteri; order Characiformes; family Distichodontidae; genus Distichodus; species Distichodus sexfasciatus. Next base: position 463,118 of record JAVGVS010000141.1, read on the forward strand.
GTCCCTCTGGGACTTGGAAAAAGTACCGGTCCCTGCTGAACACCGGCACATTGTCGTTCTCGTCCTGTACCAGGACTACCACCGTCGCCGTGGCGGTAAGTTCGGCGTCTCTGCAATGAGCCGTAGCGCGAATGCCGAACCGGTACGTACGCTGAGACTCATAGTCCAAACTGCGAGACACAAAGACCCAGCCAGAGTCAGGCTGCAACAAGAATGGCGGCGCTTCGGACAGTGGATCCAGAGAGTAGGCGAGAATGGAGGACGACGAGGCCAAACTCGATCCGGATCCGTGAGCGCGCACCTGGTATGGGGGTAAATCATAAGTTTCATCAGAATATCATATTATCATATTAATTCAGAGGACAATTCAATGTCTGATGAAATCACAAAGTCTGCTATGATGATTTCGATTTCGACATCACTGACGTAATTTGAAACCATACAAAAGCAACATTTTACTGTTATAAAAATACAGTACAATACTGTAGGGAAATAACTTTATTTACAGCAACTGGTTAGTGTATGTATGACGTCTGATCGATATTTTCATTATGTTTGATCACTAAATTGGTGTATTGAAGTAGATTGATGTATCGTTACTTAGTACCTGAATGACGCGTGTGTCCTTTGGGGCGTTTTCTCCGATCTCCACCTGGTACACCAGTGTCTCAAACGCCAGCACGTCCTCTACAGGAGCAGACCAATCCAGTTCCACTAGCAGGCTGAGGGAGGAACTGAGCGACGGCCTGCCCTCATCCTCGGCCACCACTTCAAGGTCATACCGTGGTTCTGCGTCGCTTAAAAAATCTGCGTTCAGCGTCAGCGTCCCCAGCCGGGGATGAATCGCGAATAAAGGACTTTCCGGGCGGAGTGAGTATCGAATCTTCCCGTTGTCGCCATCGTCACCGTCGTGAGCGTGAGCAATAAAAAGTGTGGTCCCCGGTGGAGTGTTCCGGGACACGGTGACAACGTCTGAATTTTTGGGGAAGACGGGAGGGTTGTCGTTGGCGTCTGCAATGGTGATGTTGACCCGAGTGCTGCCGGAGATGGGGAGCGATCCAGTGTGAGCCTGAAGGGTGAGGAGAAGAAAGGGCAGGGACTCATGGTCCAGCGGAAGGGTGGTGGAGATCACACCCGACTCGGCGTCCACGGTGAAAAGGCCTTGAGGGTCACCGGATGAGATTCTGTATGAAAGAGCCTCCACCGAGTCTGCGGGTGGAAATCGGGAAAGGCATGATTAAAAATACAAAAATACATAGTTGTTTACCAAAATGAACCATTGGCATTACAAATTATTCTAAAGCATAATAATTTAAGTGTATCAAAAGCAAATTAAGTGTATTATAAGACATTTCTTATTTCTTCAGGCAGCAATTCCTGAAGAAAGTATCATGAATTCCTGATGAAGCAGCAACACAGATCTGACAGGTTTGATACAAGAGCTGAAACTTACACTAGATTTTGAACACTTGTATCAAACCTGCCTGTTTGTTGCTTTATTAAAGTGAGTGACTGATGAAAGTGAGTGATTATTTGTCATCGTGAACATACCACAGCACAGCACACAGTGCACCACAACGAAATGTGACCTCTGCATTTGACCCATCCGTGAAGGAGCAGTGGGCAGCTAACAAGGGTAGCGCCCGGGGAGCAGTGCTTGGGGACGGTACCTTGCTCATGAGTACCTCAGTGCTAACTTTACCGGTCCTGGATTCGAACCTGCGAACTTCTGATCAAGGGGGAAAACTCCCTACCGTTACACCACCAACTGCCCTTTATTCCAAATAAAATAAAAGGCAATCGGGAAATGTAGAATCTGCTCGTGATTAGAAGAACTGCTCCCTCCCCCAAAAAGACACACACTTTATGCATCTTTCGGGGTCAAAGAAAAGGTTAATCAGATAATCTAAATGACAACCTCAAATGACTGTCTAACACTGCACCACAAGAGTGTGTGTGTGCTCTAATCTGTGAACTGAGAGACGCTAACTAACCCGAGCTATTCAGAGTAGGATTTTAATCTGACTTCTCCGTCACACTGTTCCAGTTCAAGATTTTTAGCAAGATTAGATGAACCTTCAGTTCAGTTCTAATTATAACTAAGCCTGAGTGATATGATGTAAAATCAATGTAATTCACAGAGTTTTGAGGTTTCTTTGTACTGGACCTTCCTCTGGACCTTTGACTGAATACAAATCTTGTGAGTGGATCTTTAACGATCACATGTGAGTACCCCTCCTACAGAAAGTTTTACAGAACACTGCATTTACAAAATAAAAAAGCAAGAAAAGCCCAGATGGCATGTCTAGCTGGGAACTTACTGGAAGGTTTAATGGCCTGTACAGTGCCCACAGACGTGCCAACTGGAGCCCCCTCTGAGACGGAGAAGCTGTAGTGTGATTGGTGGAAGACAGCAGGGGTGTGGTCACTGTGCAGCACGTTGATGGTGATGTCGGCAGGCCGGGAAGAGGACACACCCACTCCGTCATGGGCGGAGACAGAGAGCCTTACACTACTGCTGCCGCCCAGCTGAGAGAGCGCAGAGGAGACAGAGACTGCACCTGTAGTCCAAATAAATATATACAAACGCACCGTATATCAACACAGCACATTCATACAGGAAACACGAGAAAGCTGATTTCAAGTATGACTAGTTCGTAACAATTTGGAAAATTCAAATATTTACAAAAAAGTTTACAAAAAGGACAAATAACCTTATTTTTATAAAACAGTTTACAGGTAAATGTTACTTTAATACATTACACAATAATGAATTATGTCTTTAAATCTGCCTCTTACTAGAAAGTCATGAAAACAGTACTGCACTAAAGGTATACTTGTAACTATACAACAACTACTAGCAATAGTAATAATGATAATAAAATAATTTTTAATTATTACAATTATTAATTTTTATTTATTTGAGAATTTAAATTTGGAGAGGTTAAAATTCAGGCAATAATATAAAATATATTTTATTAAACTGCATCTTATTAGACAAGAACGAGAACAGCAATACCTTTTACAAAGGTGCAGTAGTTAAAAAAATTATTATCAATTAGCTCATATTTTATATGATTTTTCACCTGTTATAAACCAGGAGAATATATATTTATAAATTTTCATATAAAAGAATTCAAATTTGTAGTATTCCACTATTAACAAATATTTTCTTAATTTAAAAATGGAGTATATGATGTACTTCTTACACTTCTCACATAACTAAAACAGTCATTACAGCCAAAGAACGAGCTTTAAAACAGTCATCTTGCAGTAAGTGGGGGTTTATGGAATTTGTCTGCACACTAACAGATGGTGTGGATCCCACTAATTTTTGGTCACCTAAATTTACCTTCAAATCTGTATGAGTGGAACATATGCTCATTTAAGATCCTCCTCCAGGGTCAACTCGCACCACAGATGGTGTACATTTCTCATTGATTAGCAATAGTAGATCAGAATAAGATCTGAAACAACGCTCATGAGGGTCTGGACTAGGGCTGGGCAATTAAGTGAAAATTAATCGACCTTCAATGATATAATACTGTTCAGGGCAAAAAAAGGATTCTGTCAATAACTACCACATTATGTGTGAGTAAAAAGAGAAGGATACTGAGAGACAGACAGTATGTGAAGACAGAGAGAGAGAGGGAGGAGAAAATCAGGCCAAAATATGGACCACCGCTTGGTTTACCACACTCCAGTAATGTAAACGTCCTGAATTCCAACACGCACACACACTTCCACAACCACTCTCGATAATATCTATGGCTTAGTTTCAGTTAGTTTCAAGTGTCCAAGACCGATACTCGCCAGTTTACTTTTGGTTTCCGCTTATAAACGACATGTGAATGTTATCCATTAAACAGGCCGTTAATAATAATAACACACCATCAGTGTCCATTTGCCAAGTCTCACAGCTGTGGAGCAGGTCCGGCACGTCCTGCAGGGTTTAAAGTACAGATGCCACACCTAATCGATATAATCTGTTATAATAGATTATTAAAATCTAAATTATTTTAAATAAGTTATGTAAATATTAAGATTATTTGAACCATTACAAATATTTAAACTTATTTAAATGCATTTTATATCTAATAAAAAAAACTAAAATAATTTTATGCATGTTCTTTATGTGTTTATTTAAAATGTCCAACTAATCAATTTGTTTGAAAAAATGACAGGCTAATCAGACTAGTTTATGAAAATTATAATTGGCAGCAGCCATAGTTTAAAGAGGGCTGTGGACAAGGGCTCGTTTACGCTGCCTCCTGCTGTTAGCTGACATCAGTAATTACTGCGTGTTCAAGACAGTACACTTACAGAGCAAATAAGCTGCATTACCACTACAGGTCAAACAAGGAAAACAATGGATAAACAGAAGGTACAAAGATGTTTGGGGTGGAATATCCAGAGAGGATTTTTACTAACATTTTGTGTGTGGAATTATAAATAAAGTGAAGAAACACTACACTATAACAAATTCTGAACTGATTCAATGTAAAAACTTAAGTACCACTGCTGAATTACAGTTTCAAATAAAATTATTTTGGATATTCTAATTATTTCAACATTTTAAGTTTAGCCTTAGCTTTCTATTGCTCTCTTTAAGAATTTACACAGTAATAATTACTGGAAAGAACCTAAATATATTTTATTTCAATTTTGCACATTTCAATACATAAAGTCTCATATAAAATCATTTAATTAACTCATTCACTCTTTACACTGGAACCTTATAAGAGTAAATTATTGTTATAAGCTTAAATAAATGAAGGTAAACATGTTACTTATTGATCAAAACATTTTTACAATGTACAGTTATTTTGTAATATGCTTCTACTGTATGTGTTATTAGCATTAATAAATAACGCTACAGCTATAGTACTATAATATTAACACTTATTATGCAGAGAAAGCATAACAAGATAAACCAAATGCTTTAAAATAAAACCTGTTATAGTATAAAGTTATGGTTAAATAAGAAACTGTGTATATTTCAGTACACTATGTAAAGCGAACACTGTCATGGGAAAATGGTCTAAACGTCTTATAGAGTCTAAGCTGGAACATCTCCTAAAGACCAGGGTCACGTGCGTATTCCCTTACTGCTTAAGGTAACATCTTGGCTTGAAAATGATTTAAACTGTGTAATAGTGTAGTTCAAGACTGAAAATGATCAAATAATAGAATTTTTAGTCTACGAAGATAGAGCTGAGCAGTTTATCAAAATCAATCAAAACCAACATTCAGAACGCACATGTACGTTATTTCCATTTATTTGGAAATTCTGTTAATACCTTTAAAAATTCTGTCAATACTTTGCTCTCAACAAGACGTCTAAATGGAAAACAATCTTCTCTTTTAATGAAAGTAGGGCGGACGTTAAAATATTTATCATGTGTGATCGATGTTTTTATATTGTATTGATTTAATGGGCTTGTTGATGCATCTGAGAAAATAAAAACATGTTTATTCAAAGGTTATTCAGCGATGCAGTAAATTATGGTAAAGAAGTTCCAATCAAATAGTTACTATATACCTACTGTTAATAGCTGATAGTTACAATAATGCATTAGCACACCCCTAGTATCAACCCAGAAATATTTACTGCTTTTCGGAAGTGGAGAGACACCTGATTAGCTCAACATCATTGTTGTTTTTACCTGTTGATTTTTCCACAGAGAAGAGAGAGGAGGAATCACTAGGTAGAAGCTCATAACTGATTTGTCCGTAGATGCCAGAGTCTCGGTCAGAGGCGACAACGTTGAGAATCTCAGATCCAGGTTGAGTGTGGCTGCTCACGCTTGTGACGTACTTTTCCGGAGTAAACACAGGAGCATTGTCGTTGACATCCTCCACATCAATGTGCAGATACGTCTGTGACCACAGACCACCCTAAGGAGAAAGTGGAGGAAAAAACGAAATTTTTGAACTTGTTTTGGCTTTTTGGTTTTAATTTGAAAAACTAATGAGGAAATTACCTTTTTCGGTGGCGCGAAACATGCAATTATCATTTTATATTAAACTAATAAAACACAATAAAAGATGGAGCATCTGCAAACCTTGTGATAAATACATTATTTCAAAACGTATTGCAATCCAAAAAATTACTCACCTGATCTTCAGCTTTAACCAAAAGATCAAAAGTCAATAGCCCTGCATCCCGATCGATGTCTTGAGACACACAGATCTCTCCGCTGACTGGGTTGATGTGGAACAGTGGGTGTGCGTCTTCGCTGTGAAAGCCATCGGAAAACGAGTACCGAACCATTCCAAACTCACCACTGTCTGCATCCTCAGCGTTCACCTAGACAACAAGCACACATTAATGGAACATTTTTTTAAAAACAAGCTTAAAACAGAGACTGAATGAGAACTGAGACTAAAAATGAGAACTACAAGTGTATTAGACTTTTTAATGCACTTAAGCATCATATCAACGAGACATAAAAAGTGGGAAGAAGAAGCTGAAATTATGACGGGCCCTAAAATGCTTTGTGTATTAAACAGAGGAACCATGGAATTATATTTGTCTTTTAAAGCAACACTAGGTCAGCTTCTAGAGAAAGGCCTAAATCTCTGTCCTGTGCTCATAACCCTTAAACGTAATCTTATCTTGCTTATCATCCACACTGCCAGGATGCCCATACGGACTCGCAGTTCAATCCTGTTAGCCCATTAGCCACTGTGTCGGGACAGCAGTGTCTGGCAGCTCACAGGTTGCCAAGTCACACAGAATGACCTGGTGGACTCAAATTTGTACAACAGATTATCTTAAAGACATTCAGCTTCACACCTCTGCCTGCAAAACAACTACGACCCATTACTGTGGGCAGACATTGTATGTAATATCATACTAATTGGGCAGTCTGTCCAGTTTCTCTTAAAAGTAGTTTAGTTGTCAAATAATAAGATTTGCTTAGTTTTGATTATGTTGGTTATGTTCAGCATGTTATCACAGGAAAATGAAATAAAAAAATGATTAGGCCTACAAAATACAAAATAAGTTTTCCAACTACCAAGATATCTATCATGGCCACATGACTAGAAACCAAAATACACAAGAACTGTATTAAAAGTAAATAAAGTATTTAAAATGTCCTCACAGACTAACTTTCATCTGTGAATCGAAAATATTGTGTGAAAGTGTTGTTATTATTATTATATAACAGGATGGATTAATTATACAATCCCTCAGAATAATACTTATTAGAATCTAATTAGAAAGAGTATCAGTATTACACTCAGCATGCACATGCTGTTTACACCTCATACACCACTGAAAGTCATGATATGCTTAATATAAAATTAAAAATATGAAAAAACATTTAATCAAGTTTCTGACCCCTTTTTTTAGATTTTCCTCAGATTACCAGACACTATCATTTAGATCATTGGTTCCCAAACTTTTTTCAGCCACGTACCCCTTGAGACATGTCAGCCTCAGCCGCATACCCCCTGCTACCAACGACTCTTAATTAGTGTCTATAAATAGATTGCAATACCGCATGCATTAAAATAAATACTGCACAGTCTATTATTTCTCACCACCAAATGAATTTATTAATATATTTTAGTAATGACACAATTTTAATTTTTTAATCACTTTACTACTTAATACTAGCAGTGTATCAAAAGATTTATTAGAATTAGCCATTTTGTTGAGAACATAAAGACCAGATGTGAACTTTCATTAAACAGAACTTTACTTGTGATGGATGTGCTTGGGCAGAGGCACACAGCTCTTCAATGTTTAGCTCAATTTGGGAAAGGCTGAGTCTTAAATCGCTTTCCACACAAAGTCTTGCTATGTATTTTGTTTTTATGTTTGTTAAAGCAGAAAATCCACTTTCGCATAAGTATGTGGTGGCGAAAGGCATCAGAGTCTTGACGGCGCGCTTAGCCAGCGCAGGCTGTTCAGTGCGCAGTCCTATCCAGAAATCCGCCAGGGTGTTTTGAGCGTATTCAACTTTTAGAGATCCGTCTGTGGTGATCTCAATTAGGCTCTCCTGGTCAGACGGTGATAACGAAGTAGGCACGGCGGTGAATGGTGACGTGGTGGTATATACACATGTATTTAATAGCCACATCAAACTGTATGACTGTACGACTGCATGGTGGATTGTTATCTGCAGACGGCGTGACTATAGAAGCTATAAATATCTGCTTATCCTCTCTAAAGAAGACCACACACCATCTACAGTTATGTTAAGACCTGTGCTTGTTGTTTACTAAGAGGAACAACTTGAACCTTGCTAAATGACACTACTTGGCATGGAACATCATTTACTTGAATTTTTTCAAGAACTTCCAAAAAAGCTATTGAATTAGGATTGACTTCTTTGTCTGTCAAATAAATCACTAACATATAGCGTAGAAATTATCAAAAATAATCTAAATAAATAACTCGGTTTCACTACTGTTTTGGTCTAATTGATACATTTCACAATGATCAAGATTTATTTATATTTATTTACCATTTGCACGTCTTAGCACCATTTCCGTAATTTTTTGCAGAGCAGAAGCAGGTACAGCAGTTCTAGAAACCTCTAGGACATTTTGAGAACAATTTATGCAGAGAAATGTTTATTGCAGATCTGCTAAGGTGTGACATACATCTTTGCCCTCGGATCTATTTGATCATTCCGACTTCCTGGAATAAAGTTGACACCACACTACAGTTTATGGCCATGAGGGCGGATGGTGGTGTGAAGTATTGGGTCAAGGTCTAAAAAAGAGAGTATGATGTAAAATTAGCTAAAGATACTGCTGCTGCATAAAGGACTGATATTGCTGGATGGGATGGCAATAATATGCAGACAATTTGGAATAAACAGTCATTTGGGTTGCACTGGGTTGCAATATTACTATTCATCTTGATAAGGGTAAATGTAATCGGGGTGGACAGAGGTCCCACAAACTGACCACAGTACCTCAGAGGGGTGACTGCCTCCTAATTACTCAAGACGTTTCAGGCCTGGACAGCACTATTCAGGTTTAATTTTAGACCAACTGGACAATTCTGCTTTGCACGTCAATATGCATCAATGCATTAATTAAACAACTATTCTGATGCATGTCATCATATAAAGCCTTCATAAGATGAGCATGATGAGATGATGCTTGTGCCTTTGTTTGCACCAGGCTACAGAGAGGTAGTGCCAGGCTTCAAGTTTGCCTCAAACAGACACACAGCTCTTTGTATCAGAAAAGAAAACACTTTTTCAGTAATGTCTTCTACAATGTGCCAGTGTTTGTCAGAAATAACGGGAATGAAAGACAAAGAAAAGAGAGATAGTAAATGCAGTAAGCAGATGCTTAGCAAACAAATGTGAGAAGGCCCAAAGGGCTGGATGTTATTCATTTCTGAAATACTGTAGTATATTACAGTAAAACATCAATATATTAAAATTAACTGAATCATTTGAAATATTAAACACATACATTGAAATGCATTTTAATTTTAATGTTACAATATCTAATGATGTATTTATGCATGTTTTGCTTGTCTATTTAAAACAACCCAACTAACTTACTAAAAATGACCAATTGATTATTAAAATATTGCATCCCTAGTTCAAATCCTACCTCCTACTCTACAAAGATTGGGTCCCTGAGCAGGACCCTTAATGATCATAACACTGGGGGTCCAACCCAAGGACCCACCCCTGGGCCCCCAAAAGCAAGACCCTTAACTCCAAGCTGCTTCAGAGAGACTGTCCCTGTAATCGGTAAATACAATTCACTCTGGATAAGATCGCCTGCTAAATGTCATATGTAAATGCACACTTAAGATGTAATAAACATTTTACCTGTAAAAAGCATGTTCCAGGTGCAAGATGCTCCTCAATGGTCACGTTGTAGAGCTGTTGTCTGAACACCGGTCTGTTGTCGTTGACGTCCTCCACCTGAACGTTGACAGTCGCTGTGGAGGTTAAAGGAGGAAACCCTCCATCCACAGCAACCACCAGGAAAGCCAAACCCGCCTCCCTTTCTCGATCCAGGCCCGCAGCCGTGCTGACAATCCCCGTCTGAGGGTCGATATTCACCAGGTAGTCCTGCTCTGATTGCAGGATCGAGTAGAAAATTCCAGAACCCTCCTCCTCGTCCCTGTCTCTGGCCTTCACACAAAGGATAGAGGTTCCCTCGGGCACATCCTCAGGAATGCTTGCCTCGTAGGTGCTTTGCTCAAAGACGGGTGAGTTGTCGTTTATGTCAGTGACCCTCAGGAGAAATGTCCTCTCGCTTTTTAAAGGAGGAGAGCCAAAGTCTGAGGCAACCACCGTGAGTTCATAAAGATCTTTTTGCTCTCGGTCAAGAGGGCCGTCCACGCACAGAGCAAACAAGAACTCATCCGTAGCCTTCAGGGCGAACTTTCCGTCTCCACCTTCCAGGGACACACTAACCTTCTCAAACTCTCCCAAATCTGGGTCAGAGACAGCAATTCTGGCCACATACTCGCCGTAACTGGCGCCCTCAGAAACGTCTGGATCTCCAGATTCACTCAAAAACAGGACATTGATATTTGGGCTGTTGTCGTTGACATCCAGAACCCTGACTCCCACAAAGGTGTTGCTGGATTCGGGCTGAACCCCGTGATCATGAGCGGTAATGATGAGTTCAAAAAATGCCTGACTCTCATAGTCTAAAGGCTTGTTCACAAGAATGATGCCAGTGTTTTTATCAATGACGAAAAACTCATTGGGGTCACTCTGGCGTCGATTGATCTCATAGGTGACCTCTCCATTGGGGCCAAGGTCGGGGTCCACGGCGTACACCTGGCACACAGGTGTCAAAAGAGGGGTGTTCTCCAACAAAATGGCACTGTACTCACTTTGATTGAAGACGGGCTGATTATCATTTTCGTCTAGCACGTTTACACGCACCTGGAGACGCCCGGTTTTGGGTGGAAACCCACCGTCGTAGGCCTCAACAGTCAAAAGGTAGAGATTCTGCATTTCTCGGTCCAGTTTCTCCATCAGAACCAAATCAATGTTGGTTCCACCACCACGTACCTCCAACTTGAACATGTCCTCCATAAGACCTTCCAGGATTCTGTAACCCTGAGTTCCATACTGACCTTCATCCTGGTCCTGGGCTCCTTCCAGCTCGAAGCGGGTTCCAGCTGGACTCGACTCAGACACGTTAAGCTCCACGATCGACGTGGGGAATAAGGGGAAATGGTCATTGACATCTTTAACTACGATTGTGACTTTTATTACTTCTCCAGTCAAAGTGGCCGCGGCGAACTCGTACCTCTCCCGCCTTTCCCGGTCCAACACGGCGGCGGTGGAAATGATCCCGGACTCGCTGTCAATCTCCAGATCTCGGAACACGTCCGAGTCTCTGCTTTCAGATATAAAAAATCCACTTACACCACCATGTCTGTTCTTTAGTACGGCTCTTATATCCCCCACTATGGTCCTGACAGGTAAACCCTCCTCAACCGTCAGACTCAGGTTATACACCTGCGCCGACAAACTCCCATACAGGAAAAAAGTCGCGAGAAAATGCAATAAAGCCCTCGCGGAAAACTCCATTATTTTCACATTAGAACATTCAAAACCGCGACAAGACTCACATTTTCAGTCAAAAAACTGACTTTCCTTCACGATTTAACTGATATTTCCCTCATAATATCATTTTGTGGCCGCGTTACCAAGGTTCACGCATTCCAAAGTTCTCACAGAAACTCATTTTTTAGCCGCTAAATCTTTTAACAAAGGGCCAAAAACATCGCGTCAACGCCAGTTTTTCAAATAAGAACCTTCAAAACTGCATGTTAACCTCGTTTTCTGAACATACTTTCCCCGCAGAATTTCCCATTTTCTCGTCACGACATTTTTGAAACAGGGCGATACAATTACCAAAGTTTATCTTCCAAGAAAGACGCGTTCCAATATTCCTAGCTGTGGTCATTAAATCCTTTATCCTTTCGTTACAGACTCGTTTTTGGTTGATTTTTGAATTCTTAATGTCATTCCGACGACACACTGAGTCCCGGACCGTCCTTACCGACCGACTGAGGGAATAAAGTGTTAATCCTATAAGCGGCCACGCGCACGGCCCTCCCGCGGTCACGTGATCGCCCATTCCAACGCATCAGGCTTCCCGTTTACATTTACGAACTGAATTAAAGTACAATAATAATTATTTACTAATGACTATTATTATTTATATAGGAAGTTTAATACCTATAAATGCAGCCCAAAGTGCTTTAAAGTATAAAATCAATCAAAAACATTGATCATTTTCAGAGCTCTGTGAACCCCCAAGTTCCTGTTAATCAATTTAGGCAAAGTACAGTGTAGATGATAGACAAGTCCTGCACCGGTAAAGGTACTATTGAGGTACCGTCCCCAAGCACTACACTGCTTCGTCACGGATGGGTCAAATGCAGAGGTCACACTTGGTTGTGGTGCTCTGTGTGCTGTGATGTTGTGTTCAACAATGACAAAATAATCACTCACTCAATGTGCAGAAGTAATAAAGGACAACAAGGTCACCTCAGTAGAAACCCCACCATTGAAACAAAGCTTTAATTTTGTTCTTTATTTAACAAAATGCTGCATTCATGAGAATGAACAGGAGAAAAACTTGCTTGCCTTTACAACATCTCAGAAAACATGGATGGCTGCCAAACTATAAAGCATATTTACAATGGAAAAAGTCTCTTGTTTTTGGAAACACAAGAGCAGGTAAAATATTGATAGCATAGCTTGAAGTAGACAACAGAAAAGAAAACTGCAACAAAAAAAGCATCCTGATGAATTTAAAATCTCTTTCTCTTAAGAATCTCAGGCTTCCAATTGACAGGGTGGCTTTCTTCCGTCTGAAACACAAGTCAAGTAAAAAATTAAAGAAGCAGAACTATGTAAACACTCTGATGTTTGAATTGTAAAGGTATTTTTCTTCTTTTAAAAACCTGTCTGAATGTACAAATCTAAAGGTTCTTACCGCCATCTCGTCCTCCTTGTACACTTTGATGGTTTTGTCAGCCTCGGCCGTGATGAGGCGCTTCTCTGATTTGTCAAAAACACAGGCAAAGATTCCAGACTCACTGTCCAGAGAGCCGGGCTGCACGGCTGCGTGTATGCGCTGGAAATTATACCCTGTCCTCCAGTCCCACAGATGCACCGTACCGTTATCGGCTGAGAGAAGAAAAGAGAGAACAAGGAATTTAAAAAATACATGCAAGAGGAAAATTGTGGTAATTTTAAGAAACTATAAAAACTGAACATAGTGGAATAATGAATAGCAGCTTTTATTAATTATATTACTGAGTGTTATATTAATTATAACATTCAACATTAGAGAGTTATTAAAACACATAAGTTCCCACCTCCAGAAACCAGCACTCCGTCTGAGTTCACCGCCAGCGTGTTGATGATGGCGTTGTGGCCTGACAGATTTTGAATGAAGTTTCCATCCGGAAACTTCCACTGCTTAATGTTGTCTGGCGAGCCAGAAGCAAAGGTGTACCTAAAAAGCATGTAAAAGTTATTACTTCGTTCATTCATTTTCTGAACTGCTTAATCTCTGTCAGGGTCGAAGGGACCAGAGTCTATCCCAGGACTTCGGGTGCGAGGCAGGGACCAAATACACTCACATTCACACCTTTCGGTCCAATTTAGAATAACCACTGTGGAAGGGAACTATAGCACCCGGAAAAAAAACATGCCACCACAGGCAGAGCACGCAAACTCCACACACAAAGACCCTGCGCCGCCCTGACTTGTACAATGTAATAAACGTCTATTGTAAGAATGCAAAGGGTTATAAAATGCAAACTGCACAAAATTCTTAACATGAAAACTTACTGTCGTGGATGCAGCACCACCGCTCGTACAGACTTCTTGTGGTTGGTCAGTGTTGCTCTGGTCTTCCCAGCGATCAGGTCCCACAGTCTGATGGTTGTGTCATGGCTGCCTGTAACAACAACAGCAAAGCAGCACATCCACTTTATCATTTTCAACCAGCATTCCTTCTTTTTAACACCTAACGCATTAAAGCATTATAAAATATAACATCATATTCCAATAATCAGTGATAAGGGTTGACCGATTATCGGTGATTAATTTTGACCATCACCTATATTAAGTAATTACAAGGTGCGCTACTGTGGCTCCACTGCTGTCTATTCTCGCTGTGTCGTTTGCTCTTGACTCACTGCTTCATTTAATGTCCTGCCAACAGTCTCTGATAGCTATATGTGAAGCGAGTGTGAAGCTCCGAGAAGCTTTGCATATGGGTTATCAGCCTTGTTAACTAGCAATAATCGGTATCGACATCGACCCTGAAAATCAAACATTGGTCGACCTCTAATCAGTGAGTCCGTATCATGGCTAATAATGGGTCAAATTTCTACCAAATGTTGGAGGAAATGTGAAGAGGGGAACCAAGTGTAGTTGGACAATATGACCTCAAATCAGCATCACAATTATTTAAACATTATACCTTCATTACAATTCATGAATAATTATGTTTTGTTGTCTTTTTGAATGTCTTAATTTTTTTGATGAATTCCCCAGCCTTGGACCCACCTGTGATGACCTGCGGCTCAGCACCCTGACACTTCACCGTAGCGACCGTGTTGGTGTGACCCGTCAAAGTGTGAACGTTAGCTTTCGTTCTGATGTCCCAAACCTACAAAACAAAACACACAAGTTTCATGAAGACTGAAACCATCAGTGTTTTCTTACTGGAGACTTGTTCATTAATTACAACTAGAATCTATACATTTTTTACACACATTTTGTTGCATGCACTTTTGGACAAACATTACCTTTAAATCTGCAGTTGTATATTATTATATAACTTTTTATTGTGGTTCATAATTATTTTATTTATTTTACAAAACACGATCATATAAAACAAATACAGCCATGAATCAACACTCTTGACTCATCTGTCAGGATAATTAGGAACCATATTTTGTCATCATCAGTTTGCAGGCATTTTTGCAAGCCGTGGTCCATAATGACATCTGACACATTAACTCTACCCGGACTTTTCTTAAGAACAAATGTAAGAAAACCACAGCACATTGATGAATGAGGCCTAGTGTTCTTGCAAACTCACCCTTGCGGTAGCGTCCCGACTGCAGGTGACCAGGACGTCGATGGTGGGGTGAAGATCCAAATCGTAGACGGCACTCAGGTGGCCGTGGTAGTGACGGATCACCTGCAGAAATGAACAAGTAGCTACGATAAGATTCCACATTACTTCAATTCAATATTACACAACATAGTATGCTGATTAAAACACAAGAGCTACTGAAATATTAGATATTTCTTTTCCTGAAAATAAAGATATATGTAGAGCATGGTTACCTTGTTGTACTCGAGATCCCAGCACTTGACCTGCTTATCCTCCCCACAGGAGAACAGGTAGGGGGAGCGAGAGCTCACTGCCACTCCCCTCACTGTGCTGATGTGGCCCGTTAGAGAGAGTTTCAGCCTCCCGCTGCCCACATCCCAAATCTACACGCACACACAAAACATTAGTGTCGGGCCTTTACACATTTACAGCATTTAGACGCTCTTGTGCCAGTTTTCCTAATTTCAGGGAGACAGCAACTTTGGGATATGGGTCTTGCTTAGGAACCTGGAGGTCCGGTGTCTGTATTAGTCTTCCAAATGTAACGCTCACTTAAGGATCACATGCGTTTGATAAAGCAAAGTGGGATATCAGTGCGCTTTTTCCTTTCTGAATAGATGTAGATCAATGTATGGTTACACCCCTCGCTGATGAGCCCTTACCTTTATAGTTCTGTCTGCAGATCCGGTGACAAACCACTGATTTCCAGGTTCCACTGCTAAACACCGAACCCAGCCCAAATGGCCGCTGATCACCTGGAGCAGACACAAAGAGAGAGAGACTGTCACATGGAAACTTTTCTGAACAACGCAAAATGTCTTCACGAACTGCAAATTCAAGGTCCAGTTGATTTCGTTTTGAACTTTCTAGTGTCTGTTTTCATTTGCACACTCATGAGGAATGTTGTTTCTCACCCTGTAGAGCTTCCAGGGCGGGTGCCACTGTGGTTTTGGCATGGTAGGAGCCTTACGGGGAACCAGCGCCGAGTTCTTCATGCCTCCTGCTTCCACTAGAGCCTGAAAAGCAACACCAAATCATGGCAGTGAGATTATAGACTGTGGCTCTACTCCTGGAGCGGGTGTAGTGTGTGTCTGTGTGTGGGTGTTCTCCTCACCATCGAATGCTGTGGAGGCAGCGATCTCTCCACACTACCGGCGTGTCGATGGATGTCTCCGACGCTGGCGGCTGTGCGAGACGCGTCCTGCCTGCATAACACACAAAGACGAAAGAATGATAAGAATTTCACTCATTAAAAATCCCTCTATTGGACCGACTATTACAATGATTAGAGGTCTGGTTCGATTAATTTTCTTTTAATTGCACAGCCCTGTGCTTATGTGTGCGTGTACCTTGCTTGTGAAGGTGGAAGAGCCAAAGCCATAGAGTGAACTCCAGCTTCGCTTGGCAACTTCTGCATCTGTGTGTCTGCGGTCAGAGCCACTCCTGCAAGAGCATACGGGCACAAAGTAAATTACGTACTTCTAAATATGATGCCAGCTTGCAAACGTGGTCAATAAACATCCAAAAGTGACATACCTGGTGCAGAAGGGTATGGATGAGTTCCTGTGATTAGATATTCTGGATCATCTGTGGAAAAACAGAAACAAAATTCCATTGAGAACGCAATTTACTGCTTTTGGCAACAATATTTCAAATACTCGCTTTCCTTGTATCATCTGATAGTCCAAACCTTAACCAGGTCCAACACCAGTTGATATAATTCTCTTTATTTAATTATTCTGGCTATCAGAACTCACCGGACGGCGGATAGCCCGTCATGTCGTAGGGGTCGTGGGGATTTAGGGGTCCTTTTCCTCTCGCTTCTTTAAGAACTGGCATGTGTAACACCGGCCCATACTCTGTCCGCAGCTTTATCGACATTTTCATCTTGTAACTGTAAGAAAACATGGTTCCACATTTGTTTTTAAAATGTGGTTTCATCAACTTAACACTGTAACTTTCCTTGTGCCCTGAACAATTCTAAAGATAGAATTTAGAAGTCAGCAGCAGATTAAGAGGTTAAAGAAATGATAAACTAAAAAAAAACTAAAGAGTAAAAATAAACATATATAGAAAATGTATTGTAAACATACAATATTTCAGGTGAAGTTGTCACTGCTTTATAAAGTGGTGTTACTCACACATGTATTAATAATTGTCATTTTAGAGCACAAACACACTCTGGATACTCTCACCTGTCTTCATCCAGCGATACCTGCTTGGCTTGGTCGGCTACGAACATGTCGTGGGTTCTCTTAAGAGACCTGAACACAAGCGTGTGGACCGAGTGTTTTTGTACATCCTGAAAACACAAAACAGAATTTTAGGAATTTCTGCAATCCTATATTAACTCTGCCAACGTTCTGTAAACTGGTCAGTGAAACATCTTCAGACATCCCAACCTGCAAAAACTAATTTCAGGGAGGTCTCCCTCCCTCCCTTCTTTTTAATGGTCTATCTCGAGGGGGAAAATCACTCTCCCGGGACAGTAAATGTTATTGGTCAGATGTGTTTCCACTTATAAGCAAAATGATTGGTCGGGCTTGTGAAATGACCAGGGTTTTTTTTGTCAGACCTTGGTGGCAACCCTAACACATCCTGAGTGCTGATCAAATCGGAATTGTATCGTATCAGACTTTGCTAAACCGAAACGTTGCACATTTAACCGATGTAATATCGTATCGAGATGAAAACTGTGATTTACACCCCTAAAATCGAACCGAAACACCGAGACCAGCTATCGATCGCAACATTCCTGCTACTGCGCTATCAACACATCTCAGCCACGGAGTGTCGTAAGTGCAAACGTTTAAACCCCCGACACACACGTCTCTAAAACTTTGCTAGAGATTTCAGTTTATTTTTACGTTTTGAAACGACGAATGGAAGTGTAAACTTTAGCCGCAATGCTAAGCTACTCGGCTAAACAACAGCCTTAAAGCGCGCCAACCTCGCTCGTATTAAAAACACAACTAATAAAGCAATTAAAATGAGTAACTAAAATACATACCTCCGCCATGTTGAGCGTTGTCTTTTATATATGTATACAAATATTTTTAAAAAGTTAATGTAAAAACTGAAGACAAGAGCAGCGCACACGCTCCGCACACGACACAGCCACTTCCGGCGCTTGTTCTTCTTCTCCGCTCGTTTTCATCCCGGTTTAGATTCGTGCTGCGACACACCGTGTTCAGTGCTAGTATTGCAGTACACATTAATACATTCAGATATTACGATGATTTTTTAAAAAAATGTGCTAAAAGTTTACATTTATATTTACAATATTTAGCAGACACTCTCATTCAAACCGACTTCAATTTTCCTAATTTCAGGGACAGTACTCTTGGATTTTCTTTAACATTCGTACAGTTGTAAAAGCCTCACGACCCGAAGTATTACAGTACCAATTTATTCATTCACAAAAACATTTCAGAAGAAACGCCATGCTGTAAATACCGATAGAATACCGAAAATGGGAAATGAATGTTAATATAATCGTTCATTCTGTGAAAGTCTTTCAATTTTTATTGAAATCTTTATTGGGGCAGAATTAAACATAAAATTAAAGTTTCTGCTGTACAGCAAAAAAAAGTTAAAATTAAGTAAAAAAAATTAAGATTAATTAAAATTAAGTTTTGCCTAAACAGCAGAACTACAGCAATTTACCCAGTTTAACGTGAGAAAGAAAAGTCGTATATTTATGGATTTACAATGTCTGAGAATATTCACATTTTTTCTCGTAAATTTGCGACTTTAATCTTAGAATTTCTGGAATTTAACCGCCTCCATCAGCTCCAAATATTACTTTTTCATACGCATCGTACGGTAGTCATTTAAAAACGCTTTACAACTACACACCCTAACAATTAAAATAAAGGAAAATATAATAAGAAGAATATGAAGTGTCGAGAAATCACGCTGCAGCGCGCTACAACAACAGCAGAGCACAGTGTCGCTTCAAATGTCCAGACGTTCACGTTTAATTTGCCTCGACATCGAATAAACGCCAAATTACTCGCGTTCTAACATAATTAAAATAGATAATAAGGTTTGCTTCATTTATAAATTGTGTATAAACTACACAATTCTACACCTGTTCTTTTAAACTATTGAAATAAACAATTTACCCCTTATTAACAGCCTGCACAAATCTCATTCCCCCACACATTCCATGCTAATTTCATGTCTACGTAATGAGTTGAAAATGTACTAGATTATTGCTTAATTTATGTACTGTTTACTGCTCATTTATAGGCATTTGAATATAATTCGGTCTTAATTTGCGCAGTGAAATACTGCTGCTGCAATATTTGCCCATACACTGGATTGTCAAAAGTATTGGGACACCTGCCTCTACACACACACAAGCGTTAATGAAATCCCATTCTTAATCCGTAGTCCTTAATACGGAGCTGTCCCACCCTTTCCCGCTGTAACAGCCTCAACTCTTCTGGAAAGGCTGTCCACAAGGTTTAGGAGTGTTTATGGAATTTTTCACCATTGTTCCAGAAGAGCATTTGTGAGGTCAGCCACTGATGTTGGAAGAGGACACAAAGGTGTTCTATGGGGTTGAGGTCAGGGCTCTGTGCAGGACAGTGAAGTTCCTCCACACCAAACCCCCTCATGATCCATGTCTTTATGGAGCTTGCTTTGTGCATTGGTGTGCAGTCATGTTGGAACAGGAAGGGGCCGTCCTCAAACTCAAAGTTGGGAGTATGAAATTGGCCAAAAATCTGTTTGTGTGCTGAGGCATTAAGTGTTCCTTTCACTGAGACTAACGCGTCAAACCTATTCCCTGTAAAACAACCCATATTGGTACACCTCAATTCAATAATTTGGAGGAGTGTCTCAAAATGTTCGGCAATATAGTGTTTCAATTAAAATCTTACGTAACTAAAATTGCACATTTTCATTTTCTACTTCTGGTTTAGAGTCCATGAGTCTGCATTGTGAATTTTGAGTCTTCTCCAGTGCTTTTCTGGTGGTTTTAACTCTTTTATAAAAATGTGAAGGATGTTATATGTCAGAACTGAATGACAATTCATAATAAATATGGTTGCATGATATGGGACTTATTGGCCAATATTTTCATGCTTATATCTGCTGATGCTGATAAATGAGGAAGGCAGAGTTGAGCGTGTAAAGACAAAACATTTTGCTCACCAAAGTTCCACTATGTGCTCTGAATTTTGGCACACAAATAACACCATAACTCTAACACTGTCATTTCTGACACAATGCCAAGTCAAGGGCGCGAGAAAAGCAGAGTGGAGCGAGGGCGGAGCATTTCTAGCATAGTTTATAACATTTTAAGAAAAAAATCACTTCCCGCCATATGTAGTGTACCAAGTCAAAAAGGGCACGTGTAACACTCCATGTGCACTACCTAGTGGATAGTCGTTAAGCTACAACCCCAGCTATTTTCTGAGATGCATACTACCACATAGAAAAGTATGATAGAGCGCCTTACCTACCGTATTATTAAGTGCAGTAGTACGCAACCCAAGCGCAAGCTCTCATTCGCTAAGTGAAACAAACACGCAATTTAGTCTGTTACAAATTTTTCGTGTAAGCAGGCAAACTTGAGTGTAAAGACAAGATTTTGCTGGTGAATATTCCACTGCGTGCTCAATTTTGGCACAATATAACGTGTTAAGACAGAAGGCGCAGGCCATATAAAACACCACCTCAGACTCTGGACATGCCTGGAACAAGCACTACCTTCCCACGTACAATAAATGCGTCATCAAATAATGGGCAGATCTGAGCACTGGCCCGATGCCAACGACTTAAAAAACGATTATCGGCTGATTCCAATATTATTGTGCATCCCTAATAATATACCAAAGAAAATCCATGGCACCAATTCCAGTACAAAACTTTTTTTATTATTATTTTTTATGGTCAAATCTGCAAAACATCTAGAAAAATATACAACAAAATGCTTAACTTTTGCACAACATTGAACTTTGTTTTCCCAGGGAAAAAAATGGAACATAAAAGAAAAAAAAAAGAATTCACATTTTTTTCTCTATTACCAATAAAACCACATTCGTATTTGTTTTTACCGCAGCGTTTCTAGCTCGTCATGGTTTGGCTTTTCCTCACGCGTCCCCACAGTAGCCCGAGTCGTTGGACAGCTGCGAGTTGGAGCTCTTGTTGGAGGACGAGTTCCAGATGTCCAGGTTCATGTGGGGGCCGAAGGGGTTGAAGCTGGAATAGTGCTTGGGATGTGGGGGACCGGGGGGCTGGCGGTTGGAGAGGGGGGGCGAGTGGGGCGAGGAGTGGGGTGAGTTCGGAGCTGAGCGATCCGGCTGGAAGTGGCTCTGGTACGGCTCGCTCTGAGGGGTCCAGATGGAGCCGAACAGGCTGGAGGAGATCGGAGAGAGGCTTCTGGTGCCAGAGAAAAATGGCTGAAGAGAATGAGGAAAAAGAGATTTAAAATCAGTTTTAGGGCTGCAACGATCAACATAGTGATTTTGATTAGAGAAATTATGTATTTTATCATTGACGAGTTGTACAGTAATGATATTTGCTTGTAAGTAAACGGATGTGTTTAATAATTTAAATGATTCACTTCTAATTAAATAATGTGTTAGTACATGATCTGTGTTAAATGATTATAACTCATGGAAATGTACATAGTCATTAGGGAAGAACCAATCCAACTGGTTCATTTCCGATATCGATACCTGTGCTTGGTGTATGGGCCGATCCCGAGTATCAATCCGATAGCAGTGCTTGGAAACGGTACCTCACTCATGAGTACTTGAGTGGCACATTTTACTGGTCCAGGACTTGAACTGGCGACCCTCCCATCACAGGGTGAAAGTGATGTCTAACCGTTTCAGGCTAAAGTGTGAGTCTGTGAGTAGTGTCGGCTCACCTTGCTGCCCACACAGCTGGTGATGTCCCAGGATGAGGCCACCTCCTGCCCACTGTCCTCACTCCAGCCCTGCTGATGGGCCGACACCGCTGAGTTCTCCTGACACGAGAAGCTGCTTTGGTAATTTCCGTGACCTGCAGGAGAGAAAAATGCAGACCGTTTTCATGCTTTAAAACAGTTTGATCATTTTTTTGTCCAAGCCTCAAGCCTTTTAACATTACATATGCTTTAAAATTCAAGATTATTGTCCATTCTGCCATATAGAAAGTAAACAGAGAGCTAAAAAAGTGCAGGTATCAGAACAATGACCACTTTCAAACTCCCAGAACACGTCTCTCACCAGGTAAAATGTAGTTACTGTGTTGGCAGTACGGATATGAGTTGCTGCTTTGGCTGGACATACTGCTCCACGGGAAACTATGCAAAACAGGAAAAAAAAAAAAAAAGTTCACCAACAATACTTACATACTCACACAATACATAGTTGCATTTTCAGCAGGGCGGAGAAGATTTAAATAGTAAGTATGTAAATAAGTATGTTAAGTAAGTAATTAAATGAGTAAATAAGTGGGTAAATAAGTATGTAAGTATGTAAAGAAGTATGTAAATAAGTATGTATGTAAATACTGTAAGTATGTATGTAAATAAGTATGTAAGTATATAAATAAGTATGTATGTAATAAGTATGTAAGAATGTAAATAAGTTGGTATGTAAATAAATATGTAAATATAAATAAGTATGTATGTTAGTAAATAAGTATGTAAATAAGTATGTAAGTTGGTAAGTATGTAAGTATGTAAGTAGGTATGTAAATAAGTATTTAAGTATATAAATAAGTATGTATGTAAGTAGGTATGTAAATAAGTATGTAAGAATGTAAATAAGTTGGTATGTAAATAAATATATAAATATAATTATGTAAATATAAGTAAGTATGTATGTATGTTAGTAAATAAGTATGTAAATAAGTAAGTATGTAGGTAAGTTGGTATGTATGTAAAAAGTATGTAAGAATGTAAATAAGTTGGTATGTAAATAAATATGTAAATATAAATATGTATGTATGTATGTTAGTAAATACGTATGTATGTAAGTATGTAAGTAAGTAAGTAGGTATGTAAGTAAGTAAGTAGGTAAGTAAGTAAGTAGGTATGTAAGTAAGTAAGTAGGTATGTAAGTAAGTAAGTATGTAAATAAGTAGATATATACAGTATATAAAACGCAGGGTGGTGAAGGCAGCTGGTATTTAAAGTCAATTTGTGAATACGGTGCTGTAGTGCAGCGTTTCTCAATTCCAGTCCTCGCAGACCACCGCTCTGCACAGATTAGACTTTCCCGACCCATAACCCACTGATTAGCTAATTAGCAACGTAGGACCAGCAACAGTGCAGGAAATACCGAATATGTGCAGAGGGGTGGGCCGCGAGCACTGGGATTGAAAAACGCTGCTGTAGTGATCTGTGTTGTATGTTTTTGGGCGGTGTGTGGGGGGCGGGTCTGTGCTCGTACCTGCTGTAGGGGCTGTAGGGGGCGCTGTGGGGAGGCAGGCTGAGTGTTTCGGGCATCATGCTGTTGTACCTGAAGCCGTTGGTGAGAGGCACAGAGGGGGCCGACCAGCTCTCCTCCGAAACATACGAGCCACTGGGCACTGAACACCACACACACCAATACGGTTAAAGCTGTGTTTAAACTTTTTGTTCTTATCCACTATTCTTTTATTGCATTCTAACTGCTCTAATTTGTTCTTTTTTTTCAGCTGCACTTCCTTACTGAGTTTAGAGTTTCTCAGATGGATAAAATATGCAGATTAATAACACAAGTAGAAGTTGAACTGTCATGCAGCAGAACTCACGTCGTGTGGTCATGTCACCGAATGCTGGGCCGAATGTCGCTGCTGAACACTCCGAGTTTTGGGCCGAGTCCTTCTCGTACAGACTGGACACGGAACACCAAGAGCAGAAGACAGGAGAGAGTCAGAAGGAGTTTTGAATTCATTTATACAAAAAAGCAGCAGCTGTGTTTGTTAATGAGGGGAGTCAGCGATGTACCTCTGATTTTTAAAGGAGCGCTCCGCTTGCAGGTAGCAGTCCCGCTCAGCCGGATAAACGGCGTACTGAACCGGCTCTCCTGGACAACACCAAAAATCAGGGTTAACGTGTAAGACACGGAGTGTGTGTGAGAGAGTGTGTGAGTGTGAAAGTGCGTCTCACTCTTGTGCTGGCTGCTACAGTGTGTTCTGCTGTGCTCCTTGTCTCCCTCCACACTGCTGGCGCTGCTCCAGCTGCCCCACGATCCCCTGCTGGCTCTTACGCTGCCCGACGAGCTGCCCGAGTCCGAACCCGACTCCCACTGTGGACGCCGCTCTGGAACCCTCCTCCGGCCTCGCCCCAAACTCGCGCCTGACACACACACATTCAGCAGGAATATCAACAATGTTCTACACAACGTCACGATTCTACTGAAAAACCTATACTCTAGGTTTCACAACATCCAACATTCTACAGATTCTATGTGACAAGCAACAATATTCTACAGACTCTACAGAGTTAATATTCTACAAATTCTACACAAAGTCCAACATTCTACAGACTCTACAGAGTTAATATTATACAAATTCTACACAAAATCCAACCTTCCACATAACAACCAGTGCTGTTATAGAGTGGCTAACAATTCTACTGATTCTACATGATAACCAACAGATATTCTTCAGATTTTGCATAACCAAAATTCAAAAAGTTTTACACAACAACCAATATCGTACATGACCACCAATATTCGACAGATAATTCCACCTGACAGCACTATGTATTCTAGATTCTACACTGCTCCAATATTTTATAAATTGTACATTCTACCAATATTCTACAGATTGTATTCTACAGATAATTCTACCTGACACTAATAATTCTATAGATTCTACTAGTCATCTAACCATCAATTCATATAACACTAACAGTCTGGATTCTGTATGACACTAACATTCAACAAATTCTTCAAAACAAGCAATATTCAACTGATTCTCCATGACACATTCTACATGGCAACCAAAATTCAACAAATTTTACGTCAATCCACGTGATGCCAATATTCTACAGCTTCTACCTGACACTTTAATTCTGCAGCGTCTACATGGCAACCAATATTCTCCTAATTCTATATGATGAGCAGTGTATAACAGTGCTGGACGAGCATCTCACCGTTCTGTTTAACTGGACTGTCCAGAGTCAGCGTGCTTTTGAGTACTTCCAGCTTGGTGTTAACAGGATGGCTGCGGTTTCTGGCTGCATTACGAGCCTCTCGGCTCTCGACTTCCCTCTTGATTTCCGTCACCGTAACGCCGGCGTTTTCTGGAAGCCTGCGGAAACGGGAGCGTAACACCACCAACCATCCACCATCAGAGATGCTAGAACAACTTCAGCGTTATTCCAGAAAAGGCTGGAATGAATCCCAACAGTCTGGGAAGTAACCAACAGAATGTGAAGTGGACTATACAGGACTTGTATATAGATATATTTAGGCGTTAATTAGCTGAAAGTCGCGCCCTCACCCCGACACAGCTGCTGCTGATCTCCTGCGACTCTTGGCTGAGCTCTTCTTACTTTTGGTGTTGGAGATTGGCACAGTCAGCTCCCTGTCCTTCTCTGCTTTCACCTTTTGAATGCTTTTGCTCTCTCTCTGCCAAAGTGGTTACACAAATACACAAGCACACTGTAATTAGCGCTGACTAGTTTACAGAATTATTATTATCCATATTAACATTACCTGTGTTGTGCAAGTTACTTCCAACATGTACTAGATTATAGATGACTAGTTAGTGTTATTTCAAAGCAATTGTGCCCATTACAATATCACTGTCTCTCAACGGTAATGTGTTACACAACTCCCGCATTACTTTTGAGTTACTTTCACCAAAATAAGTGTGGAAATAGGACATGACATGGTAAAAGGCTAATATGTAGTTTATCGCAGTTCATTCTACATCCAGTAGAGGGCGATGTGTAGCATAATGACAATTACCTCCACGTCTGTGTTCTCCGTCTTTTCGGCCTCCCTCTTTCCCCCACAGCGGTTCTCTGTCTCCCCCTCCGCGCTCCGAGGCACCTGATTGGTTGCAACGTTTTCGGCGAACGCAGGAAGTGTTTCCATGGGAAACATAAGTGGTGGAGACTGCTTCTTCTCCCTGGGTTTCTTCTCGTCGTTTACGAGAGACTCGTCCGGAAGCTGCTCCTGGGTGATGATGTTGTTGTTGTTGGAGACGTCAGCGTCCGGTTCGAAGGTTCCGCCCACCTCCTCGTC
Source organism: Distichodus sexfasciatus (assembly GCA_032718565.1). Lineage (NCBI taxonomy): Eukaryota > Metazoa > Chordata > Actinopteri > Characiformes > Distichodontidae > Distichodus > Distichodus sexfasciatus. Next base: position 489,406 of record JAVGVS010000141.1, read on the forward strand.
TGTGGTGACGTTAGCGTTGGCAATGGAGTTAGCGGCGGAGCTGCTCTTGTACCTGCTGTACAGGAAGGAGAGTTTGTGGGTTTGTTTTTTTGGCGCTTGCTGAGTTGAGCCTCCGGAACCCTTTTTGGAGGACGGAGGTTGAGATCGCACCGCCGCCCCGCCGTTGGCCAGCGCCGTGGAGCCCCGCCCCTTTCCCTTGTCGGAGGTGTGGCACATGTCCGAGAAGGTCTTACAGCTGCCTTTGGCTCTGCTTGAGACAGAGAGAAAAACATCTTCACCTTAAGTATTCATTTTGACTAAAATAACAACCAAAAGTTGACTAAAATGTATCTACTATTTGTCCACTAAAACTAAAGAATAGAAATTGTCTAAAATGTGAGTAAAATGAATTCTAAAGCAGCGTGGTTACCTGGCGTTGCCGTGGGTGATGGATCCATTCTCCCGGAGTGTGTTAGAGTTGTGATTGCTGCGTGACGTTGGAGTGGAAAACTCTCGTAGGATGTACTGGGCCTGATGGAACGCCATCAAACACACTCCCACCAGAGAGAAACTGTAATAAACCATATAAATACATACGTTTTTCAAAATATCGATTCACTTTACAAAGAAAATACAAATATTTTTTAAACGAACCTATAAAAAAAATTGGCGTTTTCCTATTAAGATGTTTATTTACTTTTAAAATAATTTATTAAAAATATTTGAAGAGAAAACATAATTTTCTAAATGAACCTCTTCTTTTTAAATATTAATTTTACAAAGAAAATGAATAAAATGAAATGACTTTGAAATGACTTTTCTTTTTAAAACAAATCTATAAAAAAACCCTGGGTTTTTCTTTTTAAAATTATGATCTTCCTTTAAATAAATCTTTAAACAGTAAACTGGGTTTTCTATTTAAACATAAAATTTACAAAAAAACTATCAAATTAATCATCAAAAAAACCTTTAAAAACAATAATAATAATAAACAAAATATTTTAAGAATCATAAAAAAATCATAAAATCATATGAATCATAAAAAAGAAAATCTTTAAAATAAATCTTTTAAAAGGAACCATAATTTTACAAAGAAAATGAATCTTTACAAATAAAACCCAGTTTTCTTTTCATGATTCATTTATTTGATTCATTTTGAAACAAATCTTTACACAGAAAACTGGCTTTTTGTTATCAAATGAATCTTTTCTTTTTAAAACAAATTAATTAAAAGAACTTTGTCGTTTTAAAGTGAAGTGATTTTGACTGACCAGGTGAAGAGGAGGGTGATGAGCCAGAAGGACTCCTCCCAGCTGGGGCCGGGCACCACCTGGGCACACAGCGGCAGCATGTGGTGGGGCAGCGTCACGTTGAGCGTGAAGGGAAAGCTGGAGCCCCGAGCCGTCACCAGCGTCAGATCTCGGATCACCCAAGACGACGTGAAGTCTGGGGTAAAACTGGGAGAAAAAGTCAAATAAAAACATAAAAATACATGTAGCTAAAAGCCATGATGAGTAGGGCTGGGCGGTTAATCCAAACTTAATCAAATCCTACTCTGAGAAGCCTTATCTCAACCAAGTTATATAGTTCATTAATCATTATCAAGGAAAAACTTTTAATTAATCGTGATATTGATTTGTGGTGATATCGACCAGCCCTAATGCAAAGTAAGGTCTTATTGTGTTGTTTGTGTTCATTAAAAGGATTAACACTGCTTTCCAGATTAAAAGAGAAAAAGAATCCACATTTAAGCCTGACTTAAGTGACTAAGGGTCGACCGATATATTGTTTTAGCTACTGATTACCGATACCAATTTTTAGTAATCATGGAATGTGATAAATAATACATTTAACTGATATGGAGTCTAAATAATCACAACGCTTTCTTGTGCTCACGCAAAAACATCTTGTCCACATTCAAAGATTTGTGTTTGCTATTTCTTTTTACTGGCCGCTTTCATGGGCTCCACAAAAATTATCAATAACGATAACCATAAAAATGATCAAGATCGGCGCCGACTTCTTGACTAGAGGGAATCTCATCAGATCACAGTGTTGCATCTTAAAAACTCAGGTGTAACACAGCTCCATATGAAAGTGTTTGGAGCGGATAAGGTGAGCGAGGAAGTTGTTACTCACGCGATGGTGATTTCGGCGGAGGAGTTGTAGTCGACGCTGAAGGATCGGCACTGCAGCACCTCGAAGCCGAAACCCTGGCACTTGTAGCCGTTAATGTTCATGGACATGACGGTGAGGGGCAACTCGCCCGCGTTCTCCACCTTAAAACTCTTCTTGATGGCAAACAGAGGCTTGTTGGTGTGACTGCGCGGACCTGAAACCACGTTAAAATGCCGCGTTAAAACTGCACGAAATGAAATCCAATCAGACTAACGGCATTTACCGGTCTCTTATCTAGAGTAACTTTGATTTCCTAGTTACAGTGGATCTCCGGATTAAACTGGGATTAAAGGTCATGCTCAGAAACCCAGTGGTGGTGGTGCAGAAGCTGGATTTGAATCTAAAAACCCTTAATCCAATGCAAATACACTGCCCTCCAAAAGTTTGGAAACGCCCCTGGCAAAGTGGGGTTTTGCACAATATCAGCATAAATCCTCATCGTTTTTGGTGCGAATACATTAAAGTAACTTGACATTATCTTTGGATACCAGCAGTAATCATTTTGATTTTGATTACATAATGATGGCAATATATACATGTCAAAGTCAGACGTGCCAGCTGTGATGTCTGGTTACTGGTTTAAACTTGGCCCAGGTTTTTAAAAGATTTTTGGGTCAGCACACCTTAACAGCTTCAACAGTTGATTGGTTCATTGACAGTTCGGATGCCCAGATGATGCAGAGCTGTAATAGCTGCTAATGGTGGATATTTTGATGAATCCAAAATTTAAGGATTTTCTATGTATAAACTGTTTAATAAACTGTTTATGTAATAAAATATGTTTTGGTAGTTTGTGTTGTCCGTTATCAGTGCAACATTATCACTAATTAAAAAGGATTCATGGCAATACTGCCCAAAACCCCACTTTGCCAGGGGCGTTTCCAAACTTTTGGAGGGCAGAGTATCTAACTTCTGAGCCTCCACCAAGATACTCACTGTTTTAGTGTTTAAATAAAACCAAAACTCATTCATCACAGAAAAATAAAAAATAAATACTAAAATGTTTTAGTCATTTGAATTGATTATGAATTCAAAACTAATAAAAGTGAGACGTTAATTAAGACATCCAATTTTCTGAGATTCATGACAACCCTTTAAAATGTGTGTGTTGCTCACCGTCTCTGCACTCCATTAGGGTGGACTGAGGCACGTTGAAGCGCAGCGACGCACCCGCCCCGGGCAACTTGCCCCCCACTCGCAGGAGCTCTTTAGCCCCAAAACCTTTCACCAGCACCATGTCAAAGACTGTCAGATTGTTCCTGAAAACACAACACAGAGCTCACACACGGCACTGACGGTAACACTACAATAATGTTCAAAAAAGAGGCAGACTGATCTAATGGAAGGATAAGGAAAACGATGCTTGATGATATCGAAATCGGACGATAATTGCTTTCTTTAAGTAATCGCCATTGCACCGATGCTTAGATTTGCCCAATATTTGTTGACTCATTTATTGTTCGTGAGAAAGGTAGCACTTGTGCCAGGCATGTCCAAAGTCCGAGGTGGGATATCACAAAGTCTGCTACACTTCCATTCATATCAAATCACAAAAAGCAACTCAAATATCATTTGTTATTTTTATTCCTGTGCCGACCCATTTCCAATCTGGATCAATGGCCTTGTTGATTACTAAGTCGATGTATCCATGTTGGTTGATGTATCATTACACCCCTAGTGTGTACCTGACGAGCAGGAGCGAGGTGACGGGTTTGTGTTCGGTGGGAGTGTAAAGCACAGACACACTCCTGGACTCCCACGGCTGCAGGATCATCCTCAACACGCTGCTGCTGCTCGCTCGCTCTCCCTCGGACTGCACACATCATCACACCATACATCACCAAACTAAATATCCATCACACTCAACATTGTAACAGCATGACCGCCAGTGTTGGGAGCAACATATGCAGATGATTCTAGCATTGGTCATGTGATAAAAGCCGGCGTCGAAGTGCCACATACTTTTTAGGGAACGACGGTAAACAAAGAGCCATGAAAGTGTGTTAAATATCCCACCTTGTAGTCATGAGGCAGTAGAGAGAACTCGGATGTAGTGATGTTTACCGAGATGGGGCTGATATGAAACCTGCAAAACACACACACACACACAAAATAGAAATATTCTGTTAATCCGTCATCCTTCACACCTGGAAAAGCAAAATCATCACGTGTGTGTGTGTGTGTACCATTTGGTGAGCAGGTCCAAGGCCTCAAGCGGAGCAGGATATGAGGCGAGTGTTCTGATCTCCACAGAAACCACAGAGCCGGTGGGGTTTTTCACAGAGAAGCTCTTAATCTGTAGCAAAAGTGGAAAAGCAAAGTTGGAATATCATGAACCAAAGTATTAAGTGTGTGTCGACATCGTCACGTGTGTGTGTGTGTGTGTGTGCACACTCCTCACCTTGCTCTCGTTGACAGGTGTTGCTCCAAAGTCTAGAGAAGTGGAGCCATCTGCTGGAAGTCTGGGCCACCTGCACACACACACAGAAACACACAAGAAGAAGTGTGATCATGCCAATATGTATATATATATATATATATATATAACATATATATATATATATATATATATATATATATATATATATATATATATATATATATATATACTGTATGTGTGTATGTATGTGTGTGTGAGTGTGTGTGTGTGTTCATGTATTTATGTCGCGATTGTGGGGGACCTTTTTGTCCCTAAAAATCACTTTTTATCTGTTTTTTAAGTATTTGAGAGGTCCCCTATGAGGAAAAAATTACGGTAGAAAATTTTGCTTGTTTTATTTGAGAAACCAGTGTAGGTAAAATTATGTGCATGTGGTTACTGAGGTTAAGGTTAGGTTAGGATTAGGAAAAATTATATATATCTAGTCGTTATGGGACCCTATGGAAAGACCTCACAAAGATAGTAATATAAGAGTGTGTGTGTGTGTGTGTGTGTGTGAGAGAGAGAGAGAGAGAGAGAGATTTGTGGGATAATCTGAAATTTTTAAGTTTTTATTCAGAATTTTACCTTTAAATGAATTTAAGCAAAGGCTGTACTGGATTTTGTCGTTTATTTGGACCATTATTAGCAGTGCAGCTGATAAGCAACAATATGTTGATTCAATAATTGATTATTATAGAACATTTTAGGTCAATGGATATCGACGCTACAGGTCTGCTCCTGCTTATAAATTTAACTGGTTACATATAAAAGCATTATTTTGTGTTGTATATCATAATAACTATCTACTTAATAAAGCGACAAAAGAAGTTCCTTGTGTTCCTCCGCCCTGATCATCACGCTTGTTTTTCAAGTTTGAGCAAGAACTGAGTGTTTAATTTAGCATTAATGAAAGATATACATATTTTTTTATGTAAATGTCTGGTTGAGCTCCAGAATAAATGTCAGATGATATCGTAGTAGCTTTTTGTGATTTGATATGAACGGAAGTGATATTAAATCAGCATGATGTTATCTCACATCGGAATTTATCCAAATGGAAATCATATTGCAGCAGACTTTGTGATATCTCTAGACGTCAAATCGATGGTGAAACTTGAAATGGGACGATATCTTGCTCATGCTGCCTAACCGTTACAGTACCAACTGATCCAATTAATCCCAATTAGGTGAGAAAATCCCACTCTGGGCATGTGAGATCAACTTAGACATTAGACTAGTCAAACACAGACAGAGAGTTCAGAGTGTGTGTGTGTTAATGAGTATGAGAATGTGTGTTTGAGCCACCTGCATGATGCCCTTACTACAGTGCCAGCGGCTGCATAGCGCTGTAGCCAAACTGCTGTCCACCTTCCACAGAGCACTGAAGGATTCTGGGAGGAGAGACTGCTGCCATTCCATCCGTCCTGCAACACACACACACACATACATTTTAAACGTGTTTTCTCATTGTGAACACAACACTACAAAACACAGTACCTCAAAACAGGAGGACATTGCTCAGTTATACCATTACTCAGTTCAGGACTTGAACCGGAGCCAACTCTCCAACCATTATGCTACCAACGACACCTTATCTACTTAGCTACAACAGCTACTAGAGTTGCACCAACATTATTTCTGCAGAACGTGAATGAATACCCACAGTACTTGCCGATAAACAGTACCGATATGAGTATCTGGCATAATTACAACGACACTTACATTCTCAGCAAATTAGTCTGGACCTCATCAGCTCATTTAGGGTGTTACCAAACAGGAGATTTAAATTTAAGAGACCACTTGACATTAACTTTACAAATAACAATTACCATCATCAGGACTAACTGTGATGAACTGTATATCATTTTAATTTTATTTTTCAGATTTCAGCTTAGCTTTGCTACAGTGTAAATGATAACATTTGCAAATAAAATATCACTACAACTTTGAAATTTAATGTAATATTGTAATTTAGTGGTATTTCACATCTTGCAGAATGTTTGCAACAGTGAGCTGCAGTGCTCTGGGTCCCATACCCGGGATGCCGGCGTCAGCATTTCAGACTTCACATAAGGACTGTGTCTTTAAACTCACCAGCTCTGGACAGTCGCAGGGGGCAAGTCCTTTCACACTCAGCACCCGTCTCAAACACCACATGCCCCTGCTGTAGACAGAAAAGGGCAGAAAGAAAGATATTGTGATATTGTATATAAACTTCATAAACAAACAAATATATATATTTTACAATAATAGGAGTCCTGTACCTTTGTCCCAGTGGAGAAGGTGTGCAACCAGTAGCCCTATGTAAACCCCAGGCTGGTGCTCAGCCAACACAGCGATCAGGTTGATTAAGCAGCTGCCGAAGTTGAGGAGATGGAGCCAGCAGCTTCTCCAGCATCCGGGAGACGCTGCACTTGACCGCCTGCTCACGCTCACTACCTGACCGACACACACACCTCTACTCAAGCTGCTAACTTCATTACAACGTAAAAATCTGTCTGGTGACACGGGGATTAGATAATGAATTTCAATGCTTATGTTAATTATGGAGGTCTTCGTTTTATGCGTTTTATAAAGTTTGGTGTGATTCTGCCTCGCGTCCTGACCTTAAAAAGTCGGGGCGATGGCTGCAGGAGCGAGATGTTGGTGATGTTGAAGTGAAAGGGGAGAGAGTTCATCAGCCACAACTCCACGTCATCCAAACCCTCTGCTTCTGCTCAATCCAAACCACCACCAAACCGCACTTGCTCACAGAGGCAAACACATCCTTAATTTAAAAACCAGCAAAGTTATATACACAATATGTAAGGAAGTGTGGAGTGTGAAGTGTGCAGATGGCCCATCCACGAAGGAGCAGTGAGCAGCTTATTTTTCGGCAGCACCCCAGGAGCAGAGCTAGGGGATTCTCACGAGTACCTCAGTGACACCAAGTAACACTTCACACATATTTGCAAAATTAAACTAGGGATGCACGATGATATCAGAATCATATCGAATCGGACGATAACCGCTTTTTTAAGAAATGGGCATCGTTCCGAAGCTTAAATTTGCCGATATTTCTAGAAGATATTTTATGATGCATTTATTGCACGCGGGAAAGCGTAGCACTTTATCAGACATGTCCAAAGTCTGTGGTGATTTTATATACCCCGCTACTTTCTTAAAAATGTTTGGTGTTATTTTCGCAAAAAATTTGGAGCACACAGTTGAATGTTCACCAGCAAATTCTCTTGGTTCTTTACGCCGCTCAACAACACAAAAAAAAACTTAACTAATCTTTAAATTGGCGTATTACTTCACTTAGCGAATGTGAGCTCGCATAACGGGCCGTGTCTCGAAGCCGTACTACTGCACTTAATAGTATGGCAGGTAAGGTGCTCTTATCATACTTTGGCGTGGTGGCAGTATGCATCTCAGAACTAGCCAGAGTTGTAGCTAACTGCCTTCTATACACTAGGTAGCACATGATGGAGAGTCATCACATCTCTATTTGACTTTGTGCACTAAGTATATGAAAGTGACTTTTTCTAAAATGTTGTGCACTACGCTCCACTCTGCTTTCACGCTCGCTCGACTTGGTGCTGTGTTAGAAATGTCAGAACTATGGCATTGTTTTAGTGCCAATATTCTGAGTGCGCAGTGGAACTGTGGCGAGCAAAATATCTTGTCTTTACGCATTCGACTGTCTTCCTCATTTATCTGCATCAGTATCGGCAGATATACAAATGAAAGCACCAACCAATAATTCCCATATCGAGCATCCCTAAACGAAACGCCGCTAATGCAAAACTGAATGCAGACAAAATAAAACAGCAGGTGTGTGTCTCACCTGATGTCCAGCCAGGGGAAGACGCTGACTGTGCTGTTGGTCAGAATCTCCAAACCAATCTGGTTGGAGCATTTTTTAGCTGGAGATGATAAAGACCCTACAAAACCGACCCAGTTAGTCCGGTCTCACTCAAGTATGTTTTATTTTAAAAGGCAAAAGTAGGTAGTTATAATAAAATGACAATCTTATGATCATCTTATAACATATAAATAATAATTAAAACTAATTAATTTTAGAACAGACCAACAAGTAGTGCGTGAGTAGATGAATAAATGATGAATCAATAACCTAATGGTGCAGGAGAAAGGGCCACACGGGTGAGATTACTGGCTGAGGCTTTCAGCTCAACTTGATTCATTTCTACTGAGCTCACGGTGCGAGAGAGGATCTGGATCTCCTGAAAATGGGAAAACTTACTTTATATATTCTGGTAGCGAGAGAGAGAGAGAGAGAGAGAGAGAGAGAGAGAGAGAGAGAGATAACGTATGAATGCAGTTAAAAAACAATGAAGAGAGTGAGTTTTAATTTTTACTGAGAGCTGTTTTACGCCCCGAAAGTTCAGCATGTAAACTCCCTATTCTAGGATCTATAAGGGAATAAAGCAAATTATGACGTTTGCCACCAATGTAACTAAAAGACGTTATAAAACCACAAACCACCAGGCAGCATTTAGTCAAGATGATTTCTGAGACACTCTGATTAATTTATAAAAAACTTTTACAGTGCTTGTTTATTGATTGGTCTGCTTATTTGACATAAAAGCTCCTTTAGAATTAAATACATGCTGTGCTGCAATTAGTTTGGGTTGTCAGTGTGAAATAAAGGAGTACCTACATGTGGCATGTGGGAACAGCAAGGGTACCTACATGTGGTTTGGGTTATCAGTGGGAACAGAAGGAGTACCTACATGTGGTATGTGGGAACCGCAAAGGTACCTACATGTGGTTTGGGTTGTCAGTGGAACTGTGAAGGTACTCCACATGTGGTTTGGGTTGTCAGTGGGAACAGACGTACCCATGTGGCTTCAGGCTGTCAGTGGGGAACAGAAGGGTAGCTACATGTGGTATGTGGGAACCGTGAAGGCATTCTTAAGACATGGTTTGGGTGGGCCAGGGAACAGAAGGGGTGCACCACATGTGGTATAAACCAAAGAAGTGCCCACATGTGTCTGCTGTCAGTGGGAACCGCAAAGGTACCTACATGTGGTTTGGGTTGTCAGTGGGAACAGAAGGGGTAGCTAAATGTGGCATGTGGGAACTGCAAAGGTAATTACATGTGGTTTGGGTTGTCAGTGGGAACAGAACGGGTACCTACATGTGGTATGTGGGAACCGCAAAGGTACCTACATGTGGTTTTGGTTGTCAGTGGGAATAGAATGGGTACCTGCTGTGGTTTGGGTTGTCAGTGGAACAGAAGGGCTACCTACATGTGGTTTGGGTTGTCAGTGGGAACAGAAGGAGTACCTACATGTGGTTTGGGTTGTCAGTGGGAACAGAAGGGGTACCTACTTGTATGGGTTGTCAGTGGAACAGAAGGGGTACCTACTTGTGGTTTGGGCGGCCAGTGGGAACAGAAGGGGTATCTAAATGTGGTATGTGGGAACCGTAAAGGTACTCTACATGTGGTTTTGGTTGTCAGTGGGAATAGACAATGGGCAATTTCACATGTGGTCGGGTTGTCAGTGGGAACAGAAGGGCAATTTCTGCATGTGGTTTGGGTTGTCAGTGGGAACAGAAGGAGTACCTACATGTGGTTTGGGTTGGTTGGGGTGAATGAAGGCACTTCACTTGTGGTTTAAGCACAGTGGGAACAGAAGGGGTACCTACATGTGGTAAGGGGAACCCAAAGGTACCTACATGTGGAGCCTGGGTTGTCAGTGGAACAGAAGGGGTAGCTACATGTGGTATGGGTTGTCAGGAACAGAAGGGTACTTACGTGAAGGTCACAAGTGGCAGCAGCAGCAGGCAGCAATTCATTATGTTCTCCAGCACGTAGGGTTTCAGCTTGTCCAGGTGAGCTGATTTCTCTCCTCTCTCTGCCAGGCGGATCTGCAGCGACAGACGCCCCTCTCCCTCCACCCCAAAACACCAGCTCTGTCGGGGGAAAACATATTTTAATATTTTAAATAAAATTATTTCAATAAACAAAAAATACAAGATTAATCTGTTGCTATTTACAGTACAAATCTTGTCAGGAAAATTATGAGGCTAAAAATACAAAAATAATCCAAACTGTTCGTTAATGGTAATCGACGTAAAATTTTATAAATCACGATACTGATTTCCAGTCATATTGTCCAACCCTAGTACAGTGCTACTGAAATTGAGAAAATTGTTATTTATCATGAAACATTATCAGGGATATATGCAATTAACGCAACTAGATAGACATGAAAATACAGATACTGTATACTGCAAATATCAGTAATAACTAGACTGCATTTCTGCAGAGAAAATACAACGTGTGCTTGCTCACTTCTAGACGGTCGTGTGTGTGTGTTTGTGTGTTTGTGTATGTGTTTCTGTGTGTGTTTGTTTGTGTGTGTGTGTGTGTGTGTGTGTGTGTGTGTGTGTGTGTTTGTGTGTGTGTCTGTGTGTGTTTGTTTGTGTGCGTGTGTGTTGTGTGTGTGCATGTGTGTGTTTGTGTGTGTTTCTGTGTGTGTGTGTTCTGTGTGTGTGTGTGTGTGTGTTTTCTGTGTGTGTGTGTGTTTCTGTGTGTGCTTGTGTTTCTGTGTGCGTGTGTGTTTCAAGTGCAGGTGTGTTTCTCATGTATGCAGTGTGTTTCAAGGTGTGTGTGTTTCATGCAGTGTGTGGGTGTGTTTGTGTTTCTGTGTGCATGGTGTTTGTGTGTGTGTTTGTGTGCGTGTGTGTTTCTGTAGCAAGTAGGTACTATGCAGGTGGTGTGTGTTTCTCAAGGCATGTGTGTGTTTTGCAGTATGCAGGTGTTTCTGCACAAGGTAGGTACTTGGCACATGGCAGGTGTTTCTAAGTATGTGTGTTTGTGTGTGTTTCTGTGTGTGCATGTGTGTTTCTGTGTGTGTGCAGGTTTCTACAAAGTAAGGCAGGTGTTTTTATGTGGTGTGTGGTTTGTGTTTTGTGTATGTGTGTGTTTGTGTGCGTTTCTGTGTGCCTGTGTGTTTCTGTGTGCATGTGTGTTTCTGTGTGTGTGTTTGTGTTTCTGTGTGTGCATGTGTGTGTTTGTGTTTCTGTGTGTGTGTGTGTGTGTGTTTGTGTGTGTGTTTCTTGTGTTTCTGGTGTGTGTGTGTCTGTATTTGTGTTTCTGTGTGTGGTATTTGTGTTTGTGTGTGTGTGTGAGAGTTTCTGTGTGTGTGTGAGTTTCTGTGTGCGTTTGTTTAAAATTGTGGATTTTTTGCTGCTCTCACTCTAACAGCTAGAAACGAACGGCAAGGCGTAGCATAAAGCTGTAAACAAGCACATTATTCCAGATCGGTCCCGAGGTGTCAGAGTTGAACGGTGTCTTTATCTCTAAAGTTCTGGAGTATGGAAGTACAAAACGGGTGAACGGAATAATAATACTACAACTTAAGAACAACAATAGTGGGCTTGCAAGCACACTAAATAGTAATAACAATTAATAAATGGAATGCACATAAAAAGTATGCAATAAACCATAATAAATATCTTGATTAATAACATGATTATTAGCAACATGGCCATGTCAGCAGTGAGAGGGGTGTTGGGGTGTGTACCTGGGGCTGAGTGTGGAGAGATTTGTGCAGACTGCAGTCCAGTAGCAGACCCAAAATGGTCATGTTTAAAGCATCTTCCTGCAAGAAAAGAGAGATTTGGTAAAAAGGTTTACACCTGCTGCCCCACATTACATCTGTCAATATCTATTAGGGTTGTGAGAAGATCTGCTTATATTAAAATATGTCAATATTTCTGGTCGAGGTGAAAAAGCTTCTGGTGAAATAGTACAGTGTTATTTTTGTGCCAAAATTATGAGCATGCAGTAGAACTTTCAGCAGCAAAATCTGGCGTCTGTATAGGCTCAACTCCACCTTCGCTACTGGCCCACTTTGGTACTGCGTTAAAATGGCAAAAGCAGCCAAAGACAGGCTTTGGAGAATGCTGATTATTGATTTGGTGTCCAATCAGGTGTCTAATATGGCTCCGAGTTCATATAGCGAACAGCAACACACATTTTTCCAGTACGACACCAAAAGCAGCAACAAGACGACGATGTGGGTTATTTGAAGATTTTGGGTGTGATGTGTCTTCAGCCAGTATCCTAGTCTAATTGTATCTGTTAATGTTCCTGAATCTGGAGATGCTGCAGGGATTACACCTCTAACATGTTGTAATGAGGATGTTGATTTTATAATGTACAATCTGATGATTAATGAGATGATTTACACTTCAGTTAGAAGTTAGAAGCTGATGCACAGTAATGGTGTGAAGAGATGCATGAGGAATCATACAAGAGGGTCCAGTCACTTGATGCACTTAAATACACTGCACTTGCACTTGACTTTTCATGTCTTTCACTCAAATAAAAGCTCAGATTTCGGTCACAATTCATCATCTCAACGATTTGATTCTATGCGATACACTGCCAATGCATCCTGTATCAACTTTTCTAATAAGCATTACACATGTATTTACACAAATGTGAACGATTATTTCTAGATTTTTGTACGTAATATATTATTCATAAAAGACGCCCAAACTATCTGGAAATATTTGAATATAAATAAAAATGAAAAAAAAATTTTTGAAGTGATTTCTAGTAGTGAAACTGGAGGATGTGGTCACGGATCAATCAGCATTGGAAACTCAGCAATCACCTATGGTCTGCCACTGCATTGGTGCAAAACTATCTACATCATGATGCATCAATAATGTGATTAATTTCAACACCCCTAGGTACATACATGTGGTACTATATCTATAGTTTTAGATTTTATAATTTTAATGCTAAAGGAAATGCTTTTAAAATGTGTTTGTATATATTTTGACGGTTTATTACACTGGCTGCAAATACGTTGTAAATAAGTGGACAGAAATGAGTGTAAATGAACGAGATCAATCATCTCTTTTAATAAAAATAAACCTCCTGTTCAGTATAAAGTGATGTTACGATAAGTAGGATATCTGATGGGTGTTTTCATTTGGCTATTTTTATCGTTGAATTGATGTATCGGTGTAGATTAGTGTATCGTTACAGCCCTGATACTGACACATTGCTGCAGTTTAACACATTATCCACTTGTTCAAACTGCAACTGGGCAGGAGGAAGAGAAACAAGCAGCTCGTCGTTTCACACTCGGAGATGTGCACCAAACACACACACACACACACACACACACACACAGTGGTGTAAGGCTGCAGAAAAGCAGGGTGTGAGGAGATAACTGTCTGGTACTGAAGTGGTAAATGACATTTGAAACTATGTTCGACTTCTGTGGTCCCAGCCACACACACCCACTTGGCTAATGCATAACATTTGAAACTGGAGGAGGAGAGTGTGTGTGTGTGCGCCTTGTCACTTCACGCTCTGCTTAATAAGATGCACTGTTACAGCAGCCTGATGCATCTTTTAAATATGCTGCACTGTGTGTGTGTGTGTGTGTAGGTAAGCATGAGTGTTGGAAGTGTGTGTAACAAGACAAGTCAGTATGATGGTGTGTGTGTGTGTGGGTCTGACCTGAGTCTGTGTGAGTGTGATGCTCTGGACGTGAGGAAAAACCAGCAAGCTCTTCCTCATCAGCTCCTCCTGCCCCAACTCAGCAGCCACGCCCACTCCAAACACCTGGGGAGGGAGAGGGGGAGGGAGAGGGGGGGGACAAAGAGAGACAGAAAGAAAGAACAGAAGAACCAGGAAACAAGAATGAGAGAGAGAGAACAAGCAATGGGAGAGAAAGAGGAGACAGAGGATGAGAAGAAAAGAGATAATGAGAGCAAGAACAAGAATGACAGAAAGAGAACAAGACAAGAACAAGAGACAGAGGAAAAAAAAAGAGGGAGAGAGAGAAGAATGAGACAGCGAGAGAGATAAGAACAAGTAAGAGAAAAAACAAAAAGACAGAACATAAACGAGAGAGAAAGAGAACGAGAGAAAGAGGGAAAATGAGAGAGAAAGAGAACGAATGAAAGAATGAGAACAAAAAGAAGAGTGAGAGAGCGAACAACAGAGAAAACAAGAGATACAGAGAAAGAACAATGAGAGAGCATCAACAAGAGATAGAGAGAACGAGAGAGAGAGAGAGAGAGAGAAAACAAGAAAGAGCACGAGAGAAAAAGAACGAGAGCAAGAGAGATAGAGAGAATGAGAGTGAAAACAAGAAAGAGAGAGAGAAGAGGAAAGAGAGAGAAAAAACATGAACGAGATAGAGAATGAGAGAGCAACAAGAAAGAGAGGAGACAAAGAAAAAGAAATCTAATGAGAGAAATATGAACGAGAAAGAAAGAGGGTAGAATGGGAGAGAAAACGAGAGAGAAAAAGAAAGAGAACATAAACAAGAGAAAGAAGACGAGACAGAAGAGAAAAAGAGCAAAAGAGAACATGAACAAGAGAGAGAGAGAATGAGAAAGAGAGAAAAGAGAGAGCGAGAGGTTGGTAGAGCGAGGGATCGAGAAAAGAGAGAGAGAGGGAGAGATGAGTACGATGGCAGATGATAACAACAGTCTGTACAATGTGAAGTGTAATGTGATAAATGCTGGTCGTTAATTTCTCCTGCGACTAACAGCTTATAAACACACCACTAACACATTACGACATAATGCTTCAGCTCTGATGCTGCTACATGAGGTCTAGAGGAATTTCATGTCAGAACTGAGACACATCGCCTCCCAAAATATGGGGTTATCAGTCTGTTTAGTTTAGCATTGATCAGCATCGCATCGGGTCCCATAGCATGTGACGGCTTAATTCTGCCAGCCGGCTCCACATCTACACACAGCAGGTTTCACACACCAGTCAGCAGTGCAGACAACACACAACTAATCTAAACAAATACCACGATGTGTGACTTCATCAAAATCGATTATTTACAATTCTATGTTCAGCTGTCCTGCAGCTTTCGAACAGGGCCTTTAGAGGAACTCACACTCCAGCTGATCACTCCCTGTGTGGAGGTACACAAATAAAGAGTTTTCACATTGCCCTCTCTGTAGGAGGAAAACCAGTTTAAAAGACGTCTTCTTCCCCTCTGGGTGGAATCACCGCAGCATTGGTGATGAAACACAGAGCAGTCTTTTAAATTCTCACAAATCTCATTTCCAACATTCTACATGACAATTCTCACTGACTCTTTGTTTTAGGTGCAGTGATTTACAGGAAAAAGATAGAGACACAGTCAGAAAGAAAGAAAAGAAAAAAAGAGAAGGGGAGAAGGGGATGGAGAGAGCAGAAAGAGAGAAGCATAGAGAGATTGACAGGAGAGTCAATCTCAAGAAACACCCTGCTTTTTAAGCTGGCGCTTAAGACTTACTTGTTTAGTCAGTCTTTTTGGTTATTAAAAACTCTCTTTTTCTTAGTTAAAGGCGAGATCTGGGGTTCATGGTCATTCCGAGATTAAAGGTGAAAAGGGGGATTGGTGCTGTCATCCTACCACTCTGCTGATCTGGCCAAGTTTGCAGACGGTGGTTTGGTGTAATGCCAAGACCCCTGGTAGCCCTCATGTCTGTGTTACCTTCCAGCTCTCCCTTCTTAGCTAGGCTGCCATAGCTACTCTAGCATTGCCGAGGTTAGTTAGGGCATCTTTATCTTCCTCTCTCCTCTTCTTTTTCCCGAGCTGTTCTCGAGCTGATCCTGGATGGCGCTATTGGACCGAACCTCACCGACTCTTTGAGATGCCCGAAGGACACTCGACCATCTCGATCTCTACCAGCCGACGCTGATCAACCGAACTCACCAGGAGTCCCGAAGACTTCCTGAGCTGACGCTTGACCTTGTCAACCCTCCCGAGCTGATCCTGACCCGCTGAACCCGCACCAGGACTCCATGGGGACATCATCATGAAATCAACTGATTGGACCCTATGGACGTTCCATTGACTTAGCAGCACAATACTGAACTAATTTCAGCTTATCATGTTGCTGAGAGGTCCCGTGTGGCCCATCAACAACCCGGATCTCAAATATCCCTTGGACTCATTTTTGTATTCTTGGTTTTTAAATAACTAACAACTCATCTTGAACTATTGCTTTGTTGCACATTAAATGTTCGCGGCACCTGGCCGCCCAGAGGAGATGGGGTCCCTCCGAGTCTTGGTTCCCTTCAAGGTTTCTTCCTATTAGAGGGAGTTTTTCCTGCCACTGTCGCCTGCCAGGCTTGTTTTGTTAGGGAGTTTAGGCCGGTTATAATGCGTGAAAGTGCTTTTGTGACAATGACTGTTGTTAAGAGCGCTATATAAATAAATTTGAATTGAAAAAAAAAATTGAGAGTGAGAGAGATAAGACAGAAAGCGAGGGAGGGAATAGGGGAGACAGAGTGAAAGAGGGGGAGAGGGAGAACAGTAGGACACGCTGAAGAGAAAGATATGAGAGAGAGGGCCAGAAACGGAGAGATAAAAAGAGAGAGGAAGAGAGAAAGATAGGAGACTGAGAGGGAGCGAGAAAGAAAAATAGAGAGAGGAGAAAAAGGCGGGTTAGGGGGAGGGACAGAGAGAGAGTGAAGAGCGAGAAAGACAGAGAGATGGAGGGAGAGAGTTAGAAGAGAGAGAGAGAGAGAGAGAGAGAGAGAGAGAGATTATAAGGGGAGAGGGAGAGAAAGACAGAGAGAAGGAATGAAAGGGAGAGATGAGGAGATAATGGGAGAGGGAGAGAGATCAAGACAGATGTAGAGTGAGAGAGGACAATAGGAGGAGAAAAAGAGATAGATGGGGAGATAGAGCGAGGGATGAAGAGGGAGAGAGAGGGAGGAAAGGGGAGAGATAGTGAGAGAGAGGGAGAGTGGAAGAGACAGAGGACAAAAAGAGAGAGAGAGAGGGAGAGATGGAGTGATACTAACCCGTCTGTGGAAGTTAGGCATGTGGAAGTGTTTAAGGGATCGTGACGGCGGACTGCAGCGTGACCGGCAGCTCTGCACTGGGGTTGTGGATGTAGACCGTCTCAGCTCGTGGGAGTCCCACTGGCCTGGAAAACACACACACGCAAACACATCTCCATCGTAAGTCGGGGACTACCTGTATATTTTTCCAAAAAAGTATTTTAAAAGTTTCATTACAGAATGACTTGTATTTCTATGTGTCGACGCTATTAAAGACGTTTTAGTATGTTTATAACGGATCTAAATCGCCTTATTAGATTTTTGGGGATTTATTTTCCAATCCTAAGCTTCCTGTTCTGGGAACCACTAGAGCTGAAACGATTATTCAAGTAACTCGAGTAATTCGACTATAAAAAATGGTCGAGACAATTTTTCTAGAATCGAAGCTTCGTTTAAGTCATTTAAATGGCTACAGCATGCGCTGCTTGTGTTTCACACAGACGCTTATTAATGACACACAATATTTTCAGTGGCGCGATCAAGGCGAGAATAGATCCCTCTGTATGTGAACGATTTTAGAGATATCTGCACAAAAACAGTAGGCAATTCATGAAAAACGCATAAAATGACATTTTCTGCCATGTAAACACGCACGCTGTTTGTGTTTATTACCGCTAAAACGCCTCCGCTTCCACAAAACATCCCTTTATTACAGACAAAACGCGGTAATTTAGCTGATAAATAACCACATCAACCAGCTGCCCACCTACACACAGCCATTTATTAAGATTTTCTGGCTCCGGGGCGTGCGCAGGGGATTGTGGGAAATGCAGTTCTCTTCCAGAAAGGCCAAAAGCAACTCATTTTATTGGCCAAATTGATTCAAAATGACCCTTGAACTTCATGTTTCTTCATTTTCAATTGAATACAACAACATAAAGTGTATTTGACTAACTTCTACTCACAGTAGAATAAGCATAATAACAAATGTACTGTCATTTTCATTTACATTTTTTTATCTGATTACTCGATTAATCGATAAAATAATCAATAGATTACTCGATTACAAAAATAGTCGTTTGTTGCAGCCCTAGAACCAATTAACAACGTAAAGTGAGATTTTAGTGTATTGGACATCAAAAAATATCGTGATTTGAATTTCCAGTTGCATTGTCCAGCCCTGGCACAAAGTGAGATTCCCATCAAACGCAGGTATAAAGAGCTTTAGATGTTTAAAGATAAAAGCAGAAATCTGGCAGTTCTAAAAATAAAAAAAACCTGAAGCTGATCTTTTGATTTGTGGTTTGACTTTTTAGTTTTACTGATGTTTGTGTGTGTGTGTGTGTAAGTGGTGAAAAGGGCAGCATCAAAGCTACAGAGGTGCGTGAGAGCTAAATAAAGGGCCGGAGCTCTAGTGCTAATTTTGCCAGAGATCACTGGAGTGAACACACATACTCACACACAGACACACAGCCACACACCCACACTCAAAATAAATGAAAAATAAAAAGGGGGTCAGCACAACTAAAACTGCTGAGCATTCTCTCACTCACACACACAGAGGAAATGATGAACGCCCGATTAAAATGAAGCTGAAGTGTTTGTGGGAGACATAAAGCCAAAAATTCAAATACACACAAAAATATGTTTGAGATTATTATCCTCATATATTTGCAGCATTTAACAGCATCTTATATATAAAATTCTAGCTGGAAAACCATTATATATAGCATACTGTGAAAAATATTTTGAAAACAAAACTATCACTATACATAAACTTCCACTGAACACAGCTTGTAGTGTGTAATTTCTGCAGACTGGCGTGCATGCTAAACTCCGTCCTCATTGTGAATACAGCCCCGACTCCAGCTTCATTTACATCTTCAAAACCAGAAACAATTAATAGACTTGCATTTCTTACACAATATTCGTAAAATAGTTTTAAAACAGAATTTATCTATTAAACATTAAAAAGTCCACACATTTCAGTTTTTTAAAGTGGTTTTGTGCTTTTAGATCCAAATACTATCCAAATAAATATAAAAAAACTGTGTAAATGCATGGCTTATTTTGGAGAAAAATTGGATAAGACAAAATAATCGATGCATATCAAGATTTGGTCCACAAATATCGTGCCTGGAAATTTTGATTGATATCATCCAGCTCAGTAACTACAGAGACCATTTCTATCATGTAAATCACATCTAAAATAAATAAGCAAATTAATAATTGTGCTGCTTAAAACTTGTGGATTGTGCTGACAAAATCCAATAGTTATGAATATATGACACACAGTCTATATTGCCTTTACTGTACACAAACTGATTTGTGCATTATTGTTAATAACTAATACAACACCTGACTTAATATTATTCATACAGCGCTCTTTACAACAGACATCGCCAAGTCTGTTCATTGCTTCTGGTTTAAAAGATGTTAATTAAAGAGGGGTCGGGGCTTTATTCACAATGTGGACCGAGTTTAGGACATGCTCCAATCGGCGTTCGGAGGAAATGATTAAATTAATATACTGTGATAGTTTCATTTTCAAACCATGCATTTAAAACATCCCTTTACTACTGCACTCGAAATACTGAACAAACCTTAGGCGTGGCAGTGTTTATTAATTATTAACAGTTAAACACAAGTCAGTTGAGCACAATAAAGACAGCAATAACACTGTGCGTATGAGTGAGTGTGAGGGTGTGTTATTTCGGCTCTAATCGGTAAACAGAACCAGGAGCAGCATGTGGCTGATGAAATTTGGGAAATGGAAAATAAAGAACTCAGTGTTTTCTCTCTCGCACTCCCTCTCTCACACAAACATGAACACACACAAACACACACACAGCGATTCCAGTGGACGTTGCTGCACAATGACACAAACAGATAAGTGCTGAGTTGGAACTGTGCACAACATGAAAACTTTGATATATTCCTGTAAAGTAGAGTCCAGTGTTGTTTTTGCAGTGTAGCTCCACTACGTTCTAGAACCACACTGAAAACATTGGGCCTCACAAACATTAGGGGACTTTTTGAAAAAGTTAGATCGGTGCATTCCTATTTAAAACCTGCTTTTACATTTATCTCCTGTTATAATGCGCTGCCTCTCTTTAATTCAATAAATAAGAAAATAACTGGAGAACATACACCAACACCTCCAGCAAAATGTTCCATGTCCAGAATCAATATCAATGCCATTGCCGATTCTGCCAATTAATCCAATTCCTTTTCAATTCTTTATCGATTCCTGAGTAGTTCTACACAGTCTTCTGCAACAAAAGCAACCATTTTATTTTTTCCCAAAATGATGTCTGCACAAGACAACATAAACATACTGATTTTCAGGTTCCAATTTTTTATTATACAGAGACATTCTATGGCTTAGTCCTATGCAGAAAAATAAGGTTAGAGCTGGTGGAAACACTTCTTTATCCATTAGGAATCAATCTGGATATAGAATAAAATTATTTGATAAATAATGCCTTTTTCTATGTTTATTTTTCACTCTCTAACATTACAAAATCGGAAAAACTATTTTCTGATTAATTGAAAATGAAGAAATACTGAAGTTTTGGCAATTCTTGAGCATTTGGACTCACTTTGGCCTATAACTCATTTTTGACTCATTTCTGGGAGATGAGGGCGTTCCATATGAGCGCTGTGAAACGCGTGTCGGGAAAAAATAAATATCAAGTAAATGGCTGTACTGTGAGTATAACGCTGGTTGTTTTTGTTATTTATCAGCTAAAATATAGGTTTTGTCTGTTATAAATGGGAAGATCTGACTGAACTGGAACATTTTGGTGAATGTTGGACTTCTCTGTGAGAGTTATGTGTGCTAACAAATGCAGCATGTGTGTTTACATTGCCAAAATATCATTTATGCGTTATGATTCCTTGTGGCTGAAGGTCTAGTCACAGTCAGTGTGACGTAATACAATGTAATTCCCTAAAACTCCGGAAACCGTTGGATTAATAACGTTGGAGGTGTGCAATTCCGATGGAATTAATCAATTGGAACTGGTTCTGAGTAAGAACCCGCTTTCGATTCCCACCCCTAATGTTCAGTCAGAATGTTCCAGAACAGTGTGGAGCTAAACAACAACTTCTATTTCTACCCAGTCCTGCACCATTCCATCAGCATTACGGGTTTCCTCATCCCTGGCCAGTGGGACGTTACAGTGTTGGTTTATTTCCCCCGGTCTGGCCCCATCGCTGCTGTTTGTGGGCAGTCCGTTAACCCCCATCCCAAGGTTTTGGGGCCGAGTCGTGGATGCGTCCAAATAAGGAGCTGGTGGCGTTTCTCACGGATGCGGGAGGCGAGCCACTTCCACTCACGTTCCCAAAATTTCCTTTATAGTGAAAAGTGTGGTTTGGGGGTTTAATGATGATGTGTGGTGTATGTGAGTGTGTGTGTATTGGACAGTGGTGTGTGTTATTATGGGGTGTGTGTGATGTAATTATGTTTAAAGTCCACTTACTGTGTGGAGAAGTCCAGCACGGCGGGTTGGAAGCGGAGAGGTTTCCCACTGTCCCTCACGTAGAATGAAGAACTGAGAGAGAGAAAAGACATTACACTACATTATAGTTATATATATATATAAACCAAATTTGAAAAATAATCAAAACAACTGATATATTGTTGATGAACTGCTCAGCCCTAATCTATTTCTAGGTGAAACTAAAGAACTGCGGTAACCCCATGGTGTTACTTCTTCAAATCAGAACATCCCACACACACAGGAGGGACATCAACATACGAGAGGAACTTAAAAGATAACAGGAAATGGGCCTGACGAGCGTGACGTGACAATCGACTCGTCAGTTAATTAAGAATTACACAAAAGCTCAAGCATGAGATCAATATCAGCAGGTGTGACAAGCAAACACGAAGTGCGACGCAAGCCGAGAGCAGAAAAATCCAGCCTTCTGCACTGCAGCTTCTTCATCGTCGCAGTCATCTCTACTAGCGGTCGACTGATTATAGGAGATTATGCTGATATTCAACATTTTTATGGTTAAGGGTGAAAAAAAATTAAACGGTGCTTTCAGGGGTGTAAAGGCACCCTTACTTCCCAACACAACACATTATTTAAACATCATAACTATTTTACGTAAATAATAGCAACGCAATTTTCAAAAATGGACACCATTTTAAATCCATTCTGAACACAAAATGTTAATGAATGAATTGTGGAATGTTAAAGGTAACTAGTATGTGACAAAGAGGCAGTTTAATAAAGATTTCTTAACTTTACTTCAGCCGTAGTGCAGATGTACATATGTTTCATACAGAGTTATATTTTCATTTTATCAACATTATTGGTGGGTCCAGTTCAGCAATCGCTAGGTATCAGTGGGAACACAACAGCAGATATATATCGGTTAAAAATACAGGTAATTGCTCTCAGTGATTAGTGGTAATTAGCGGTAAAAAGAAAAAGTGTACTGGCCGACCATCAGCACCAAACCACAAGAGCAGTACTAACCCAGATCTTGACTAATTTAAGACGTTAGTATGAGTAAAAATTAGTATGAGTTTAAGCCTCTTTTTAGCACTAGATTGGGTTATTTTTTAAATGTAACGCTCAAAAATTCAAATTCTAAATTTTGATGCCAATTTTCCAATATTAACAATCAACATTACACATCTTTCTGCGCTAGTATTGATCTAAAAATATTGCCAAAAACTCTGCTCTGAGGTTGTAAAGAGAATTACAGTGGGAATACAAAATTTACAAATTAATAAAAGACTTTAAAAATTAATTAAAAATTTTAAATATATTTAGAGGCTAAGAATCGAGGACTGTTGAGGAGGGTTTATGTTTTAAACTGCAGCATATAGCTTTAGATAAGATAAACACCTTGGTCAACTTAAATTACCCTTGTTTTCTTTCAAAGGCATAGAACTACCTGTCTGTGTGTGTGTGTGTGTGTGTGGTGAAAAACGATCAGGGTTTGTTGACAGAGGGCTGACACAGCTGTTTCAAGCTGCAGATAAGATCGACAAACACCTAGAATGCCAGACATGTGTATGTGTGTGTGTGTTTCTGGCTCAACCTGAACAGGAGGCATACGTTTATTACTATATAATATGGTATTGTGTAAAATCTCATCTCATGTAGCATCTCATCTTGTGAGTGTCTGAGTGTTTTGGATATTTTATTATCGCCACAAAGCGTGAGACGTGTTCCACTGCAGAAAAACAGAGTTGGGGATTCTACCAGCGAGGTTAAAAAGGAAACCACAGAGCTAACGTCTCGCTCATAATGAGCCACAACACCAGCAAAAACATCACCGTGGCCGCCTCAAACACGCATGAGAAATCTAGAAACGCCACTCGCCTGATAACCGACATCAATACGGCCAAAGACCTCGATCTGATATTCACAATCAAATCATGTTTTTTTCCCCTCTTATCTTTATCTCAAACTATACAGTTTCCACACCAAGTACAGAGAGTTAAGACATGAAAATGTAAACAAAAATGAATTGACGCAAATAAGTTTGGTATTAGTTTGATAACAACCCAAAAATTCTCAATTTAAATCAGATGCACTACAAAACTATATGCCTTCTTATACGTTTGCATTGTTTGTTTCTGGGGAAAAAAAAGCATGTTCTAAGCTAGGGTCGACCTATTCCCCTCAGGGCCGATACTGAGACTGACCGTTAAAAATAAACAATATTTTCAACTGATATATGTCAACTGTAAAAATCAATAACAAATACTACAAAACGCACGGAATTCAAGTGCATTTTTTATAAAGACTCAAAGCAAACGTAGGTGCCAAAGCAATGCATTTTAATCATATTATCTATATTTATTACTGATTTTTACATGTATGGATAAATGTTACAGTAATGTATGGATATTGCAACTTTGAAATGTATAAAATGTATTGTTTTTCCAGCCGTCTGCCGATATTGGTTTAATAGCATGTCTCTATGTTCTTATGTTGTTACTTATTGCAAGCCATGGTGAAACCAAAGTTAAATTTACACATTTGTGGATAATAAAGTTTTCATATGCTTATTTATCGACACACTGTATTAAAAATATGAACCACACTCAACCATAAAAAAAGGTTAAATATTGGTGTATCGTCTACACTGACAATTGGTTGATCCCTTGTTTCAAGTTACTGGAAAAACTATCAATTAGCTGTGAGCAAAATTCTATTTAAGATGAACTGTCCCTTTAACATCAGAAATCTGATATTGTCTATGTTGTTATTTCTTCCACGTCTATAATGCCGTAAAGCGACTTTCCTACCCCACCAACACAAAATAAAAATTACAACGCGTTAGTTACAATCTGACTTCATATTAGCAAAACCCAATTAACAAGCTCCTAACAGCCACTGCTGCACAATCGTTATGGAATCTGGTATCTACGTGTAAGTTGTGACGTCAGGCCAGAAAACACGCTGACCAATAACCCAGGCATGAAATGATTTTATGAAGCGGCAGTGAGTGGTCAACAGTCCTTCTGGTAGGCCTAGCCGATACTGTATATCCAATGACACGATATGAACAGTATATTTTAATATAATGTTTCCTGTGGACAGGGACGCAACCTAAATGCAGCCCTGTATTGCAGCTGTAGCCTGATTTTTGTTGTTCGCTAAGGGAGTTGGTCTCCTCATAAGAAGTTCACTGGTTCAAGTCCCGGATGGGTAAAAGGTACCACTGAGGTACTCATGAGAAAGGTACATAAAAATTGTAAAACCACACACAGCCACACAAAGCTTCTTTATGAAGGGGGAGACCGATGCTTAATTTTCAGGGTCAATATCAATTATTACTAACTGAAGAGAACAATAACCAAATTTTGGTGTTGTAAAAATGAAGTTTTGCATCAAAATTTAGATTTTGAATTTTTTAATTTGTATTTTTTGCACATTTTTTAAAAACACACCCATATTCTTAACCATAAAAATCGAAATATCGGCTGAAATATCGGTTGAAATATCGGCTTCTGGTAGAGATTACTGCAGGAGAAGGTGACGTGCAGAACAATGGATTTTTCTGCTCTCACCTTCACCAACCTTGAATATTTTCTCATCTTTGCCAACCGTCTTACAACTTTAATATCACCTTCGCCAGCCTTCTTGCACCTGTAATCTCACCCGTGCCAACCTTCTTGCACCTTTAGGGCTCGTTCACACGGACGTCTGAACCAGGCGTTTTTCTGGCGTTCGTGGCGCCAGGTGAGCGCCGACTGAACGCCGACCGTTTTTCTGCTCATTGGAGCAAATCAAAGTGTCCACACGGGCTGCGCGTTCGGGTGGAGTCAAATAAACGCTGCATGCAACGTTTTCTTTGCGTCAAAATCCCGACGAACGTGAGGAAAACGACGCTATTACGAACGCCAGTGAAACGGCAATCGAACGCAGCTACAAAACGCAGCAAAAACGCGTATGCCGTTTAAAGGGCGTTCATTTCGAACGTCCGTGTGGACGAGGCCTTAGTCTCACCTTCGCCAGCCTACTTGCACATTTAATCTCACCCTCACCACCTTCTTGTCCCCTGAATCTCACCTTCGCCAACTATCTTGCTCGTTTAATCTCACCTTCACCAAGCATCTTGTCCCTTTTATTTCACCTTCACCAACCGTCTTGCACCTTTAATCTCACCTTCGCCAACCTACTACCACATTTAATCTCACCCTCACCACCTTCTTGTCCCTTTAATCTCACCTTCACCAACCATCTTGCACCTTTAATCTCACCTTCGTCAACAGCAAGAAAACACAGATGTGACCCAGCACTGCACTGGAAAAGTAAGAGGGAGACTGTGCAGAAGGAATGCTGTGTGTGTGTGGTGTGTGTGCTTGTGTGTGTGTGTGCTTGTGTGTGTGCCCACTGTTGTTGCTATTTGTGGGCTTGGCACAGAGCAGAGAGAGGCATGAGAGAAGCAACACAGCAGGAGGTGTGTGTGAGAGAGAGAGAGAGAGAGAGAGAGAGCGGTGGGGAAAAGAAAGCAACGGGAAGAGGAAACATAATAAACAGAAAGAGGAAGAGAAAACGAGTTGAAGAGAGAAATGAAGTGAAAGCTAAAAGCATAGAACCAGCAGTGATTAGTAACGTGAAAGTAGGAGAGTCGAGGCAAACCAAGGTTACGGTTTAAATCAGGTTTATTAAAACATTTAACCTGGATTATCACATTAGTCCCAAACTATAGACACAAGCTGAGCTGCAGCGCGGTTACACCCTTATAAACAGCTCGGCATGTGCAGATCTGCACAACTCTTAACACATACACACACACCTCCACAGCGTGTTCGTGACATCTGCCTAAAATATGCGTGCGCACATACACATACACACAGTCTCTCCCTCTCTCTCTCTCACACACACACACACACACACACACACACACACACACACACACGGTCTCTCCCTCTCTCACACATACATACACCCACTTCTGCCCTCGATGGTGAAACTGGAAGGCCAGGTTTTGGTAAAGACAAACGCCCAAGGCTTGTCTCAGGAATAAAAGTCAACACTTAACTCGGAGTGCTAAAAAGGTCTTGCACCTTTAATCTCACCTTCACCAACCGTTTTGCACCTTTAATCTCACCATCACCAACCGTCTTGCACTTTTAATCTCACCATCACCAACCGTCTTGCACTTTTAATCTCACCTTCACCAACCGTCTTGCACCTTTAATATTACCATCACCCGTCTTGCACCTTTAATCTCACCTTCACCAACCGTCTTGCACCTTTAATATTACCATCACCCGTCTTGCACCTTTAATATTACCATCACCCGTCTTGCATCTTTAATCTCACCTTCACCAACCGTCTTGCACCTTTAATCTCGGCGTCATTAATTACCCTTTATTCTGCAGCTCATATTGTTGTTCTGCCACATTTTTCCAAAGCAAAAAGAGGACAAAAAGGCCTGAAATTTGATAGTCAAAGCAAATTTGAATAAACAAAAGTCGGGTAAACAATGAGCATGCCGTTCAAACACTCAACACACACACAGACACACACACACACTTGAGCATCATATCCACAAGCTGAAAAACACATTCACATCTCCACTTTTACACATACGTTTGGATCGGTGGCCGATACATTAAATCTTCTGTTAGTTAACCCAAAAAAGCTAAACATTTGAAGCTGATATTTACAGAAGAACTCAATGTTAACATGAGAGAATGAGACGCAATAGGAACTTTTAGCAGAAAGAATACAGCATTATACTTTTTACAGCGTTACAAAAAGGACATGAGGTTATGAACTAAACTAAACTTGCAGAATAAAACACGAGAGCGTTAAGATGAATAAAGTCAACGTTTCGGGCGACAGCTGGGTGAGCTCCTTCTTATGAGTCTGATTTCTTTAGCAGGAGCACATTTCCATGCTTTAATGCATCTATTAAAAGCTGTGTGTGTGTGTGAGTTGGGGTTGCTGGAGAGGTTTAAATTCCACGTTTGAGTTTGTTCCCAGAGAGCTGTATACTGCAGCACAGCCTGGACAAACACTGTGTGTGTGTGTGTGTGTGTGTGTGTGTATGTGTTTAGAGAGAGAGAGAGAGAGAGAGATGGGGGCTGGGTTGGCGTAAGGAAATAGTGTGAATGTTTCTCGTGTCTAAATGGGAAATGAAAAACTGGCTTCTACATAACACAATGGTGAAATACTTACTGTGTGTGTGTATGTGTGTTGCATCTACTGGGGAAGTACAGGTAAAGTGAAACTATTGATAATTTGAGTGAGAAACCATAAAAGGTCAGTGTGGGCCCCAGTGTTACACAACCTACTTTATATTAACATTTAGGCCTCGTTCATACGGACGTCTGAACCAGGCGTTTTTCTGGCGTTCGTGGCGCCAACTGAACGCCAACCGTTTTTCTGCTCATTGGAGCAAATCAAAGCGTCCACACGGGCGTTCAGCACCGACGTTTAGGTGGCGTCAAATAAACGCTGCATGCAACGTTTTCTTGGCGTCAAAATCCCGGCGAACGCGAGGAAAACGGCGCTATTGCGAACGCCAGTGAAACGGCAATCGAACGCAGCTACATAACGCAGCAAAAACGTATATGGCGTTCAGAGGGCGTTCATTTCGAACGTCTGTGCGGACGAGGCCTTAGGGCTGGTTTCTTGCTCATGGATTAAGCCTAGTCTTGGACTAAGTTGTAGTATCAATGAAGATTTTCCATTCAAACTCAAAGCTAGTCTAGACTAGGCTAGGACACTGCTTTTCATGTTAATGACTGTGTGAAATCAGGAATAAAAAAACGTATCAGACTTTGACATATTGATATTGACATACATGCAATCATTATAATATCATATCGTGATTCAACCCTTACTGAGCATATCAGCCCTCGTTTAGCAGGACTACTTTGATTACATCTGACATATAAAATGAATTTTTAGAGCCTTTATTAATATTTAAAGACTTAAATGGATAAGCACTTTCAGATTATTCTAGAGTGTCTGACTGACTATCTTCAAGAGACAGTAGATTCTGGGCAATTCATCGATTACCATGACACAATTTACATTCATTCTATGGACCTGGGGGGACCGGAGCCTATCCCGGGAACCGACACACCGCAGGGCACACACACACAAAATCACACTCACATTCACACCTTACGCGCCCAATTTAGAGTCATCAATTAACCTATATTGCATGCTTTTGGGCTGTGAGAGGAAACCTGGAGCACTCGGAGGAAACCCACGCAAACCCCGGGGCTCGAACCCAGGACCTCCTCACTGTGAGGCAGCAGCGCTAACTACTGCGTCCCTGTGCCGCCCTACAAATGACATATTGTTTGAAAATAAAACAAGAACTATACACTAATTGAACACAACACCAATATCACAATGTCTGCTACAAAACAATTTTAACTGATCGATATGAGACAATGCTATACACAGATTTAACACCACCACTTCCATTCATATCAAACCAGGAAAAAGCTACTCAAATATCATGACATTTTTATTCTTGAGCTCAATCAGACATTTAAATGAAAAAGAGGATTCTCTTTTAATAAAAATAGAACTTCCGTTCAACACAAAGTCTGATCTATGCTTTTATTTTGGATCAATACTCTGGCTTTCAATCAATGTATTGATGCAGGTTGAAAGTCTTCTTGCTAGGGCATTAAAATCTCACTTAATTTGATGTTAACGAGACACACAGCAAACGAGGCGTGAATTGTCTCAACGGCTACTTACTCGAGACGACCTCACCACAGGAAGTGCTTCAAGTTCCTGTTTCCAGCCAGAAAAAGACCATAAAAGCAGCGACAAAACACTGTTTCGCTTTAATGAAGTTGAAGTGCTGTTTATTGTGTTACTTTACCTTGCACAGTTATCACATTAAATATGCACATGAATGCTTACTTTTTAAGTCTGTTAGGAAACTAAAAAAAAAAAAAAAAATCAGTTCTGTGCTAAAGTCTCCCTTCTTTATATGTTGCTATGAAAAATGAGTGATTTATTACAACACATGCAAAGCAACACAGCATTTCTGTAGAGTAGTATATATTTTTAGATTTAGTTCCGCAACTTTTCTTTACCTTAATCAGCTGGTTAACCTCTGTCTGAATTTGTCTCAAACTTTTTCCCAGTCTGTACATCATTACAGTCATAAATCTCTATTTATTTAAAATATAATATAGTTTTAAAATTCTTTTTTACCTGAAATGTCTTAGCACCAACCACTAAAGCAAATTCCTTTTATTTAACAATAGCAATATACTTCATTTTGATCTGATTTCTAATTTTATTTCTATTAATTTTTTTTTAAGGATGCACAATAATATCAGAATCATATCGGAAAGTCATCGGCATCAGATCGATGCTTAGTTTTGCCCAATATTTTCAGCCGATGTTTTATGACACATTTATTGTACGTGGGAAAAGTAGTGCTTGTGCCAAACATGTCCAAGGTGGGATTTTTTATTTTGTGCGGCGTTACTTTGTGCTAAAATTCTGAGCACGCAGTGGAACGTTCACCAGCAAAATCTCTAGTCTTTATGTGCTACTACTACCGTGTACTACCACACTTAATAGTATGGTAGGTAAGGCGCTCTTATCATACTTTTCTATGTGGTAGTATGCATCTCAGGAAATAGCCGGAGTTGAAGCTTAACGTCTCTCTACACAACAGGTAGTGCACATGGAGAGTCACATGCGCCTTCTCTGACTTGATACACTACATAGGACGGGAAGTGACCTTTTCTTAAATGTTCCTTTTCATAAAAGCTCTGCCCTCGCTCCACTCTGCTTTCATGCACTTGACACTGTGTTAGAAATGTCAGAATTATAGAGTTATTTTTGTGCCAAAATTCTGAGCGTGCAGTGGAACTTTGGAACTCGACTCTGCCTTCCTCGTTTATCAGCATCGATGGACATAAGCATGAAAAACATCAGCTATCGGTATCTGCCTTATCGTTTCACTCTGTGTTGTATGTGTATAACTTTGTATGTTACAATCTGGGACTTAAATCTCCAAACACATTGTCTTTCTGCTTCTCACACACACTCACACACACACACACGGTGACTGTCCATTTTAGGCGTGGTGAGACGTAGCAGGAGTGTGTCTGCACAAGTCTCAACGCTCTTTCCATTAGCTGATGTTAACCAGAGGAGTCGCCGTGACAACGCTCCTGCTAAAACTCAACAAACTCTGACGAGGAAAACACACAGACACACACACACACACACACACACAATGACCTCCCTAAATGCCACGACAAAAGATGATTGAAATGTGTGAAGGCCCACAACAAATGGTACACACACACATTTGTGTAAGAGCAGAACAGCGCTGGTGCTGCAAGTGCACGCTTCAGCGATTCATCTCACACTCCTACTCACTCTTTCCATCCCTCGCTTTCTCTCTCTCTCTTCTCTTTCATGTCGTCCGCGCTCTCACTCCTCCGAGATGAGGCAGCACAACACACACACACACGCACGCACGCACCTGTACAGCGTCATGCAGTCAAACTGTCTAGTGATTTCTAACACAACTCACCTACACTTGTCCATTTCATCTTCCTTTCATCTCTCTCGTTCTCTCACTTACGTCAACTACTTGTGCATCTGTTCTTCATTTTCTATGCTCTTATGTGTCTATTCGTATTTTTGCATCCTCTCTTCCCTCTCTACCTCTCCCCATCCCTCCTTTCCTCTCATCCTCTTCTCTCCTCCTTCTTGTTTCCCACTCTATCCTCTCTTCGCATCCGCCGTTCCTCTCATCCGATTCGTTCCTTTCACATTCTCCTCATCTTGTGCTATTGTCGCCTCCTCATCCCTCATTTTTCACCCTCTCCTCTCTCCACTTTCTTTATCCCTCCTTTCCGTGGCTCCACCTTCTCCTCAATTTCCTCTTCCCACCTCTCCTCATCTCTCCTTTATTCTATCACAATTTTCCTTTATTTGATCATCTTCTCATCATCTCTCCTTTCCTCATCTCTCCCTTCCTCTCTCAACCTCTCCTTTCTTCTCTCATTCTCTCCTTTCTTTTATCATCTTCTCCTCATCTCTCCCTTCCTCTCTCAACCTCTCCTTTCTTCTCTCATCCTTTCCTCATCTCTCCCTTCTTTCAACCTCTCTTTCTTCTCTCATCCTCTCATCATCTCTCTCATCCTCTCCTTTCTTCTCTCATCCTCTCATCTCTCCTTTCTTCTCTCATCTTCTCCACATCTCTCCTTTCTTCTCACACCTTCTCCTTTCTTCTCTCATCCTCTCCTTTCTTTTATCATCTTCTCATCATCTCTCCCTTCCTCTCTCAACCTCTACTTTCTTCTCTCATCCTCTCCTCATCTCTCCCTTCCTCACTCAACCTCTCCTTTCTTCTCTCATCCTCTCCTTTCTTTTATCATCTTCTCCCCATCTCTTCCTTCCTCTCTCAACCTCTCCTTTCTTTTCTCATCCTTTCCTCATCTCTCCCTTCTCTCAACCTTTCATCCTCTCCTCATCTCTCCTTTCTTCTCTCATCCTCTCCTCATCTCTCTCATCCTCTGCTCATCTCCCCTTTCTTCTCTCATCCTCTCCTTTCTTTTATCATCTTTTCCTCATCTCTTCCTTCTTCTCTCAACCCCTCCTTTCTTCTCTCATCCTTTCCTCATCTCTCCCTTCTCTCAGCCTGTCCTTTCTTTTATTATCTTCTCCTCATCTCTCTCATCCTCTCCCCCCTCCTCTCTCACACTCTCCTTTCTGTTCTCATCTTCTCCTCACCTCTCCCTTCTTCTCTCACTCTCTTTTCATCTATCCTCTCACTCTCTCTTCTCTTCCCTCCATCTTTTCTCTCCTCCCAGGTGAAGTAGCGAGTGATAAGGTCCAGACTTTGTGAGGATTTAAGCGAGTGTTGTGTGGTACTTGTGCTCTGTGTGAGAGCGTGATGTAAACTGGTGTAAGGTGTATATTGTGTGTGCGTGTGTTTAAGCTCTCACCTTTCCTCCTGAGGAAGGCTCTCAGTGTGTTGCTCCTCCACAGCCTGGAGAGAGAGAAGAGAAACATGGGGACAAATGAATAAAGTCATTTATAATGGAATACTTTAAACCACAGAGTGGTGCCTTCAGACAGAGAGAGGGCGCTTCATTTATTTCATCTGCATATCAGTTTAAAAATGACCAATCCTCATAAACCACAGAAATGTGATATATCGGCGCCAGGCTGATTATCGGACGATCCCATGACAGGTACACAGTAATAATAAAATGCACCTCTACATACACCTTAAAGAAACAAAAATGTTTCACCTAAGCAATCGCCATCCAAAGGTATGTGACCGAATTACGCTCTAAATAACCCGAGGGCGCTTAAGGTCCCACATTTCAGAAATGATGACAAAAGAAGGGTTTCCACGGGAACGAAAACACAGTCCTCCAGCAACACGACAACCTTACCCACTATGCCAACTGCTCGCACAGGGCTGAGCATCAAGGACTTAAAATTAGGGATGCACCGATTGCAATTTTCTTGGCCGATTGCGATTACCGATTTTTTCCCCAGATAACAGAAAATTAGAGCTGCTGCGAGTTGTCGACGACGTCAACACAAAAAAATGGGTTTCAACTTTTTAAACGTAACGCAGTAGTTACTTTCCCTGTTTACTAGTTACTTTTATAATAGTGACATATAATAGTGGCAGCTCTACAGCAAATACAAACAAAAACCTAATTTTCTTTAATATAATGCTTTATTTTCATAACAACTTTTCTTTACAAATTTAAATAAATAAAATGTAACTCGTAAAATGTAAAATGTAACAACTCCGGTAACTCGACGTCCGAAAAGTAACGCCTACTTGGCATTGTGTATTTTGGGCAGAGGTGATTTATCAGATTTCTGAAGCCTGTATCCTCAACTATGGAAAACGGCTGATCATCTAGTGATCATCTTGTGATTGACTTGTGCATCTGTGTTTATGCTGAACTGGGGACAGACAAGTGGGCAAGGGGAGCCATTGATTGCGTGCTTATTAAACGTGTAAGACCTAACTATTAAATTATAATTATAAGGTTGATAAACTATAACTTGTGTTTAATCTACCTGTCGCCGTTCCCCTTTCTACGTCTTCTTTGGTTTTTCTGTAAAAACTGTCTGTAGTGTGCAGTCAATCACAAGACCAGGAGCCATCGGCCAATAGGATTCGCAGGCAGAAGCTGCCAAAACCCCACCCCCAAACTGCCCAAAACCCGCCCCCTTTCAAACCGCACGCAGAAATCTCACTCAAGCAAAAAAGCCGCTTGTCGGTAATCTACTAAAAATGTCTAAAGGACATTTAACACATCGAGAGGAAAAAAAGACATTTGTGAGAGGAAAAATACAGTTCGCGCACAATATTATCACAACCGCGCACTCGATTCTTAATTTTGTGCTCTCGAGTTTCACATTTGCGCGCCCGACTTTGAAATTTACGCCCGCGAATTTTTTGCGGCAAGCCATTTTGTGCGCTCTAGTTTTGGCATTGATGTGACGCCATACTCACGCACCCAAAATTCATTTCGTCGCCGCACGATGTCACCCCATTCAAAGTGAATGAGAAACGCCTCCGTTAAGCGTACATGTGAACGCTGCCTGAATGCGTGCGTGGTTGTGCTGCAAGTAATGCGCATGCGCAAGATCGGTTTGAAATCGGCAATACGTGTGACTGATCGGCCAGTCACCGATCAGGCCAAAAATGCAAGGATATTGTAGCATTAGAAGTAGACAAATTTAGCAAGGATATATAGCGCAATCATATATTAGGATACAGTTGTTTACAGAGTTTATATAATTCAGATTTGTAATCAGCATTCAGTCCTGGAACTCGAGGTCTGATGCTGATGATGCAATCAATCAAAAATTCATCAAAACCAACATTCGGTATGTCAATACTCAATAGCTCATGTTACTAAAACTGCGTCTAATTTAGACTTTAAATTTATAGTTTATTTATATATGTACAGTATATTCCATGGAGCCACATTGTCTTGTCTCTCTGCATACTTGTACAATTCTGAGTAGGGATGCACAAGATTTCGAAATCGTATCAGCATCGGGATACTTAGATTTGCCAAAAATTTCCAGTCGATTTTTGATGAGGCATTTATTGTGGGAAAGGTAGCGCTTGTGACAGGCACGTCCAAAATTTGAGGTGGGATTTTAAATGACCTGCGCCTTCTGTCTTAAAATAAATAGCGTTATTTTGTGCCAAAAGTCTGAGCATGCATTGGGACGTTCACCAGCAAAATCTCTTGTCTTTTCGCACTCAATTCACCTCATTGATAAAATTCTGACCAAAAAAAAACCTTACTTTGAATTTGCAGAATAACTCCCTCCAACTCCTATCACAGTAGTAAGGTAACAGATGAGCAAACTAATTTTATAAATAACTTCACTATCTCCATCACACACACATACACTTCTCTCATAGTGAGGCTGAAACCAAAAGAACGACGTCACTGTTCGTTTTACAGCTTGAAAGGTGAACACAGTCACAGCATGCAAAGCTTGTGCGTTCCAGCGTGGCTATTAATTTGCTCTTTTTGTTTCTACTGCATTGACGTAATACAAAGCCGGCTCAGAAAGTAAAAACGTGCAAAACGCCTTCGTAGGTTCAATGTTTCTGGAAGAGAAGATCGTTCTCCACTCATTACTCTACCATAGAGGCCTAGCAGATCAACAATGTTTCAGTTCTATTCAACACCATGTTCAACTCATTACTCCTGTCTTATAATTCTGTAAATACAGCACAGACCATGTTGGTTTATAACAAGAACAGTGTGCGAAAGCTTCGCGTCACCCCTCATTTCCTTTATATTTTGCTGAGAAAGTGAGATAATAGCTACAGTGGTTTATTGCAACATATCAAAGTAGACATGTAAACAGTATTCCTCCAAACTACAGTTTTAAAAAAATCAGCTTTTTGGAAGCAATATAAAGTACTTGGGGATGGCTTAAGACTTTTTGCACAGTACTGCATGTAGCCACTTGTTCACATGTTCGCTTTTCTGGACAGTGAAAATAAGTCAAAATGAAATTAAGTGAGTGATTGTCACTGTGAACACAGCACAGCACAAAATGCACCACAACCAAATGTGACCTCTGCAATTGGCAGCGCTCAGGGTTTGGCACTTGCGGAGAGTACCTTGCTCATGAGTACCTCAGTGGTACCTTTTACCGGTCCAGGACTTGAAGCCAGCGACCTTACAATCACAAAGCCAACTCCCTAACCGTTATACTACCAACCCTCCCGTATAGCAATGCATGCAGGAAAAATGATAAATATACCGCAAACCGACCCCTCGGAAAATTAACCTTCACTAAGATGTTTATTTAAAAGATGCCGCAATGACATTTGATACTCCCAAAAGAAGGACCCTAGAAAGAGACTCCCTACATCCTTTGTAGTTTCTTTAATCTAAGGTTCTGGAAAAAAGTCTCCCTACTCCGTAAGTAGGAGAAAGCCTCTCTAGGCAGGGCCCTAGCGCTAGTACTTAAGTGCAAACATTCAGTACTCCTTCCATCATTAAACAGTACACACAACTTGCCTGCGAGGGAACGAAGAAGTCCGAGTCCTCCGCCTGCCAAACTTCCACCACGCTGGACATGTCGCTCAGGGCTTGCATGATGAGAAGGAAGAATGTCATGTAAATGTGAAAAGACAACAAAACCACAACATAGAGATGCTGTTACTCCATATAAACAACGCCGTGCAACCAAATGCCCTTTCGGTACTATCGAACCCGAATCCGAACCCTCAGTCCCCGTGTTGGTGGAGCTGTTTGTGAGGCCATGACCACAGCCAATGCTGCCTTACTACTTTAAGTAGCAATTTTAACCAAAAACATTGACATTTAAAATATGTCGCAACACACAAATACAAATCACCAAACGGAAAATGTGTTGTTTTCATATTCACATCCAATTTATGAGAAAAAAAAGTTATTCTGCTCAACTTTTGCAATTCTACTTGAAGGTAAAAGGTGACAGGATCTAGATTATGAGGCATTTGACTAGATATTGAAGCAGTGGAGACGTAGTCAAATCCCTCACAAAACTTAGCTTTTATCAAACAGTTTTTTAAGATAAATAATTAATATGTTTCTAAGGTCTTGTTATTAGCACGTCACTAGACCTCAGTGTATCTTCCCAAAGAAAACTTAAAAATCGCGTTTTGTTGAAACAACTTCAAAACAGTATTAATAAGCAAACCAAGTTTACACTAATATTAGTCTTTGTCACGGAATCTTTATTATTGATGTGTGCTTCCATTAGCTTAATGTTAAGGTTAATCTCTGGACGAAACTCCTATATGTACACTGACTTAAAGCTGGGTTTACACTGGTTTTAAGCCTCGGCTTGCTTTTATGTAATTCTTGACGTTTTCTGAGTTTTACTATCCACTTTAGTCTGGGAGTTTGCTTATTTTAAACGCTGACTATCTAGACAACCACTCCCGAGAATGGAACAAGCCCGAAGTTGCAATTCAGAAGGCGTTAAACGCGGATGACGAAGGCGAGCCTATAGCTTTAAACCGCCCCTCAACCTTGTGTTTATTCCGACATTTTAACACTCCCGAATCACCTCATTATATCTAACAAACCTCTAAATTCACCCAAATTAAAGCAACAGCAGCAAAGAGCACGAGTTTTCTACATTGCATTGGACGGTACACAGCTTTTGAAGCGCAGGTGGCGTCCTAAATCGCACACTCGCGTACTCGATAGTGTGCACGCCCCGGCCCGAGCGTCATTCCGGCATACTATTTAGTGGGGGAGGATGACATTTTGAAAGCAGCCGTGGACACAGGAAACGGAGCAAAAAAGCTGTACGCCGGCGTTCAGTCTCCACGAGTAAACCAATACAAATAAATATGCGTCGATGTGAAATGTATATTCCACAGAGAAAAGGATTTAGAGCAGATTTCAGGTTGTAAAACAAAGCACGAGTGTGGCGCTCCTCTTCTGGCCAAGCGACTCTGCTGCTGCTGCTGCTTGTCAAATCCTGCACTCGCAGCTAACGTTACTTCCCTCCGACGTTTTGCTGAAGAATACAAAATAAACACCTTGGAACTGGGCTCCTCCGCGCTGTATGAAGGGCAATAATAGATGTAGAGTTCCTAGTAGGACATTAATCCACGTTTTCCTGTGGCAGTGGCTGCCTTGTTGGCTGTCCCTTTGGCCCGCCATGCTGGCGCGTTGTGTTCGCTTAGCGGGGCTTTGCGCTGGGAGTCATTTGAACTGCGTCCCTATTGCTTCCCTACGCCCTACCTAGGGCCCTAGAGCGAGGCTCCTTACTAAACGCTTGAGGTAGACTATACTCCCTTCTCTGTAATGACGTTTCATTCTTCTAAAGAAGGACTTCTTCTAAAGTAGTCCTTTATTTAAGGTGATACCTAGAGCAGTCACCCTCGTTCTAGGGGCCTAACATAGGGGTAGGGACCCTCTTTGTTGGGGCCTTATCTAGTGCACCAGAGAATCCCTGCTCTATATGTAAGAACCTTAAAAAGAGGGTCCCTGCCTTAGAAAGAGGAGTACTACCCTAGAGATAAGCTCATTGTTCAATATGTAAGGCCCTAAGAAAGGTCCCATTCTTCTATACTAAGTAAGGACCCTCTTTTTACGGGGTCTTACACAGGTAGCAGGGATTCTCTGGTGCACTATATAAGGCCCCTAGAAGATGGTCTCTACTCCCTGCTCTTTATGTGTCACCTTAGATAGAGTACTACTTATATTGGGCCCCTAGAAAGAAGCTCATTACTCAATATGTAGGAGCGTAAGAACGGTCCAAAGACTCAAAACAAAACAAGGTGTAAAAGACAATGCCGAAGCATCCTTATTACAATGCCTCCTATGGTCACACTTGAGCAACATGTGTTGTAAATTGTTGCACAGTGGATAGTAACGTAACATTGCACTGCTGTAATGCATGACGCCGTTGCTAAATATTTACAGAGAAGCCATGCAAGCAAGAATTTCATTACATTGTACAAAGCTTCAAATGAGGAGAAACTGCTGTTTACACACACAAAAACTGATCATGTGATATGTAGTGCACTTAGAGAAAATCCATAAACCTCTGATATATCAAGAGCACTACATAGGGATCGAGCCACATGAGCCGCGCCCTCTTTCCTCCCTCCCCATTTCTTCTCTTTTCTCTCTTCTCGGTATCGTGTTGAGTTTAGGCAGACTGCAGCCAGTCCACTACCATTACTTTCCATCTGACGAGTTCTGTTCTTGAAATCAGCAGTGCTCACTCCACAAGCTGTTTTGCAACTTCAGTGGAGAAAAGGAGAATTTGAAAGTTTGAAACAGTATAAATACTCATTATTTGTTTCCTGTGTTAGAAGACAATGAATATAAATTTGTCATAAACTGAAAACGCAAACCAACACATTGAGTGTGCAAATCATAGCTTAGTAGGTTGTTTCCAGTTTTTGTAACATGTAAAACATTGCACAACTGCTTAGAAATCTCATTTTAACGTACTGTCTCACTTGGTTACAAGTAGCTTGTATAGACATCTATATACAGAGTTTATATTATTACCTCATATCTGTTTCATTTCATATTCGTTTATTTCATGTTTATTTCCTGTTGGATTGTTTGAAAATGTCACCTTACTTGGCCCATAAAATTGATTGTATTTCTGAACAGAGAATTATTCCATTATTGACTAACTGCAAAACAGTAATTACAGTAAAATTACAGCATGTAAAATTCAACTTTCAGAGAATTACAAGACACTTATTTCAGTAGTTGCCAAAATCAAATGTAGGGACAGCACCTGTATTACGTTTGGGTTTTCCCCGCTCTCTCACACACACACCTAATGAGTCATGAACCATAGATTAGGTGTGCTCGGACTGCAAAGCTTTTACCATCACCAATGTGCAGGTAAAGCAAATGCTTATATGATGAACATTTATTCCAGATGGTTAAACATTCCTGAACTACACCCTCAAATGCAGATGAACAGTAAATACTTTTACACATGCTCGACCTTCAGACCGCACACCCACACATTACATGTTTCCTTTATATTTATCTTTCAAGGATTAAGGTGTGGTATTGTTGTTGCTATATTTGTGCTGCATGTTAAATAATATTCTCATATTTCTCTCCTGCTACTGGTAGTAAGTTGCCTGCAGCTACAGTGTTAAAGCATGTTGAAACAGATGCCGGTGATATATTAGCAGCGATGATCAACCACTGAAATTTGATATATTCCTTCCTTTCTACTTTCACTAGGCCTCTTTCACCAATATTGGCTTAATTTTTTCTCAAATTTGTTACCAGAAAGAAAATCTCTTCACTGTTTGAAGAGTCCGTTCTTACCTAAGAACAAATCTTAAATAAGAAAATATTGATTTACATCTGAATCTTCATAAACAATTGTAAGTAGCTTTTATGAACATATTTCTACTTAAAAACAATTGAGGCTATACATTTTATTTTCGCAGGATCCGAGCAATTCCACTAAGTCTGGAGAATATATCAAATGCCACAATATAAATGTGATTTATTAATTAATTGTTTGATTTTTGCAGTTTGTTGTGCATAATTTTTGCTCATCGTGGCTAAAGGCTCTTTCCCAATTTTTCATTAAGTCACTCGTTCTTGCCACGATTTATGTTTATGTTAAGATTATGGCATAAAATTTTAATTTATAAACATTTTATTTTTAATGATAAATGTATTAAATATGTTATAGCCCACATTGCTACATTTATTTCATACGTGAATGTTTATCTGTATTTCTTGCGTTGATGTGTATATTTGGTTTAGGCCTATCATGGAAAGGTCCATGCAATTAGATCTAAAGTATTAATAATAAGATCAAAATAAAATTCTTTTTGAGTGAAATAGGACAGAAAATTATTATTGATGAATGTTGTATATTGACATTTGGTGCAAAAATATTAATTGAATTTTGAGTCATATCTGCCCTAACTTTATTCTTTTAGTGCAATGCACACACCAATAAAATGTTGCAACAAGCGTGCAACCTAAATAACAAATACTCCTGTGTCGGTGGAACTTGCTCTATGAGAGTGAGGCTCATCAACATGCTTTAAGAGTTTACGTGCAGATTTGAAGTAAGGTGTGGTTCTTTGAGGCAGTCATAATATGCAAACTTAGTAGAAATGAGGTCAAGCGCTTAAATACTCGAGCAGGGCGATAACAAACATGCAATGTGTTTCTCTGCAGGTAAAGCAGGTTTGCACCGAAAACATCTTTTATTCGATTCATTAATCCAACTTAATGAACATCAGAATGTGAAAAATACAACAAATAGTAAGGTAACAAAGTCAACTGTTCACAGAAATGTACTGATAAAAATAAATATTACACAGTGTCAATTTTTTAACAAAGAAGGTTTCATGCCTGAGTATGAATAAATTGAAACAGTAGCGCTGTCACATAACAACAGAACATGTTGATCTCTTTACTGAGATAAAAGAAAAATTGTATCATTCAAATTTACACCAAACAAAACAAGGCCAGCGAGGATGGTGCAGCCGTGACATGAGCCCCGGTTTTGGGATCGCCGCTGTGTGCCCCCTTCTCTGTCAGCGGGAGAGTCCAATCTCGGTTCACCCATCAACAGGCGTCCCAAAAATCAACCTGGCCATGGGGGGTGTATGGGAAACTTCAGATCAGGACATCACGTCACCTTCTCCTCTTACACAGCAGAAGCATTTTCAATGCCATTTGGGAGAGAGGGAGAGATGAGAGTGGACTTCACCCAGATCGCAGCTTTCTTTGGCACGTTCTCTTACAGCAGATTAATTCTGGTGGTGCTGGTTAAGAAAGAAACCAGTCTCAGATCAGCTGGTTTAGAGGGAGACGCTGACATGAGACCAGTTGATTAGGAAGGAAGCTCAGTTCTTAACCAGCTGATCTGAGACCAGCTTCCTCTTCACTTTTAATTACAGCATGTAAATTCTGGTGGTGCTGGTTAAGAATGAAGCTGGTCTCAGTTCAGCTAGGTTAAGAAGAAAATTTGGCTCAGATTAGCTGGTGAGTTCAGCTGGCTGACAAGGAAATCTGGTTTCAGATCTGTGGGTTAAGGAGGAAGCTGGTCTCAGAACAGCTGATCTGAGACCAGTTGTCTTCTTAACAAGCTGGTCTGAGACCAGATATCTTCTTAACCTGATTAAGAAGACAGGTGGTCTCAGATCAGAAGTTTAAGGACGATGATAATCTCAGATCAGCTGGTTAGAAAGGAAGCTGGTCTCAGTTTA
Source organism: Distichodus sexfasciatus (assembly GCA_032718565.1). Lineage (NCBI taxonomy): Eukaryota > Metazoa > Chordata > Actinopteri > Characiformes > Distichodontidae > Distichodus > Distichodus sexfasciatus. Next base: position 531,492 of record JAVGVS010000141.1, read on the forward strand.
GATGGTTAAGAAGAATACAGCTTCCTCTTTAACCAGCTGATCTGAGACCAGCTTCCTCCTAAACCATCTGATCTGAGACCAGCTTCCTCTTCATATTCTCTTCCAGCTAGTAAACTCTTGTGGCGACTGATATAAAGCAAGCTGGTCTCAGATCAGCAAGAATGACCCTGAGCACACTGCAATGCCACTGGATGAGCGTCACGGATGTTCGTGGAAAACGGATCATGCAGTGGAAGTGCAACGATCTGGGGACTGTTGGGGTAAACCGTGTGTGTGTGTGTACGTATGTACATTTTGTCTAGTCCATGTAATCAAAGTCCTCGGGAATACCAAAAGCTTTATCCAATCGACTGTCCTCGAAGCTGAACTTTCGTTTGGCCCAGGACTTGATGGCAAACACGTTATCTGAAACAGATTTTACAAAACATTATTTTTCTATATAGTTTACAGTTTATATGCAGTACTGAAGAAGACTTATCAGTGCTTTAAATTGAAAAGTGGGTTGGTTTAATCTCAAGAAATATTGCAGTGGTACACAGGGATACTACTAGTATTGATACTTTAATATTTGCTATTGGTACTATATACAGCATGCTTGAAATATATACTTTTCATTTTTAGGTTTGCTTAACGAAATGAAGTTTGAGTCTAATTTTTTTTAGTAAGGGGAATGTTAAATAATAATTATATAAAATGACTGGCTTAAAAAATCAGAATGCCAATTTTTTTGAGAAATTCCCCATCTCAGTGTGTGTAATCTGCACGTCAGGATCACATTTTGATGCCGCGTGCAAGTCCAAAACACAGTTTCCATGTCAGGATGGGCTGGACCTGAGCCATCTCTCATTAAATCAAAGTGAAACCACCAAAATAGACTTGGATTCAATTTCTTAGATTGAGGCAGGACTTACCGGTCCATCTGGACACAGCTTCCTTTGCAGTCATGTTGTCGTTCCCTAGAGAAATGGATCAAATCTTATTTTAGAAAGAAGTAACTTCAGCTTTTATAAGTTTAGACCATCAATCACCATGACACTAACATTTTATATGTTTGTAACCACATACAATTACAACAGAAATGTCAATTTGCCATTGTTTTTAACATTTTTGAACTTTACGCCAGCAAACCCCCACATCAGTTTTGGAGACGGTCAGCAGGGATACTCAGATTTCAGAAGGAGAATTAAAAAACGCCGCTCATCCATTACGGCTCTGGAACAAAGCCACGCTGGAAAAATGGCAGATTAATCTGCCGTCTCAGTGAAACTCAGCACCACGCAGACGGCCCGGGAAGATCTGTCCTGGCATGGGCGGGTGGATTTCAGTTTCCTCAAACACACACACTCCAGACACTCAAAACAGTCAGCTAAAGTAAAGCAGTGAAAGTCGCAACATCTACACCAGTGAGTACAGTCAGATCACTGGCTTTCATGATTTTATGTCTATACGTGTTCCCTGAGTTAATATATATCTCTCATCAAGTTTGTTTTTGTGAATTAGATCCAAACTATTTCATATAAGAATGTAAATGAGCAACTATAAAGGCTCAACTTCTTTTTGCGCAAAAAATATCAATGCGTACTAGGGATGCACGATAATATCAGAATCATTCGATAATTGCTTTAAAAAAATCATCGGACTGATGCTTAGATTTGGCCTATATTTCCAGCCATTATTTAATTACGCATTTATTGTACTGCTGCACTTAATAGTATGGTACGTAAGTTGGTCTTATCATACTTTTCAGTGTGGAAGAATGCATCTTAGGGAATAGCTGGGGTTGTAGCTTAACAGCTCCCTACGTGCACTACCTCTCATATGCACTACCTCTCACGTGCACTACCTCATGTGCACATGGAGTGTCACATGTGCCCTATTTGACTTCATAGGTGTATTTTTCTTAAAATGTTGCGCGCTACGCTAGAAATGCTCAGGTCTTGCTCCACTCTGCTGTCACGCTCGCTTGACTTGATCCAAAAAGATCTTGATTTGAAATTTGAGTCACACTGCCCAGCCCTGAACAGATTTCTAGATGTTCCCTTTAATCACTCAAAATGGATGAATTGTATATTAGGGGTGGATGTGGTTATACTGATTATTACTAATCAAGGAGGGTGCTAACCAATGTTTTAAACCAATATACAGTACTGTGCAAAAGTTTTAGGCAGGTGTGAAAAAATGCTGTAAACAAAGAATGCTTTCAGAAATATAAATAATGATTGTTTATTTTTTTCTCAATTTACAAAATGCAAATATTTCCATATTAACCATATATTAACCATATTTCAATCGAAAACCAAAAAGAATGCTTGTTTGACTGTTATTTTGTTTTTGGAGTGCCCTCAAGATCTGTGTGAAAACGAACAATAATCATTATTGATTTGTATTTTATCGTAAATAAACTTTGGTTGAATATCCCTGCGCTGTATGTATACGAGTTGTACGTGTGATATGTTGACGGCTGCATGAGTGTAATGCTTCTGTTAGTGTCGATGTTGGCAGGAGTTTTGTTCACTGCTGTAACAAAGGAAGACAAGTTATGACAAGTTAGGACAGGCTTTAACACCAGGACAAAACAACAAGCCTCGACAAATGTGCTGCATTGCTTTCCTCAGGCAAACGTCTTAATCCTCGTCCTTCATCTAGATGTGGGAATTGTCTTCATCTAATATTCATTTAGCAACAAAAAGGTTGTGGGTTCAAATCCTCCCTCCCTCAAGACTTAAACATGTAAAACAATCTTCGTGATCAATAAAAACACACCTCCTGTTTAATGCCTGTTTTTAATTCAGATCGATGTTGTGGTCTCGCTGATCGCTGAATCGATGTAGACTGATGCATTGTTACAGCTTTACTACTCAGGCTCATGAGGATATTCAGGCCTAATTTGTATTGTGCATAGTTTGGTCAAATCAAATAGCGTTTATTTTGTTTTCCACCTCATATTTTGAGTATTATTGTGGTTACTTGTAAACCTATGGTTTGAACTGTGCTCTTGTTCATTCATTCATTATCTCAACCGACTGGGGTCGTGGGGGGACCAGAGCCTATCCCGCGCCACCGTGCCACCCCACTGTGCTCTTGTTATTATTTATTATTATTTACACTGACAGTAAAGTAGTCTTTTAGAGTAATCACCACTGAACTGTTTATTCGACCACTTTTAAATTTCGTTGTAGTCTTTCCTACCAATTTCATGACCTGTGCGCTAATGTTTTGATTTCAAGAATTCCTTTCTCGACAACTTTTGTCCGTTTCAGTCAGTTTTAACCGTTTATTTAACGTGGGGTGCTATAATTGAGCTTTCATGTGTAGTTTAAAGAACTTTTCACTAAATTTTGGGGGTGACAAATTAAAGTGAGGTGTGACTGAGAGTGTGGTTGTGTGAACGTGTGTGAAGGAGCAGTGGGCAGCTGATATGGGCAGCACCAGGGAGACAGCCATTTCTTGGCGACGGTACCTTGCTCATGAGTACCTCAGTAGACCTTTACTGGTCTGGGACTTAAACCCTCCGATCACAGAGCCAACTCACTAGCAGTCCCAACTGCCCCGATTGCTTGGTTCACTTGTGTATTTTCATGAATTCTGATCATGACAATTTTTGTCCATTTAAAGAACTTTTAATTTTACTACGGTCTTTTATTTGGCCTTTCAGGAGTACTTTAAATCATTACTGATGAAATTTTGGAGATAACCATTTTCGACCGAATTTTCTAGAATGCAAGGAGCTCTGGATAAAGTTGGTAGCGTACCGATTAGGAAGTTGACCCCGATCGGAAGGTCGATGGTTCAAGTCCCGGACCGGTAAAGGTACCACTGAGGTACTCATAAGCAAAGTACCGTGTGATACCTAAGCACTGCTCCCTGACAGATACAAGACCTCTGCCATGTAAAGACGTGAATCAGAAACTAAAGCCCTGCACTGAATAAAGTCCAGTGTTACGTCTACTCTGAGTCCCTTCTGAATTCTGTTCACTTCAAAGACTCGGGCAGCTGTTAGAATAAAGAGAATATTTGTGAACACTGCATAACGGGGAGCAGGAAATATCAGCTGAAAAGGTAGACAAAATAACAGCCCTCGGGGGAGTGGCACTGTTAACAGATTATTCCATCTACGCTGGCGCAGAGACAATTAACATTTGGCTGTGAAATTCATGCTGGAGACGATTAACGCTGAAACAGCTGCAAGGACAGAAGGAAGGCAATTAGAAAAAGGAAAGAGGTGAGAAGAGATTACTGTCGTTATCCTGCTCTCACTTCCACACACACACACACATACACACATACAACCCCCTCACACATGAGTTTTTGGTGGAGTTTTATAGGTGTGACATGAAAACTAGAAAGACTTTGATTAAAATGAGTCGTAGTGAATGGGGAAAGAACGAGGGATGATAAAAGTAAAAACGAGTGCGGGTGGGAACAGATTGAGATGCGTGGTCAGTGAGGTGGTCTGAGGTGGCATAAGAACCGTTGTATGAAACCCAACGGTATTCTTAATAGGAGAAACCCAATGGGTTCCTAAGGGGAAAATAAACAATGGACATGTGAAGAGACTCATGGGTCCTCGAATCACGTCAAATTTGGTGGCTTTGTGAAGAACGGCGGCCGCGCAGTAAAGCATTAAAATATGAGGTCCATGTTAGTCTATGGGGGAAAAATGGACGGAAGAATGGACAGAACTCGAGAACGAGTGCACTTATCAAAAACATATGTACACGCAGCCCACGCCGCTATAGAGCACACGTTTCAGAGTTGGACCCAAGTTTCTAGCACAAAAACTGTAGGAGGAGCAGCGGTTAGACAAAGTCCATGTAATGCATGTTATATCAGACTACACACTAGGGGTGCACCGATCATCAGGCCGACTGATTATCAGTATCGATGCACAGTATTTTTAAACTTTAGAAATTTGTGTAAAAATTATTATTCGTAAACGAGGCAAAACCTTCAATTAATTCTGATACTGATTTGAGGTAATATCGTCCAGCCCTATGTAACAGTGTGCATTAAAACTGTGGAGTTCTAAAGATATGACACTTCACTTCCACAATTTTAATTTGATTTTGAACTGAACACGTTGTAATGTTTATTTTTGAAAAACTCACAGAAGGCCACAATTCAGCCAATGCAAAACACCAAACTGCATTTATAGCAAGCACAACGAGGGTGAAACTCTCCAGCAGGCAAAATTGACTTTACATTTGGAAACAAGCCAAACGGTGTCTCTTTACTCTGGAACAGTGGCAGAAACACGAGACTCAACGGAAAGCGGACCGATGTGTAAAAGAAAATCAGCTCGCAGAATTAATCCTGTTAAACACAACCTGCTCTGTCGGCTTTTAAACCTGATTATCAACAGGGCTTTAACAGATCACAGCCAAAACTAATTTGCCCCTATTGCAGTGTATGAGCCGCGAATGTTAGCTGTGAGTTGATGTAAATTCGGAAGTAGTAAAGTGTATTTACAAAGTAACCCAAAAAATTGTAATTAATCGTAGCCAAGGTAAAATGTTCAAGTAATCGTGATACTGATCACAGTTCAAATCGCCCAGCCCTAAGGTTGAATATGGAGAAGCCACACTCAGCAAATAGCTTTGACCTTTCGTCCACATTCAAACAGCATTTCAGGTTACAGAAAATTTTGGCAAAACTGTGGAGAGTCGGATCGATCTAAGAATCAGTATTAAGTATCAATAAACACTTTTAATGTGATAAAAATTCTGACAATATCCACTATATCTGGAAAGGCAAGAAAATTCTCATATGGGTCACTGGGCTGTAGGTCTACACTACATCTTCATTTTTACATGATAGTGTAATGCTTAGGGAGTCACCTCTGTGATCAGAAGCACTGGACCGGTAATAGGTACCACTGAGGTACTTATGAGCAAGGTACTACCTCCAAGCTTCCCGGGCACTGCCAAAAAAAGCTGCGGAGGTCACATTGAGTACCTCAATGGTATCTTTACTGGTCCAAGACTTGAATGTTGTTTTGAGGTTGTCTGTGTGCCTTTTGTATTCTTGGATTACTAAACTTTGTACATTAAGGTGCACGCACTGCTTCTAGGTGCTGATCCAGAATAATTCCAGACCCGACCTTGTTCTGAGTTGTTAACAAGCAACAGTGTGCATTAGCTGATCCCGGGTCAGTGTGCTGTGCTACTCACGCATTTCTTCCACCACTTCTGGATCACACTCCCTGTATCTCTCCAGCTCTCTCAGCAGCGTCTCTTTCTGCTCTCGCAGACCCTCCAGCTCCTTCTGCAGAGATGCTCTCTCCTCCTGCAAACGCACACACACACACATATATATATATATGTGTGTGTGTGTGTGTGTGTGTGTGTGTGTGTGTGATGTGTGTGTGTGTGTGTGTGTGTGTGTGTGTGTGTGTGTGTGTGTGTGTGTGTGTGTGTGTGTGTGTGGTTCCAGTGTGTAAACAAAATGGCGTTACAATGAAAAAAAAAAAAAAAAAAAACGATTTAAACTCTCTTGTGGGTCCTCTCTAGCCTTTTCCACCGACTGCCCGAAAAAGCAACATCTCGAGATTTTCCCTCCTCATGCTGCAGGGGCCAATATCATTAAAATTTAAATCTGCATTAAATATTCATGCAAACCTGGAGTCCTACATGCTGCTTTTGCTGACAACTTAATAGTGTATATACTCTATATGAAATGTGTGTCGCATTTCCTCAAGTCAGATTTTGGCCTTTGTCCCAGTCTTTGGCATAGTGTGATGGAACTCCTCCAGTACGGCAGTGGGACAGTCCTGCTTTAAGGTGAGTGTACCTGTTTGTGCAGCTCCTGCAGGCGGTGTTTCTGGGCGTGAAGGGCTTTGCTGGGAAAGGCCCAGTAGTAGTTGGAGGTTCCAACCCGCTCTGTAATCACCATGTTGTAGATCCACCAGACTCTGCAGCGCCTATTCACCGACAGCCGGAGCTGATAATGAGGAGCACAGAACACACAGTCACAAACATCACTTGCTATAAACAGAATATATATATATATATATATATATATATATGTATATATATATATATATATATATACATATATACTGTTTATAGCAAGTTTATATGAAGTCTATTAGGAATATCTTGAAATTATATGTCATTTTTAATGTAAATATTAAAATTAATGAAATAATTACAGATAATAACTATAGAAATAATTTAAATTAAACAAATTAGACTTTCAATTTGACTTTTAAATCAAATTTGAAGTTATTGAATAGATTTTTTGTGCATGTTTTCTTTGTTTATTTAAAAACAAACACTGCTTACAACATTGCGTCACAATCACAGGAGTGACGTGATCATGAAATGATTTCATGTAAAATATGTCAATTAAAATGTTAAGATATATTAAAATGTTATTATAATATTAAACGGTTAAATTTAACCATGTTTTTAATTCTAATTTCAAAAATTATATCTTTTCTCCCTATTTTTTTCTCCGTCTTAAATATATTGAAAGGTTTAATGGGTTAGAAAAATTATTTCAATGTAAATTCAAGTGGAACTCGAGCAGCATGGACGACCCCTGCTGTACTCTCACATGTACTGCACTGCACAGACCATATCTATGACAGTGAAAACATAAAAAAACTTCATATAAAAGACAACATTGTGTCTTTACAGTCTGTTAAAATACTAATAATGAGCTTTTTAGTGTCATTATTACTTACTGATGCCTTTGCTCTTTGGAGCGATCTTTTCAATGTCTTTTAGCTGATACACATCTTTCTGAGAAAACAGAAAACATGGTGTTTGTGTCAGTTGATCAATTAATTAATCAGATCATTAGATAAAAGCTGAGCTATCTTTAACCTCCTCCTAAAAATTCCAAAAGCATGGGTTTACTTATGCAATTACACTTTATATAAAAATAATAATTCAGTTTGTGTACATGAATACAGAGAGAAAAGACATAGGGCAGTGAATATAGAAATATAAAAATGACAAGCAGAATAATTTTTTAAAAAAGTAATTCGATTTACTCACTGTTTCAAAAAATATCTCCATCATTCGACTCCTTTTTTCCTCCAGACTTAATCCTTTCTTTTTAGACTGAGATGGAAAGAGGCATAAAACACACTCAGAACACACTTATTCAATACATAACAAGCTAATAACGTAAATTATAATCGCCTAATTGCTCCTGACCCTCTCTAGTTTTCTAAAGAAGTTGGAACATATATATATACACACACACACATATATATATATATTCTATTATATATTGTATGTGCTGGATGTTATTGATATGTTGGACTTATTTAAACCAACTAATTCAATAATTTAAAAAAGCAAAATATATATACATTTCTATTTTTGCAATATTGATTTTTACTAGTTTAGTACGGTGACCGGGAGGGGACTTTTGTAAGGCACACTGAATGACCTACTGGTGATTCTGATAATGTGCTGCCATATAAATAAACGTGCCTTGCTTTGCCAAATATAAAATATAAAGAATGAATTTTAAAGGCATGTTTAAATAAAATTGTATATATAATAACAAATATCATATTAAAAAGTCAAACGAAAAAGTCCGAACTTGTTCCCGCCCGGTTTCGAACCGAGGACCTTTCGCGTGTTAGGCGAACGTGATAACCACTACACTACGGGAACTGAGTACACTCTTCAGCCCACTCAGCTTTTCTGTCGGCCAAACTTGCTTGATAGTCTCGTACGAGATTTATTACTAAACTTCGTTTCTCTTCGACAATTCACCTCGTAAATGCCACACGTAATCATAAGAAACATTACAAATATAAATTTGAATCCCCCAAAACGCGCTTCATGAAGCGTTATGAGACATTAATGATCATTAAGGCTATATTAAAGGCCAGGCGGCGTTGGCCTCTGATGCTAAAGACAGTCCCGCGGCGCTTCCGTACAAACTCATTATTACTTTTACTACTATTATTACTATAATTAATAGAAAATCACGTTCGAGAGCGTTTATAATAATCATACAGCGATAACACTGTCATACCATCCTCGATTCGAGAGCTTCTTTCTCCTGTCTAACTCTTCAAACTGTTTGAGTTCGGCTACGGCTGCGTCCTAATCTGGGATCTCAACACCGGTTTGGGATGCGACCCGGCTTTCCCGCCAATGCTGGACGTCGCAACTGTACGGCGCATGCGCGAGAGTTTCTACTCAAAACTGACAGCCATGTGTGAATTTATTTTACAATGTTATTTATTTTAAATCATACATTTTGATACAATTTACAATTTATAAATTACAAAAAAATTAATCGACGTTTATTTGACCGGTATTTAATAATATCGTAATAAGTGCAGTGTATCAGCGCCATCTGGTGGTTGAGAAGCGCGTCGAACTGCATTAACAGCGTTTGACCACATGATGACAGTAACGCCACGTCGATTCACTTTTAAACGGTCTGTTAAAAACAATCAGATAATTGACAAAATGATCATATATAATGTCGTTATATATGGTATATAACATGCTATGGTATGGATTCTATGCTGTCCCTGTTAACTAATAAATAATATTGGTGGTAGGTAGTGATCGTAGAGTTACTGGTTCAAGTCCTGAACCAGTAAAAGATACCGCTGAGGTACTCATGGGCAAAGACCCGTCCTCAAGCACTTCTCCCTGGGCACTGCCCACTGCTTCTTTATGAATGGGTCAAACGCATGGGGCACATTTGGTTGTGGTCCATTGTGTGCTGTGTTCACAATCACAAATAATCAAAAATCCCTCATTTAAAAACTATATAAATATTGCATAATTTGCCTGCACCTCTGCACTTTACACGCCACTGCTTATACTGTCTTTTTTCTTTGCATTCTGTAAAACTGGAGGCACATCATCTGGTATCTCTGTGTACATGTGTATAGTTGAGATGACAATTAAGTCTACTTTTGGCTGCAATGAAACAGTATTTCACTAACAGCGAAGTTAAGCCTTACACAGTCAAGATGTCTTTAAAAGTGGTCTCATTTGTGAATACTCATTTGTTAGAAATCTTTACAGAAATATTTCCCCCTGAAAGTCTGCTACGATATGATTTCTGTTCGATACGATTCAAGAGCCAGAGATCAATACGCTGATTTAACATCATCACTTCCATTCATATCAACTTATAAAAGCATCACAAATATTGTTTGACATTTTTGTTTCAGAGCTCAACCAGACATTTAAATGAAAAGTGGGTGATTATTTGTCTTTGTGAACATAGCACCACAACCAAGTGTGAGCTCTACATTTGACCCATCCGTGAAGGAAGAGCAGTAGGCTTTTATTGGCAGCGCCCAGGGAGCAGTGCTTGGGAAAGGTACCTTCCCCATGAGTACCTCATTGGTACCTTTTACTGGTTCAGGACGTGAACCAGCCAACACCTTAATGGTCACACTACCAACCGCCCTGAATAGGGCAAGCCATCAGACTCTTGAACAGACTGCCCGCCCTCACACTCGCACGCACAACACCCGGACTGTGAACTGACTCTGTTGCACCTCTGCACTTGACACATAGCAGTGGTTGTGATGCACACACAACAGACTTTTTAAAAAATACTGTTTTATAAATAGACTGGAAATAAAAATTTTCATATTGAAACTGTTACTAACCTCATGCACATTCAGTGTAAAAGTCAATCCCAAGACCATGGTAAATAGGTTAATACTGCATTCTAATGGTCTCTCTTCCTACATTACCTCTAGTTTAAAATGTATATTTTGTATTCTATTTATATATTGTTTATTCTATATGCCATGTTTGTTCTTTGTTCCCTGTTTCTTGTTGCACTGTGAAAACTGGAGCCACATCGTCTCGTCTCTCTGTATATCTGTACAGTATATAGCAGAGATAACAATAAAGTTTTCTTTGACTTTGACTTTGACTTTTCATAAGCACTGCCAAAGAAGCTGGTCACTGCTCCTTTACAGATGGGTCAAATGCAGAGCTCAGATTTAGTTGTGGTGCTGTGTTCACAATAAAAAATATTCACTCATGAGTACCTCACTGGTACCTTTAGCGGTATGGGACTTGAACGACCTTCAGATCATGGGCCAACTCCCTAACTGTTTCACTGCCAGCTGCTACCACTATTCCAATGTAGGTCAATGTATCGTTACACCCCTAGTGAGATGCTGGGTTCTGTTGCAAGAGGATCAAATCCTGCACTATCCCACCTCCACCACCACCACTGCGCCCCTTTAGGAGACCTTTAGAAACAAAAATGGAATAAAATATTTTGTAGAATAACCGACCTCATGGTGGGAACAGCTGCTGAAACTCCTCCACCAATATTGGTTTATTCATCTTTCTCACACTCTTTTACACTCTCACACACACACACACACACACACATGTGGCCAGGCCACATACCTCAGCTGCTGGAATTTGTTTGCACAGCTAACACAGAGGCGGCTTGACTTGTAGCAACAAGTTCGTTGCTGATTGCATCACATCCGTGTGTATAAGTGTGTGTGTGAGTTTGTGGGTGTGTACATATGAGTGTGTGTGTGGAGAGAGAGAGAAGGAAGGAGAAGTTTTTCATGTAGGTGAGTCAAGGCTGAAAGAGGAAGCAGGATGTCATGACGGAAGAGTAGATTTTAGGGTGGTTTTTTGGTGTGTGAGATGGCACTGCGTCTCTGGCTGTTACCACGGGTACGGGCCGAAAACGCCGGGAAATGAGCCCAAAATTTTGCCTCCTGCTCCTGGCACTCACGCTTGGCCTGGCACCACACGGTAGGAGTGATCACTCACCCAGTCGTTCTCTCTCTCTCTCTACTACATGTAGATTTTTTTTTACTGTGAACCAGGTAAAATGAGCTGGAAAAGTCGAATTCTCAACTGATCTGGTCATAAGTGTTGAAATGTAGTACAAATCTCTTTCTCTTTTAGCTTCTTTGTAGTTGGACTGGGTAAAATGAAGGGAATCTTAAAATTTTAATTAAGGTATAATTCTCTACTGCATTCCACTTTTTAAAAGTGGATCTGAACAAAATGAACTCATCTGAAGAGCTGAATTACAGTACAAACATCTCTCTACTACATTCAGCTTATTTTAGTTGAACCAGGCAAAATGAACTGATCATAAATGTTGTCTTATAGTATAAATCTCTCTCCTACTGATCCTACAGTCATCTTTTTTAGTTCTACTCACCAAAGTGTCTCTCTCAGGACAAAATGAACTGATCAGAAAAGCTGAGTTATAATATAAACCCCTCTCTCTATTACATTCAGCTTATTTTAGTTGAACCAGGTAAAATGAACTGATCCGAAGAGCTGAATTACAGTACAAATCTCTCTCGCTATCTCTCCACTACATTTTGCTCATTTTAGTTGAACCAGGTCAAATGAACTGATTGGAAGAGTTGAATTATAGTATAAATCTCTTTCTATAGCCTCTATCTTTTTCTACTGCATTTAGCTTTTTAAAAGTTGGACTGAACAAAATGAACTGATCCAATGAACTGAATTACAGTACAAATCTCTCTCTACTACATTCGGTCTATTTTTACTTGAACTAGGTGCAATGAATTGATCATAAGTGTTGAATTATAGTATAAATCTCTCTCTCTCTTCTAGCGTCATCTTATTTTAGTTCTGCTGAGCTCTCCCAGGACAAAATGAACTGATCAGAAGAGCTGAATTATAACATAAATCTCATTCTATAGTCACTATCGCTTTCAACTACTTTGAACTTATAGTAACTTATAGTATAAATCTCCTACATTTCATTTTAAAATTGTAAAAAGTTGAACATGGTAAAACGAACTGATCTGAAGAGCTGAATTATAGTACTCCATCTCTCTCTACAACTACATTTATCTTTTCTTAGTCGAACCACTTAAAATGAAACTGATCTGAAGACTTGATTTAGCCTTGTTTTAGTTGGACTAAAGAAAATAAAGTTGAATTATAGTTTAAATCTCTCTCTCTGTCTCTCTCTCCTACTTTTATCATACATAGATTCAATCATTCATTATCCGAACCGCAAACCCCTATCGGGGTTGCGGGGACCAGAGTTTATTTCCGGGAAGTACAGGTGCCAACACACTGCAGGGCAAACACACTCACATTCCCACCTTACGGGGCCGATTTAGCATTTTGGACTGTGGGAGGAAACCCACGTGAACATGGGGGAGAGCATGCAAACTCCACACAGAAAGACCCTAGGGCTGACCAAGGGTTCAAAGCCAGCACCTTCTGTATGTAGCAGACTTCTATGTACAGTATGTGCTTAATTCAATTTTCTATTTAAGTTTCCACTTAATTTGTAGGGTGTGTTTGGGAAACTTCAAAAGTCTCATTTAGGCAAGTTAGTGTGATTGGAGGGTCGCCAGTTCAACTCATGGACCGATAAAAGGTACCACTGTGGTACCTTTACTGATCCAGAACTTGAACCGGCAACCTTCCAATCACAGAGGCAACTCTATATATAAAGAGAGAGAAATAGAGAGAAAAATAGACCGTATGAGGTTCACGTTCTCCTAAATAAAAGGTGTAAAGTGTGATGACCTTTTCCTCATCTCATGTAGTTTTTGACTGAGCCAATATTGGCCTTTCTGTGTATGCAAATGTACCTCATTAATGTGCGAAAGTGAGTTTGGTCTTGCGAAGTGTCTCTCTGTTTAGCCTTATATGAGCATTTGGGATTTTTGTTTCTGAGCTCAAAAACTATATACACTTTAAAAAGTGTTTAATTAAAGCCACACAGTTTGATGTACACAAACAGTTTTACCACTTTTACATGTATTTCATAAACTTTACTCCTTTAAGCTTTAGAGCATTGTTATACTATTTTATACTATTATTTTAAATAATCTGTTTTCCCCCATCGTCTGTCACCTAATAACTGGTAAAATATCTAACACTTGTCTGGTGATCCATGTTATCATTATATTAATAATTATAATAATAGAAGGCTTTTTGTTGACAAACAAATGTGGGTTCTTATATCTTTGTGAGGACTCTCATAATGATTATGAGCTGAAACAGAGCTGATGTTGGTGTGAACGGAGTGATATCTGATGTTGAGTTGAGAAGTATTGAAAATCAGGAACAAACAGAAGATTGACTATAAGACTGTAAGCCAATGCTGGTGGTGTATTTTAATGGTGAGACGCTGCAGAGTGAGAGTAGAGAGTCAGATTGCAGCCTGAGACTCTCATTACAGGGTTTATGCAGCTTAAAAAACAATTTACAACATGTCATAACCAGCATGTCTTTGTGCAGCTCACTGCCAGAACGTCGAGAGCTCTGGAGACGCAGAAGAAGCAACACTGCTGAGTGAAGAATTCCAAGGTGAGGAAACTCCACCTCCACGTTATCCTACTCTCTTTATCTGAGCGCCACTCCGAAAGCTTCACTCGGCCTTGATCACCTCACTGAACACACATCTCAATCTGTTTCCACCTGCACTCTTCTTTTTCTTTCTTTGCTCATCCTTCATTCTTTCACCATTCACTTCAATACATTTTAATCAAAGTTTTTCTACTCGGACAGTTTTCGTGTCACAGCCACAAGACTTGAGCAGTCACACTGGTGTTTTCTTGCGGAAATGCAGCTCTAGTTTGTCACTTGACCTCTGCATTCGTCCTCGTCCGTGAAGGAGCAGTGGGCAGCTCTTTTGGCAGCACTTAGGGAGCGGTGCTTGGAGACAGTACCTTGCTCATGAATACCTCAGTGGTACTTATAACTTGAACTGCCGGCCTTCTGATCACAGGGGCAACCTCCGAACCATTTCACAAATTTTTAAACAAGAAAGAGATATCTCATGTTAACTTTAATTTATAAAAATTCACACACAGAGATGTAAGTAAATTCTGGAAGATGTTTCAGACCCTTGGTAGGTTCTGCTGGATGTTCAGTGTTGAGGCATCAGCAGTTTGCACATTACTGTACATGAACGCATGCTGTCAAATATTTTAGGACTTCAATGTTCTATCATAGTATTCTGTTTCGTAGAGGGTTAATAAGAATCAAACTAGTGCTAAGAATCAGTTGAAAGTAAGCAGATAATCGTTGCAATCAACTCATTGTAAATAAAACTATTTCAGATGAGAGAGGGAGAACAATTTTATGAAATGCAATCGTAAATGTAGGAGAGCTGTAAAGTCATACATTTGCGAGGAAATACTTCCGAGATCTAAATCAGGGGAAAAAATCAGACATCAAAGTAACGTTAGATTTTTCTAGTAGTTTTTGAAAGTGTTAAATAGGAGGTTTCACAATTTTTTTCTCTACTTTGTGAAAAGTTGGAAACCATATAAACAGAGATACTATAAACAATCAAATATTTCTTTTAGTACTGTGAATTTGTAGGATATATTAAAGGGAATACATTTTTATACATGTAACAGTGTAAATTTCGTAATAATTCCAAAAATTTGTTTATATTACTTGAATAGTTCAATTAAAATCGATTAACTTTTTGGTTTTATAAACCTGCAAATTACTCTATATTTCTGTATAATGAACTGTGTATGTATTCCATAAATACTGTATAAAGAACTATATTGCCAGAATTTGCGATGTTATATAGAAAAAATATAATGTGCTCATCACATGATAAAGCTTGAAAAAACTTAACACTTCTTTCCGTTTGGGTGGTGTGTGTGGGTGTGTGTGTGTGTGTATAGAAGCGTGAGTGTGAATTTTCTCATGAAATGCTGTGGAAATTTACTCAAACAAATCCTTTAAGCTTGATTTTCTTTTCCAAAAACAAAGATGATCTGCTGGAGAATCCTGATAAAAATCCAAATCCAGGCATTATTCCGATGTGGTTGTGGGGACTGGTTCCTCAAACCCCACGTCAGATAAACTTTCTTTGGACATTTCAACAGGAGATTTTATCAGGAGATATTCATGTTTGAGCAAACCCTTCTTTAGAAGCACAGAAATCACGCATCCCGGTTTTATTCTGTGATGTTCGGTATGTCGATGGTTACGAAGATTTGGAGCAGGTTCTTGTTTTCTTATGGAATATTTCACATAAATAAAGATATGAAGAGTTAGTGATGCTTCATGACTGCGTACAATCAGAATAAGAACAAAAAAGAGAGAAGAGAGAAGGAAGATTATTGAGCAAAAAAGAACTGTGTGAACAAATAGTTCAAAAGTTCAGCGTGAACGTGCAAGAAATGTGGAATTTCACAATCGTTAGACCAAGTATTAAAAAATACAAGCACAATAACTGAGAATGTGCAAAAAAAAAAAAAAAAAAAAAAAAGCATTACAGCAGGTATTCCATGTTATATTCCAACACTTATACGCCTGATTCTATTTGCTGATCAGAAGAAACAGACCTCAGCTAATGAGGATTCCCTGAACCATATTCCTTTAATGGCGTAATTGCAAAATAATCTGAGTCGTTTTCACCTTTCTAGTTAGATTAAGATCTTTTACTCCATAAGATAATAACATAATTTACACCAAAAAATGTTTGGAAGTTTGGAAATAAGCATGGTAAAGTTATAATAGAACATTGACTTCTGGATTTCACACAGACACACAGTTGCAAACTGTAAAAGCAATCATTCTGAAATACAGTGATGTGGACTTATGTTGTACATCTCCTCGTTTCTAAGAGCTGGATCCGGCCCTGCTTGAAACACTGGAAAAAAACAAGACTACAGTGGATGTATAAGTATATTTTTATATAAATATATCCTGTGCAAATCACAAAATAACAACGCAACCAAGCCCCCGGTCAATGCCAGTATGTCCGAAGCGTGTCAGTGCTGCCGCTTGCAGGCGATTTTTAGTAAGCGCTGTTCGAAAACTACATCCGGTTAAAAACATTTCTTAAAATAGATCTACATAAGCGTTTAACTGAGACCAAAATTTGGTACTAGTCATGTCTATATATATATATATATATATATATATATAATATATATATATATATAATTACAATATTTTATATATGGCATGTGTACTATACAGTATTATTTTACAGTAATTAAAAATGATTTCTATCATTTAAAGAAGAAGAAATATGTTTTTCTCACTCCTGCAGCCACCAGCGCCCGGACTACCAACACAACACAAGCTACAAAACTCAGCACCACCTCAGGTAACTACAGTAATCACCTGCAGTATCACATTTCCACCTGCCAACACACACATCAGCACCAGCACAACTCTACACTAGCAAAGTTAAACAACTCACCGAGTTGAGAATGTAAAATTCGGGAAATTCCTTCAGAGTAAATTTTGCAAGATATTGTAGATGTCTAAAACTTCAAGAAAAACAAGATTTTATGGTCATAAATGTGCGGCAAAAATGTAGAAAATTCTAGATTAAAGGCGCACACTTAATAATCAGATGTCCTCTGACATTGTAAAGTCATAATTTTGTGAGAAACAAATCAAAATATTTGGAATTAAAGTTGCAAATGTATTAAAGTAAACATAGGGCATTCTGACACATTGTGGATTCATACATTTGCAAGCACAAAAGGTGGAATTTTCCGGGGATTAAAATAGCAAATTTACGAAAATAATAGGATTTTCTCAGACAGTGTTAAGTTATAAATTTTGGGCAAATAAAGTCCTTTTTGTTTAATTTCCTGCTGGTAATGAACATTACTGCTGGTGATGATAGTGGTATTTATTTGTCGATGTCATGCCATGTCTGATAAATTTCTAATTTATTATTTGTGATTTAATGCTGATTTTTCACATTCTTTATTTTCGCCTTTAAGGAGTGAAGACCGTTAATGGCACTTCTGGAAACAAAGGTAGAGAACACAAAAAATAATTTACTAGATGACCTTTAAAATCAAAATTAAAATTAAAAAAATACAAAACACATGACTCACATTATTATACTGTACATTTACAGTAACATTTTTCACACACTATTCAAAAAACTTTTGAATTCAAAAAATCTTAATCTTTCATTTTCTTCTTTGTAAATGTGGATGCAGATTCTCGGATCGTTAAAGTGAAGAAGAAGGAGGAGGAGGAAGAGGAGGAGGAGGAGAAAGAGAAGTTAAAAACTGAGACAACTCCTTCATCACAGCCAAAAGAGGAGGAGGTGGAGGAAGAAGAGTCCTACATGTTCATCATCATTGCGGTGTGTCTGGTGCTGTTGCTACTGATCACTGTGCTGTCTGTGGCTGGAGTGATGATCAGAAGGAGAAGGAGGAGGATGAGGAGTGGAGCTGGTGAGAGGAAGAGTTAATGATGAACGTTGCACATCAGCCTCATTACAGCCTCACTGTTAAATAACTTCACTGTAAATTTACTGTTTTGGTGCTGAGCTGAAGAAGTGTGTGTGTGTGTGTGCAGATGGCGTAAAGGAGGATCCTTACCTGACTGCTGGGGACGGGGAGAAGGTGCCCATGTGAGTGTGTGTCACCATCACACACACACACATACTTCAACACACACACCCATCTCTCCTTACACAGCAGCATCATGATGTGTCACTTCTCACTTCCTGCATAGCTCTCGCAGTATCTTCACTCGTGACATAGACATGTTTACAACACACACACGCACACAGCCAGACACACAGTGTAAAAGGACCTAAGCTATATAGTGTTAACAACAATCCGTTAACAACATTCTCACAGTGGTTTTACAGCTTACACACCGCATCCTTCAGTGACTTAACACAACAAACACAAATATGGAGAACACGAAACTCATACAGTATTTCAGTAAAAGTAAAGATTCTTCACAAAGAAAATGACTCCAGTTAAAGTTAAAAGTTCACTATTAGAATCCTGATTGAGTAAAACCACTAGAGTATCTATGTAGTGGAGTAAAATGTAGATTACTGTCATGATAACTTCATATATGAGCATATTACTCATATTGATAACCCTAGTAAAAAGTATTTAAAATAATACTTAAATACTGTAGCAAACTACTCAGTCTATACCTCACTGAAAAATAATTTATATAACAAACAAACGACTACAACAGGACCAAAATACAAGTCGCATGCAATAGTAAACGCTGATATTTTAGTCTGATCTGTATTATTCATTTCTCTACTTTCAGGCCCATGTTTGAAGACGATGTTCAGTCCGTTATAGAGGTGGAGATGGAAGACCTGGAGAAGTGGATGGTAAAAGGAGGTACGTGCCATAAACGTATGTTTTCATTAGGGGTACATCATGTGTTCTAGTGCCAAACGAGCTTTAAAAAGGGTTTGGAAACTTAATCAGTTGTGAAATGCACACTGATTTGTTCCTAAAGCAAACTTAAACACATTACAATGAAAAAAAACCTTAATAAATAGAAATTCATAGAAAAATACGTCTATGAAAATAAGTCTATATAGACAATAAAACTATAAGCAGTAACTGTACATGTGGATATTATGGGATAAACCCGTGTCTTGTCAGTAGTTATCAGCAATAAAGCAGATTCTCCTAGTTCCTCCTGTTAAGGGTTGCAACAACAGATCATTTTTGCCTGCATATTGATTTCAGATCGAGTCAAATTTATATATAAACCACATTTAAACAACAGCAGTTGGCACAAATAGCTTTATACAACCAAGACAAAAAAAAATCCATTCTTAAGGATATAAACGTTTTTTGGAGCAACACCAGAGTAGGCCTTAACTCTCCTAAAATTTTAATGTGACCACGGCGATGAGGAGGAATCAGAGAAATAATGGATGTATTGTAGACTCGGGACTGGCACTAAAAGAATTACTCGTACGTCTCCGGTGTCCAGGTTCAAACAGCTGAGCCCTTATGAGATCTAAACCAAAAAACCCAAATAAAAACACCATCTCGCCTGAGTCAGCAGTGTCTCTGCCGTCTGTGTCTGTGTGAGAGACTCTCCACCTGTTTACTGATTAATCACCTTACAACATTGTCGTCTGGCTGCTTTGTGGAGGGACTGACTCAGTGTGAGCGAGCAGATAACATCTGCCTTTATTTTGACTCATTATTTTGACGGTTGAGGAACTCGACAGCTTTTTAACACTGACATGAAGGAGAACGTAGAGGAATTCACTTTTACAGAGAATGAAAGCAATTTGCTACAATATTATACACTGAATATTTTAGAAGTGTAAAAAAGGAAGACAGAATTTATGAAGTTAGTAAAGGAAGAGTATTAGAACATAAAGTGAAGTATAGGGAGGATGAAGTTGCTCACCAGAAGTGTCCAGCTGAGGGCGCCATTGTGTCACAAATAAGTGACCAAATCTAAGTGGCCTGCAAGTTAATTTATATATTTTAAATAATAAATTAAGATGTAAGATTTATGCAATAAGGTCATAGAAAATGCAAAATAATTTAAAAAGTAGGGAGAATTAATTAAGGGTAATATTTCTGTGCATAATGTGATATAAAGATGACTGCCACATGATCAAAAGTGATGGAAAATAGTGAAATGTTTTGCTTATTTTTTATTTTTTAGATAAAAAAAAATTAAAACAATGTTTTTAGAAGAAACTTTGAAATATTAAATAACTTTGGCAGCATGGTGGCGCAATGGTTAGCGCTGCCGCCTCACAGTGAGAAGGTTCAAAGCCCAGGTTGGCCGTAGGGCCTTTCTCTGTGGAGTGTTGTGGTGTGTTGGCACCTGCCCAGGGTTGGTCCCTGCCTGACACCAGTAGTTCCCAGGATAGGCTCCGGTCCCCGCGACACCGATAGGGATTAAACAGTTCAGATAATGTAAGTGAGTGATTATTTGTCATTGTGAACACACCACAGCACAGCACACAGTGCACCACAACAAAATGTGACCTCTGCATTTAACCCATCCGTGAAGGAGCAGTGGGCAGCTAACAAGCGCCCGGGGAGCAGTGCTTGGGGACGGTACCTTGCTCATGAGTACCTCAGTGGTAACTTTACCCTGAATTCAAACCTGCGACCTTCTGATCATGGGGTGAACACCCTACCGTTATGCCACCAACTGCCCCAGATGAACTTACTGTATATATTTGTTGAGTTTTTCTTGTTACTTTTTAAAGCTGCCCAATTTCATCTTTACCTTTGTGTTTGTCAAAAGTCAAAGTCAAAGTAAACTTTATTGTCATCTCTGCTCAGGGGTGGAAGTAACGAATTACAAATTACTCACGTTACTGTAATTAAGTAGATTTTTTGGGTACTTGTACTTTTATGAGTACTTTTTCAAGTGTGTAATTTTACACGTACTTGAGTACAATTTACACCATGTAATCTACTTCGCTACTTATAGAATCAAAAGTCGCTACTGAGTACGCCCACAATTTGAATTAATATTCAGACCTTTCATCTGCATCTTTGCAGCCAATAAGGCTGTGCAATCGCGACCGCGCCAATTAATCTATGACGTAAGCAAAGAATAAACTCCGCTGCAGCAGCAGGCACAGGTGTCTGGAGGAACTACACAGTGGAGTACAAACTAATTTATAGACTGAAGATTTGGAGACAAAGAAGCCAAAATGGAGCCAAACGAAGACGGATAGACTCTGTTAATTTAGAAAACCAGCTCTTGCTGAAACTGAACAAAAGGTTCAGAAAGTGAAGTGTGACAGAAACGCTATTATGTCTAAGAGTTTAAGAGACTTACCTGCCTGTTGTTCGCAGTGTATTGGGAAAAGTTTAAACTGTTCTATCCATGTTCAAAAACATTTTTGTCATTGTTTTAACAAATAAAATTCCTGCTTTATATCTACATTTATTTACAAAACGAATTGCCTTTCTATACCTTGTTCATCTGAGAAATGTGCTTTGAACGTAGATATTTTATACTGGTGAATTGAATCGAATGCCTGCTATTGACGACGCAATAAAACATCCATCGGTTAAAAAGTAATTAGTACTCTGAGTAGTTTTTGAGAAGAGTTTTTTGTACTTTCACTCAAGTATTTTTTAACACCAATACTTTTATTTGTAGTTGAGTATATTTTAACCAATGTAACAGTACTTGTACTTGAGTACAAATTTTCAGTACTCTTTCCACCTCTGTCTCTGCTATATACTGTACAGATACACAGAGAGACGAGACGACGTGGCTCCAGTTTAAACAGTGCAGTAGGAAAAAGGGAACAAAGAACAATTAAGGCACATGGAATAAACAATAATAAATAAAGTACAAAATATACATTTTAAGCTAGACATGGAATATTAAATATAACTTTAAATTAGAACTAGAAATATTGTGTGTTCTATTTAGAGCTACTATACTGCGGGTGTTAAATCTGCTCCTCTCTGCATGTGACTGTTAAACAGGTGTTCTCTCTTGTTTGTCTGCAGATGGGGGGATTGGTGCTGACTTGAAACAAAAGCAGTTTTTATGAACGCTCTCCTGTGAGTACACATGTGCTGTTCTTGTAGAAGTGGGATCATTTTGTGCTGTATAACCAAGTGAAAGTGAGTGAGTATTTGTCACTGTGAACACACCGCAGCACAAAGTGCACCACAACCAAATGAGACCCCTGCATTTGACCCATCCGTGAAGGAGCAGTGGGCAGCTGACATGCAGTATCCAGGGAGTAGTAGCTTGTGGACAGTACCTTTCCTCATGAGTACCTCAGTGGTACCTTTACCAGTCCGGGACTTGAACCGGCGACCCTCCGATCACATGGCCCAACTCCCTGTTACACTAATGAGTTTGGGGGTCTCAGATTCACGTGGTGGTTTATACAGGGGGTTGGAGGTGTGATGGTTAGGGAGTTGCCCCCGGTTCGAGTTCCAGACTGGTAAAGGTACCACTGAGTCACTTATAAGTAAGGTACTGTCCCCAAGCACTCCCTTCACAAATGGGTCAAGTAGTCAGATGTGGTTATGGTGCAACGTGTGCTGTGGTGTGTTCACAATGACAAATACTCACTCACTTACTTGTACAAGACTAGACATGGTATGTGTGTGTGTGTGTGTGTGTGTGTGTCACACCCTCTAATGTGATGCATATGGCAGGATTTCCAGGAAGACGTGGATGACGTAAGATTAGATTGTTTTCAGGGTAGGGGTGTGCCATTCTACAATGTTTCTTAGCAGAAGAATGTGGTTACCCTGCATTGATATTTGCATTTTTTGGCACAATACCTCATTTCAAGGCACTTTTATGCCACTCCGTATTGATATTTACAGAGGATATTTGTCAGAGTATTTTTTATCACTTAAGATTTGGCATAAATTTGATTCACATTTTATGCGTTTTTTTTATGATATCTGCGATAATATCGTTATCGTGGGATATCGTGATATTATTTTTGAACGTGATATCGTTCAGCCCTATTTCAGGGTAAATGTAACCCTCAGTGCCAAAACGTCCCACTGTGCCATGAAAACACTGCGCTGTGCCCAGCGCAACATCCACGTTCATTCACTCATTAGTTCATTACCCGGGTGGTGACGTGGTGATGCGGGGGTTAGTGCTGGCGTCTCACAGTGTGAAGGTTGTGACTCTGATGCCCATGATGGGTGGGTTGTGGGGTCTTGCTAGTTTACTCCTAGTGCTCTCTTTCTTTCATCTCTCTCTTTCTCTTTCCCTCTCTTTGTATTTCTCTTTCTCACACTTTCTTTTATCTTTTTCTTTCTCACTTGCTCTCATTCTGTCAGTCTCTATCTTTCTTTCCCTTTCTTTCATCATTTCTCTCTCTTCTCTGTCCTTCTTTCTCCATTCTCCTCTTCCCTTGCTCTTTCTATCTCTCCTTCCCTCCTTCTTTCTTTTTCCCTCTCTCCCTCTTTTTCTGTCTTTCTCTCTGTTTTTCTCCCTCTCTCTTCTTCTCCATCAGTCTCACCCTTTTTAGTTTTTCTTTCTCTCTCCTCTCTCTGTCCTTATACCTTGCTCTTTCTCTCTCTCTCTCTCTCTCTCTCTCTTTGTCTCTCTTACTTTCCTTTTTTCCCTCGTTCTTTTTCTCTCCCCTTCTCTCTGCCCCCCTCTCTTCTTATCTCTCCCTTACTCTCTATCTTTATCTCTCTCCCCCTTGCTCTTTATCGCTCTCTCTCTCTCTCTCTCTCTCTCTCTCTCTCTCTCTCTCTCTCTTCTTTTCTCCATCCCTCCCTCCTTTTCTCTCTATCTTTCTCTCTTTCCCACACAACTTTTTCCCACACTCATTCTCTCTTTCAGTTTGTTGCTTTCTCCCTCCTGCTCTGTCATCCCTCCCCCTTTCCCTCTCTCTCTCTCTCTCTCTCTCTCTCTCTCTCTCTCTCAGAGAATGTTAAAGGATTGTGGTACTTTGGTCAGGAATGCAGACTTACGTCATGTAGAGAGACATTCTGTTTTCATTTTACTGCCTCTGTGCTGGTAAAACTCGGGAGAAAGACAGAGAAAGAGAAAGAGAGAGAGAGAGAAAGAGAGAGAGAGAGAGCTTCAGGTCGAGTGTAAACCAAACTGGAACGATGTGTGGAATAATGTCACTAAAAGCCAAACTCAGCATATCACACACATTCATTCAGCTTCCAGTGGGGAACCCCAACCAGAGGCCATAAAAATCACCACAATGCGCTACAAAGCTTGAGACTGTGTGTGTGTGTGTGTGTCTCGCATTGTGGGGACCTTTTTGTCCCCTAAAATCACTTTTATCTGTTTATTTGGGCTTTGTGGGGACATTTGAGAGGTTACTGAGGTTAAGGTTAGGGTTAGGATTAGGTGTAGGTGTAAAATTATATACATCTAGTCATTATGGGAGCCTATGGAAAGACCTCACCAAGATAGTAATAAAGAGACTGTGTGAGTGTGTGTGTGTGTGTGTGTGTGTAATTGTTAGGGTTGTAGCGATACCTCAATCTACATCAATATATCGATTCAACGATAAATGAGCCCACAGCATCGATCAAAAAAAAAACACGGATCAGACATCATACATACTGCAACACCACTTCACACTCTATGTTTATTAAAATAGAAAATTTGTTTCATGTAAATGTCTGGTTGATAATATTGTATTGTGATGAAACTTGGGGTTGACATGCCTCGTAACTGCATATGAGTGTGTGTTCCCGCCTCCTTGACAAAGTTCAAACTTAAAGCTTAAAGTGTTTTTTCTATCCTGCAGGTAGTAGACACACCTCATCACACCTGTGCCGCTTGTTGCTATGGCGATGCAGCATCCTACCTGGATAAAGGCCGCTACTGAACACCAATCATCCCAAAGCCTGTATCATCTTCCATAATCTACAGTGTTGAGACTGGCAGTGCCAGCATTTCATATTTTAGATCAAAATCTCTTTTCAATTGTTGAAATTATGTAATTGCATGTTGCTGTGCATCACACATTTCAGGTTGAGCAATCACGTGCGGTTCTGACTTCAATTCCATGACGCAACAAGATTAATCTACTGAAAAAAACAAAAAGTTATTATTTGCTAGAATGTACATATATAGTTATATATAAATCCCATCGTAATAACTAACCCTGAACCACTGTTCAAGTTTTATTATAAAATCATTAAAATGTCTGTGAGTGGCGTGAGGTTACAGCAGAGGTGATGTGCTGAACCTTTGCCATGCTTTCTGAGAGAAACAAATGTTTATGGTTCGCTTTAAAACCTTTTAATTGCTTTGATACGTCCATGTTTACATTTCCTGGTTTTATATATTTTTTTACATTGCTCGTGATGGAAAGAGCTTTATTGTTCTTGGTTAATCATTTCCCACACCTTTTGGCCTAATATTATAATTATGAAAATTACTTATGAGTCAGACTATGTTTTGATTTTTCATATGCAGTAAGGTGCTTGACATACTGATTTTCATTGTAAATATGAGGAAATATTTTAAGACAGCGTTTGGCAGATATTTTTGGAATATATTCAGATGTTTAGCTTTATTAAGTGAATGTTTAAAACTTTTTCCTGTATAAACAAGCCTTTTGTAGTAAATAAATAAAGGTTATGTATGATATACACTGCATTATGTGCTCATTCTGCAACTCTAATGTCTCCTTGCTCTCTCTTTTATATATTCAGACAACAACCAGAGACAAAAGGTAATATTTAGCTGGAATAAGCATCAATTTGGGATGATGTTGTGTTCAAATAAATGTGCATGTGGGAAGTTGTGCAGTCCCGCAGAAGAATGCATACCTATTCTTTAGTCTGACATACACAATCTTTCCATTAAGATGGTTTTTACTTCCCACTTTGCTTCAAAGCCGGTCACATTGTAAAGATCTTGTGAATGTAGTAACCACAACTTATTTACAAAGAAACTGGCCCCAAGATTTCTGTAGAATCCTCTTTTAGGTGACATCACAGCTTCCCTCTGCTTTTTGACCCCCCTACTTGCCCCTCTGTTGTTCTGGAAAATAAGACAAGACTAGAAAAGCCTGTTTCGTTACAAGTGGGAATTTTACTTCCATACGGTTTCTCTTCACTGTCAGACATTAGGAAATCGGCTCAGCATTTGGGCAGCGAGAGCTCCTGCTGTTGAGTGTTGCAAATTAATTTTTTGAGTGCCTTGTGTTTATGATAGGGTTGAAAAACAGCACCAGATGGAACTAATATGTCATATTTTCCCACTCCACATCTTGTCTGGCCTGTCTGGCACTGGGCGGTGTGTTAATCTGAGTTAAAATGTAAGTCTGCATGAATGTGGAAAAATGGTCTCCAGGTCATTGTTCATGATCTCATTCGAAGTGCACGTGGGGTACACCAGTTTGAAGGTTTGAGTGAATTTATTTATACACAAGTGACATGAATGAATAGTTCAAATACTTTACTCAGTAAGGAAACAGAACTTATAGCATCAGTACAAAATAAAAACAACAATTAGACATCATACATAATGTAACTTCACTTAATATTGAACAGGATGTCTGATTTTATTAAAAGAGAAGATTGCATTTAATTTAACTGTCTGGTCAAGTAACAGACTTTGTATCGGTAAGCACTGAAGGAATGAACCCCTTTTATTAGACGTGTCAACAGGCACCTGTTTGACACTGATGAACAAAGAAGTTTGACTCCAGAATTATTTTAGGGCATAAATATATATAGTAGGTCTACATTTACTGTATTTTTTAAAAGTTTGGGCTCTGTCTCCAAAAGAAGCTCTTTTAGGCCAGAGGCATACTTTTCAGCTTTGCTTGGCACAGTGCCAGTGTCAATTCCATGCTTCTCAGAAACACATTCTTTGGTGCTTCAGCCTGTTTCTGGTAGATTAAGATACTGAACATGGGAATTAACAGGAGTGAGAAGGCCAAAAATTGGAAGAAACATGGAACCCCCCACTACATCCCCCCCTCCTCACAAACATCCATTGTTTAAATAAGATTTATTTCATTTACATCCTGTCACGGTGTGCAGGATTTGAGAACAACTGTTTGAGAATAACACAAAAGGTTAAAAATACGGTTAATGAATAAATACCACTTAAAATATAATGATTTTTGGAGGAAACACCAACTTTTTAAAGAGTCGTATTTTGTGTCATAATTCCGCATCTGTAACTTAAGGGCGGGAGAACGGGCTTGGACGTCATCTATCTGCGACCTGAGGACTCGTCCCGAACCGTTACTCCCGTACTGCGCGAGTATGTAGCGAATAGTAGAAACTGTATGGGGAGCGAACGCATCTAGTACGTTAGGGGGGGTTAGATTCGGGACGTGGCCTCAGCGGCGCTGCGAAGACGCGAGCGAGCTCCGGCGGTAGTCGAGAGCAGACGAGTTCCCTCACACACTCACGCATATACACACTCCTCGTGTGGATTTCACTCTCCCCGATGTAACGGAACGGAGAAATAAGTACCGAACCGAATGAGGGGCTGAAAACGAACCGAACCGAACCGGGATAAATACGGCCGCTATTTAGTCAGTCAGTCAGTCAGTCAGTCGGCGAGTAAGTGAGGCAGCGAGCGCCACGATCCCGCCTCAGCTTGTAGGAAACTAGTGAGCGTCTTTCCCTGTCAGCGTTGGAACTCGACATTTTTGTGAGGTAAATTCATCTTTATAAATTATTCTCACACATCTCACTGCAGCTACGGGATGTGTATTTGTGTGTGTATGTATATATGTGTGTATGAAAATGGAGAGCTTTTACAGCTAGCGTTACTGGGAGCCAGCGAGCGAGTGAACAAGCAAGCAAGCGGACGGCGTGAGGCAGGAACGTTAGCCACTACTAGCTAGGCTAACTAGCCAGATAGCTTTAGCTAATGTGAAGCGATAAAGGACAGAGAGGTGTGTGTGAGGGAAAGGAGGGAAAGGAGAAAGAGATATGACGTTCCAAAAAGAGTGTCAACACACCTTCAACTGCTGAAGACGTGTAAATACATAAATATGTATTAGAGACAGAGATAGAGACAGGCGGACTGGTGGATATTTTATTCTCTCTCACAGCAAGTTGGTTGAGGGCGAAAGAGCAAGAAAGAAAGTCAAAGCCACTACATGGGGAAACTGCCTGAATAACCGTTAAATTATACTTATATATTCGGTAAAAGCTGCCTTATAAACTATAACGACCCATTAACAAGTCATATAGTGTATTAGGTGCAGAGATATAGCACATATCGATCCCATACCGATCACATAATGTATCGATATTATCCTCAGTATTAACAGTTTTAGTGTCACTTGTATATAAAAGTATATGGACATATGATGTTGCAGCTATTATTTTTATGCAGTTATCCCAGAAGACCTTATTTAGGTAGGGTTTATTATGCAGGTGTGGAGCTATGTTAGCAGAAACTAGGCGAGTTCCATAGAGCGGCTAAGCTAACAGGCTACATCCAAAAAACCCAGGTTAACCTCACAGGGACTGTCACAACTAAATTGCTAAACTAGTGATATTCGGTTGTTGTAGTGATAAACACGTTTTATTTATTTGGACTTCTTGCTTCACAGTGCACTGTGCGCTTTAAGACACTGCCTGATATTAGCTAGCTAGCAAATTTAAAGTTAGCCGTTGGCTAATAGGTCTGCTGGGAGTGAAGCTGCACGGTATATCGCTTTAGCGTCACCGTCTTGATATGAGCATGCACAGACACATAAAGCTTGTTGTTGACACAAAAAGAAACCTTCTCATTTTCCAGAATTAATTAACAAGTCTCTCTAATAGAACATCATTTGACTGGAAAGAGCTTATTGGATAAAGTTGTAAAGTAAGTATTTATCATTGTGAACACAGCACATCACACAGTGCACCGCAATGAAATGTGAGCTTTGCCTTTGACCCGTCTGTGAAAGAGCAGTGGGCAGCTTTTTTGGCAGTGCTTGGGGACGGCCCCTTATTCATAAGTATCTTAGTGGTACTCAGCGGTCCAGGATTCAAACTAGTGTCCTTGTGATCATGAGGCCAACTCCCTAACTGTTATGCTGCCAACTGCAAGGGTTCTTCATACTTAAAAAAAAGTTTTTATTGTAAGAAGTCATTTTTTGTGTTTTTTATTAATGTTTATATTATCCACAGATGCACTCCTCTATAAAATAACTTGAATGATTATTTTAATATGGAGCTGTTAATGTAAATTTGTAATCAGTGAATCGTTACAAACATGTTTTCTTTCGGTGGACATCTTGCTTAATAGCTCACTATGCGGTTTGATTTGAGGTTTTTGGAAAAGTTCAAGAAAGGATAGTTTCCACTCTGAAAAGAATACAAAATTATTTTTACTTCTTTGTACAGTATTTATTTTACATGTAGACGCACTCCCCTACAACATTTGTCATAGTTGCTAGCCACTGTTTTGTGGTTTTGGGTATCTGAATTTGTCTGCACTGCTGTTTGATGCTTTATAAAACAATATCAAGCCACAAAACTGCAACCTAAGGGCTAATGATGTTGCTAGATAGCCATTCGGACATGCACAGTATTGCTTTGTCTTTCTGCGTGTCAGCTCCAGGAGACTAACTTCATATTATGTTGTCATTTTATCTTACTTTCTGTGGTGTAATGCTTTCACACTCTGGCTTTTCTTTTACTACATACACTTTTCAGATGTATTCTCAGTTGTCATTGTATGCATAGTTTCAGTATTTTTAGTTGTACTTATAAAGTGTGGACATGACAGAGTCTGCTGTTACTTTAACTGCATGCATTGTTGCAGCAAGTCCATCCTGCTGCAGGGTCTTACAGCTTCTTAGCCAGCAATCTACCTGCCTTCTTAGCCAGCTGTCTAACAGTCTGCACCTTTAAGTCTCTCCGTTAATTCCCATTTGGTCCTCTCTCATGTGAATGCATTTGTGTAAGGTTTTTACGAAAGTTTTGTAAGGATTAGGACGAGTTTTGGGTAAGTTGTATGACTTTATCTCAGGTTTGTAAAGGTGAGTTTGAAAGTAATCTATCAAACAGCTTCAGCACTTAAAAGGCTTCTGTGGCTTTTGGGCAGAGTGTGTGGTGCCAGAGAAGCATATGTTGAAATGTGCAGTGTGTTGTAAGTGCAGATAGATGATGCTTGCAAGCAGTTTTAGATGTTGGTGAAACTAATTCCCAGTTAGACCTGACCAGCACCTGTGTGACTTGTGATTTTGGATGCTTTAAAAAGAAAAAGGTGTAGTGGACACCCTTAGAGGTGCATTTGAGGCCTTATTGCTGAATGAAGGCTTAAAGAACTACAGTTTGATGGGCTAACTGCTCATAATGCAGTTCAGCTTGTTTTGAAATGGTTTGTTACACTGGCTGTTGCATTTTGTCTGCTTGTGTTTCTTATGTAATTACTGTTGTTAAACACACCATATCAATTCTGGACAAAGACTGAGTTGTGCAGAAGGTCATTGGGTGCTCTTGAGTTTTATTTCCCATGCATGTTAGAAAGAAGATTTGTGTGGCTTCTATTCCTGGATTCATATTAATTACTTTTTAATTCCTTATTATGTCTGTACAATGTCTCCACAAGCCGTTATTGCATTGTTCTAAATCCACCTCCGATAAAGCATTAGTCACCAACTGACATCCGTCATTAATTCTCTAAGTAGTTCTTTTGCATCAGCGTACGCTTATCCACCTCGCTCCCACACGTGTATGTGTGTATTGTCCTTGCTCAAAAGCACAATTTATTCAGCTTAAATATTCATAGGAAATAATATTTATTATTAATGACAGTAGTAGAATGTAGCAGCAGTAGACACTTTGTTTACCCCCAACATGAAGCAGTGGGTACAACAATAGCAAAACCTTGCGGCTGCTTATGTTCAGCCCTGTGCTTTTAATCATGTTATTCTAATCAGAGAACCCACAGAGGTGTTGGCAGTCCAGAGCCCTGCAATTCGGCCTTTAGGCTATGCAAATTACACAGGGAGATTAACTCACCTTTGAGTTTATCGTGCTATGTTTAGTCCATTACTATTGATCTTTTTGGAAGCTTCAGAGAGTGTTTCTTTTTTGAGATACTAAATTGTCAGGATGTGGTAAGGAAGAAGAACCTAATATGTTGAAGAGAGGAGAGGACGATGTACAGACAACAACAGGGAGGAAACAGGGTGAGGCCACTTCAGCCAGTTCAGTCACCTGTACTGCACTAAAATTTAATTTCCGAGTCAGTGTGCCTGCCGAGGTCACTCTTGCATTGTAGTAATGCAGCTCATAAGTAGGACAGGGCAATTAATCGAAAATTAATTGAAACCACTGTTCAGAACCTCTAATTGAAATAATCTTGACTATGACCATTATTTTGGTCATTTAAATAAAAAAATAAACAAAAAAAACATAGTAGTGTGTGTTGTCACGTTACTTAAACATGTCCAGTGTGCGACTACAACTGTATGCGTTTCCTTTACTTATCTAAAAATCACAAAGATATGCACTCTTTCATTAGAGACACCCCAGCTGTAAGAGTTGAGCATATCTACAATACAAAACTTGTAAACTATAAGGGCAGAAATCATTGCAAAATATCATTTTAATCGTGATATTGTTTTGAGGTCCTATTGCCTAGCCCTACTCTCTCTTTACAGTCCTCTCTCCCCGTCCCTGTCACTCAAATATTTAAACTCTCCATCACAGATTCTTAGTACGTTAGTTTACTAACCTTGATTTAATGCACTTTCTTGTCCACATTTCACCTCACTGATGTTCAAGCCTTGTGCCTTGTAGGCTTTGCTAGATCATACAGACTCACCACACATGCCCTAAAGCTCTCATAAGGAGGGGTAAGAAGTGCAGGAGTGGCCATGTTTTTAATGTGTGCTAGAAGGAAACAGGTCAGCCATGCAGGGGGCTTCTCTGAGCAGTGTGATCTTTACAAGCAACCCCATTTAGAAAAGCATTAAGCTGAAATGTGGTGTGTGTCCTACTGTCATCATTGGAACAATAATCAGTCTTGATTAGGAAGCTCTTTTTGCTTAGAATTTTTTTTGGCAGATGCATTAATCATTTACTAGTAAGTCATGTGTCCCCCGGCTTAACAATGCTGTCTATTGGCTTTAACCAAGAATCACAGTCAGCAGTACTACTGCTGCAAATAAGCATCCTTCTGAGATTGTTTCAGACTTTCGTCCATTATTCTGTTCTGTAGCAAAATGTTTTTCGAATGAGTTATTGGTGTGCGATTACTCACATTGTCTCTGCCTGACTTGGCCAGCTCTGTGAGCTGCTGTTTTTTGCCGAAGCACGGACAAAACTTTGGGAATTTGATCTACTTCAGTCTCATCCACCTTAATTTAATCCGCTTCAGCCGCTCGGCTGTAGATTGTAGTTATTATAGAATCCAACGGGGTGAAAAATGTGCATAGCAGAGTGTTATGTGCCGACTATAGACGATGGCTCCCTCACGCTCTCTCCCAGCTCACATATGAATAATGTAGTGTTTACTTGCTTTGCTCCAATGAGCTCTCTCTCTCACATGGAAAGTTTCAGTTCCCATCAGGTCTTGGCAGACTATTAGATTTAGGTCTTCTCTGCAGGGTTCACTACCGGGCCTCTAATGTGGAGCCTCTCACGAATTTGTTTTCTCTACATCATTTCATTAGTAGGAAGAAAAGGCTGTGTTTCAGGTCTGTTACGAATAAAGAGCCATAAAAACTGCACGTCCAGAACATGATGACTACAATGTAATACTGCAGACTGAACTGTGTACTGTGGTGTTATTTGTAGACTTAATTAAACTTTAATTACAGCACCAACACATCCATTATTAATTATATGGCAAGTAAGATATTTTTTATCTGATTATTGACTGGTAATTATTAAACATTAACTCTTTTATATTGATGAAATTGTGCCTTTGATAAGACTAAACATCATCTCTCTTTTGTACATGGTTTAAATCACCATGAGAGGAGATAGACAATAGATGGTTTGCCATGCCAAAATCTTAGTATTCATTAAGTTTATTTGTATAATGTTTGTATATCTGAATGTTGTACTATATCAAAAATACAGCAATCACCAAAGGATTTGGATAGGCCAATCCTGAATGAATTACACATTCTGTAAGGTTTGATAATTTCCCCCTTAAGTTATCAAACAGACGTCTCTCGTAGGTCAGCCAAGGAAAATGTGAAGTGGTCAAATTTTCCTTTTGTATCAAACAGCAAAAAATACTGATACATTAAATGTTTGAATTATTGTGATATTTGCATATGCACAAATTGGGACGGTGTTGTGGAGATGATATATTATGCTGCCTTAGTAAATATAAAACTAATATCATATTTGTACCAGTGCCTTGTGATAGTATTCCATTGTGATATTTCAGACAGTCCCTCCTTGTGCTTGCTGGTTGTATATTTAATGCTTTGCTAAAAGCAGTATGTGAACATCAATGCTTTTTTTTTGTCCTGCCTTTTGAAGCTGCTGTTTCCAAAACAGCTGTCCTGCAGATAAAAGAATGGAGTGCGTCCCTGTGGTATTCTTTCACCTGGTCTGTTTCTGGTTTTCACTTCATGTGCAGGTGTGTGTGTGTGTGTGTTTATGCAAAAGACAGATATATGCTGATTTTCCGAAGCCATCATGGTAATTTTGAGCTCAGAATCAGAATCTGTTTTTAATAAAACAGCTTGTAATTAAGTTAATGAAATTAACTATTCCTTAAGCTCCAGGTCATGCTAACTGATGATGCTATTATTTTGTCAGCCATAAGAGACATTTTTGTACAGACTAGCTTTAAGTACAAGGCTGTAACTTATACAGGATCACACAGATCTAGATAATTTATTGTTGTTCATCACTGATATTCCCTGTTATCTAATATTAAAAAATCTGCCCCAGAAACAGCACAAAGAGCTGTTTAAAAAGTGCCTACTGTCTGACTGCGTGCTCCTGCCATCACAAACCACACAGTATTCTTTTATCTTAGCATATAATGTGGTGTGGCACCTCTCAGGCCATGGCCTTCATTGTTTCTACAAGTTTCAGAGCGTTTGAGGTTGTGCATGTGATTTACACAGCCTCATGTGTTTATACCGTAATGTTGGAGGCCCAATTAGCTTCACACTTCAAGCACATCAGTCTGATCTATTTAAGACGCTAACCCTAACCCTAGAAGTGTTGTGCAGACTAGTTATGATCGCCATTTTTTCTGTTGGAATTTGGAAGCATTAAATCTTGGCTTGAGTATTTTTCAGATCCTTGGTTTCATTTCTATTATTCTTTTATTTCTGGGGCTCTTTAAAGGGAGAACCAGACTTTGCGTTTGGAAATTCACTTTTGCCACTATTAAACATGTGATTCACAAGTAGGGCTTGCAGGTGATAGACCCATGTTGCATTTTTGGACAGCAGTCATAGAGCTATAAACTTTGTTTTATAAAGAGACCCAGACATGAATTTTAGCTAGATAAAACAGTTATTTCTTGTGCTATGATAACCTGCTGTGCTATGTTAGAATAAAGTTCTTGTGTCAATTACACTCAAAAGCCATTGGAATCCTATAACTTGCTCTTGATATTATTACTGTACATCTTATGGGATTTAAGTTCTAGCTTACTTTATTACTTTGGATTGTAGTAGTTTTAGGTAATGTGCAAATTTTGTGATGTTACTCTCCTAATGTCTGAGGAGTGGGTACTTGATGTGTATCTAAGAGTCTTGAGTCATGCTTTCTTCTCAGCGTTGTTCCAGTTATTTAATACTTGCCATAGTTCATGCAGATTAGTTTCCCAATACTTTCCCATGGTTTATTAGGGCAAACTAAGTCTCAATCCTGGATATCCGGCTCCTCGGGGAGCTCCGAGTGCCTGCAAGTGAGCACAAAGCCTTGCCAAGACACTGAGTGATGCAATCTAAATATAATAATGAGAACATTTAGCATCCTAAAACTGCAGATAATGTGGGCCTCCTCTAGGGAGAACCTTTCGTAAGGAGACGGTCCTCAACTGCTGTGAGAAAGTTTTTAGACACCAGCACAGCTGTCAGACTCTCAGTTACACTGACACGAGTTTGATACTCTCTTCTTCCTCCTCTCCCTACTTCCTCTCACATGTGTTCATATACACACACTCCCATAATGACTATATGTAAATAATACTACACCTAACCCTAAACTCCAACCTTAACCTCTGTAACCAAAAGCACACACTGACTCTCTCACACCTTATTTCCCCTCACTTTTTGTGTCTTGTTCATTCTTGAGCTTTATCTGCCTCTTTCTCTTCTGCCTCACACACTAACACACACACACACAGAGGGGTTACCTCTGCTAGAGTGTTGTGTTTGATTTGAATAGGGCCAGTGAGAGGGTGTGAAAGGGGAACCCTTGGTATTGTCCTCTACTCTTTTTGTCTCTGTGTCATTGAGGGCTCAGGAGCACTGAGGCTGAACAGCTGCACACACATACTTAGCTATCTCAAGTATTTCATAATTTTCAGGTTTTTTTAAATAAATCATTTGCTGAGGATTAATTGAAACTGAAGTAACAATGTTCATGTGAATCAAGTAGTGAAGTCACGTATAAAGTTTATTTTATTTGCATGGCCACTATGTCCCAGCTGAGTGACCAAAAACAATGAGAGAAGGAAGATCATGAAGGCAGGAAGAAAGTCATCCCCCGTGTCCGTTCATGTCCCAGTCCTACCATGTTGCTCCCGCTTTCCCTGGCAGGGCGGCTTGTGGGATGTCCTGCCTCTCGAGAGAGGAGAGAGAGAATGTGTGTCTTTTCCTTCCTATTGTAGCATGTTGATTGTCTTATAAATGCCACTCGCCTTGCCTGACGCGCACGCGCACACACACACACACACACATACAATGGACACTGCATTGCAGGACAGCCTCTATCAAGAAGGGGCCCCCCAGCAGAGGACTGTATCTATGGAAACACTTGTCTTTGTGAATGGTGGTGGCTGGCGACCTTTCAGCATCCCCACTGCACCAAGATTCACATTCTGCTTGACTGGTCAGCTCAACCACGAAAAAAATCTTTACAAGGAGACCTGCAGTCTTATCAGTCAGTCATGCTGTGTTTTTATTTTTTTTATTTTTAAAGTGATCTCAATATGTTATGGTACATGCTGAAAATGTTGAAGTCATGTCCAGAACACTGCTTTTTTTAGACATTCCCCAATGTGGCCGTTCCCTCCCTCACCTTCTGACCTGAAAACCTGGGTGGAGGCTTTCGATGGTGTGCCCTTTTAGGTAATGCTCTTTACACAAACCAAATATTGCATAAGAAAATGTTCCCAGAGAACTTGCCTTGTTCAGTTTTCACACTGCGGTTGCAACAACATTAGTAATATTTGACTGTTCAGAATACACGCCTGACTTGAAAAAAATCACGCTGTCCATTTTGCCATCTGTTTCAACTTAAAATCCTTCACATTCTTCACAGTCAGGGCTCCTCTTACTGTCTTTTGTGCTACAGAAGTGTGCCCTGTGCCCTCGTCCCAGCTGCAGAAGATGACTGTAAACCCCCATTCAGATGGAATATTACTACCCAACCGCACAGCAGTAGTTCTGATACCAGCCCTGGAGGGCATGCTTGTGTGTTTTCTGTGACGTTAATCCAATATCTTGCCTGTGTCATGTAGGTCTAGGGGTGTTGACGTCTGTCTGATTCTCTGAATCTTATTTTTTTAAGATTCAGAGGGGGGGGGGTGCAGTTTGGCTCGAGTCTCTGTCATTTGAATAGGGTATTCAGTACAAAGGTGTTTCTTACACCTAGATCATTTGTAACATGGAAATGGAGAGCTTTCACTCACTTATTTTTTGTTGTAGCAAAGAGACATTGTAAGTTTACTTGGAGTTACCTGGTCAGGCAGTTATGTAGCTGCACAGACATGCACAGCACCTGCTCTATTGGCATTTGCAAATTAAATAAATGTATCTGTCATACCTTCCAGACCTTTGAGACAGAAATCAGTGACTCAACACATCATTGTAACAGTCATGAATACATCTCTTCTACTGAAGTGGTTGACAGTGCGTCTTCAGCAAATTAATGTTGTAGAATGTTGTTCAGAAGTGCCTCTGACATCCGTATAAACTGTTTTGTTCTTGCATGATGAACTTTAACACCATAAACACTCTTTATTAAATGCATGGGTTGTCTCTCTATTTACTGTATTTTTCTGGAAGATAAATGCTACAAAGTTCTAACTAATGAGGTCACAGTTTGCTTGCACCTTATGCTTATTTACAAATGTTGGTCCATATATGTGTGTGGATGGGGGAGGACAAGGCATTGGTGAGAGTCTGCTGGACGAATGAAAGTGCATGAGCATCTGGCACCTCGGCTAATGTGCTTTAAGGTCTATTAATGTGGATAATCCAAGAGACAGACCTGTAGTGGCTCTGCAGGACAGCAAAAACATACTCTCTCTTGTTCTCTGTCCCTCTCTGTCTCACACACACGGAGCAACCTGGCAGCCATCTGCTTTCCACACCACATCCTCATCAGGAGGTACAACCTTTGTAAGAAAAAGCCTGGGTCTTTCATTATTCCCCTAAAGTCCCATTTGTATAAGTCTGATGTTTCCTCCTGTGTTAAAGTTTCACACAAGAGTAGTTGTTACACCTGCTTTTGGCATCTGATACTCATTTACATGTGCCATATTGACCGAATAAAACCCTTTAGTCTCCGAGTGCAGCACTGCAATAACATCATCTCTGTTCTCCATCAGCACAGGACATGTGTTCGTGACTCAGGAAATTCGTGACTGTGTTTGAGTGCCAGCGTGGTGGAGGTGAGGGATGCACTTTGTGTTAAAGGTGGCAGGTCTTATTTGACCAGGCAGAGAAATAAGTTTCAGGACATATTCAGTGGCAGGCATGTGTGTGTGTTTTTGGTGTGTGTACGTGTGTGTCAGGGCTGTGTATCTGCCCACATTCTATGTTATGCTTCAGTATGTTTCCTCTTGCCTGCAGCTTGTGGTTCAGCACATCAAAGGCTCTGTGCAAAGTGGGACTGAGCACTGTAGACTAAACCCTGCTGCTCCTATAAGCGTTTCCAGAGCTCTCCTTAGGCACACCCAGGCCCTCTGTGGTTGCCCTCCAGCCCTGCGAAGTGTGTGTGTTTGTGTGTGTCTACATGTTTTTTTTGGACTGCTGATGTACCATTGTCTTTTCAGTTCATATCATATCATCTGTTTGTGTGTGCACACAAGCACGTGATAATTCTTTTTGCCTGCCAGTATGCCATTGTCTTCTCAGTCCAGGTAGCCAAGGGGATTGTTTTATGTGTGTATATATGTGTGTGTGTTGCTGTTTGTTGTTCTACCAGCTTGTTTTCTGTGGTCTTTATAATATTTTCTAGATAGCACTCCTTTTTTAGTTTGCTAGTGGTCAGGTGAATATTTATGGCTCACTTATGGGTTGCATGTGAAAAATGGATGCACTGTGTGTATATCTGCAAGGCAGAGGTAATGGTCTTTTTAGACCATTTTCAGGCAGTATGTGTGCAGATTTTACACAATGGCCATATTCCTAGAGGTGTAATGTATATTCGCATTGGTGCATATTCAATAAATCTAAAATATTAGTGCTGACATGCAAATTTTTACCCCCTAATCCTTACAGAAGATTAATCCTTATTGACAGAATAGAATCAATAATGTCAAATGACATTTTACTGATTGTAAGTATGCCATCACTACGTATTCCAAGAGCTTCCTTAAATGCATGAAAGCCTCTGAAAACCTGTATGCATATGATGGTTGCCAAGGCAACCACAACACAGGTTTGCTCTTGAATTCCTGTGGGATTTGTTGCCTTCATTATTGGTGCGGGAATCTCCTCTTTTTCATGTCTCAATGACATGTTTCTTCCTGCTGTAAACGTATATTAAATAAAAATCTGGCTTCTGCTCCATGTTGCAACTACTTGAGGTACATATTGAGGGGTCTGTATAACTTCCAACACTTAAAAATATACTGAAATGTGACTTGGACTCATTGTTTTCACAAGTTTTCATTATGACATGAAACATTGTTTTTCAGTTGGTAAGCTAAAATATCAGCCCATCAGTTTAATGCTGCTGACTCAGACTTGAAATCTTAATGACCCCTTAGTGAAAGTAGAATGTTATGAGATTATGATATCAATTAGTGATATTAGAATAATCTTGTTAGAGTCTTTAACGAGCCCAGTAAGGATTCTTTAATCTGCATATGTAATTATGCAGGCTGCTGTTTTCATGCTGAAGGTTTCCTTAATGTCATTCAGAGCCAATTCAAACTGCCTTCACTGTCTTCCATGTTTCATTTTTGCTTTATTTCTTTCCTCTCTGTCCCTTGTCTTGCTCTTGAAGTAACTGCAGTCCTGACTAAAGTGAGTGTGTGGACCACATTTGTGTAAGTTTCACAGACAAAAGTCTCTTTCTGAGTGAGTTAAACGAATAAAGCGTACTGCTTTTTGACATAGTGCCTGTGTTGTGGGCCATGACAACAGCGGCTTTTCTCCTCAATCCACCTTTGTTTCTGAGCCCAGAGGATCGATCGTCATTAACTTGCAGAAGAACAGGAAAACTCATTCATATGCTCTCTGTAGAGGTTCTCTTTTTACACAGGCGTGAGATCAGTTTTCTGATTTCAGTTGCACAGACTTTATAGATTTCCCGAGCTTAGATTATCTAGCACAGATGGGCCAGTGTTCTAAGCTTTTAGTTCTCCTCTGTTCATCGTGCACCAGTGTTATCTCAAACATGGCACCTGATCCTTATTTGTTTAATTAAGACGATTAGATGATGGGTTGATATACGTGTGTTTGAGCAGAGAGAATGCGCAGTGTCCAGAATTGCTGAAGATTATAATTAGGTGTGTAACAATAGATTGATCTCCATCAATACACTGATCCGGTGATCAGCGAGCCCATAGCACACACATACAGTATGTTAATCCTGATATTGCATCAGTACTGTGTTTCAGCTGATACCGGAATCACGACTGGAAAAGTTAGATCAGTGCATCCTTACCGTAAAAGAGTCTTCTTCAGCAAATCGATGCATTGCCACGAGTGTTCGAATAAATTCATGTGACCGGTCGGTTATATGGAGTGTCATCACGTCTAGACTGTGTACATGCATCAGGCTTTTGGTGTCTACACTGTGTGTCTCAACTATCAGTCAGAGAGTGAGAGTCCTAATGGAAGCTATTACCTCTGCCCAGCTGGGGCCCCACTCCTCACCCAGCAGGCTTCAATTGAGCCGAGATTGGAGGCCTGTGGATGCGATCATGCTCGAGGAAGCGTCGACGGGATCGGGACACAAACACACACACACACGTCCGGTAATCATGTTGTTGGCAAGCAAAGAAAAGGGGTGTTCTCTTTGGGAGAGATTCCTTTCCTGTGCTTGATGGATCAGGGATGGACAGAGTCGATTGGGTTGGAAAGCCTCATGGAGTGTGACGTTGAGATGTTCAAAGAAAACTGGAGTGGACAGAGTTAAAGTTGCAGTCTGCCTAAAGATGCTAATCACTAAAGCTGGCTAATAAATTGAAAATTAATCAGAACTGACATTCATTACTTCTAATTAGGGGTGGGCGATATATCGAATATACTTGATGTATCTCGGCTTGTTCCACGTGCGATGTAGTAAATGACTATATCATGACCATCGAGTATAAATCCTAATGTTATTGTTAAACAGACAGCATGTACTTAGCTTTTCTGCCCCGTCAAAGCAGACAGCTCGCTCCCCTGCCCATCCAGAAAACTCTAGCGGTAGCGCACGCGCGTTTTGTACCGCTTTCGTGTTTTGCCTCTCTGCTCACTCCCCCGCCTATGGCGTCACATCAATGACAAAACTAGAGCGTGCAAAATTTCGCGGCCGCAAATTTCAAGTCGCGAGCGCAAATGTGAAACTCAAGAGCACAAAATTAAGAATCAAGTGTGCAGTTGTGATAATATTGTGCGCAGACTGTATTTTTCCTCTCGACGTGTTAAATGTCCTCGCGCTCAAAGTAGATTACCGACGAGCGGCTTTTTTGCTCGAGTGAGATTTCTACGCGCGTGGTTTGAAAGGGGCGGGTTTTGGCAGTTTGGCAGTTTCTGCCTGCGAATCCTATTGGTCGATGGCTCCTGGTCTTGTGATTGACTGCACACTACAGACAGTTTCTACAGAAAAACCAAAGATGACGGAGGAAGAGGAACGGCGACAGGTAGATTAAACGCAAGTTATAGTTTATCGACCTTATAGTTATAATTTAATAGTTAGATCTGAAAGGTTTAATAAGCACGCAGTCAGTGGCCCCTCTTGCCCACTTATCTGTTCCCAATATAAAGGATAAAGTTTGCTATATTATACTTTGGTTTAAAATAAAAGCATTTACTATGTTAAACTTTGGCTAAATTAATTATATTGGTGTCATTTAATGCAATTTATCATTTATACAGTGATTTAGAGGAAATTTCAAGGTATTGAGATATACTTTGTGTATCGTGATATAGCTTAAAAATATTTTAAATATATTTTTATGCCATATCGCCCAGCCCTACTTCTAATCAATGTTATCTTGCCCACAATGGGTGTTTTGATTATGAGGGCCAAATACCAAAACAAAATAATCTTTCATTAATTGTAATAGAGTTAGAATGTTCATTGAATAATAATATTGATTTTAAACCATATTGCCCAGCCCTACAAATAACTGACCTTTAATCAGAGCTGGATAATAAAAAGTTGGTTTCATGGTTCTTTTTTTTTTTTAATGATTAGATATTGATTTGCAACATTTCCTGATCAGTTCTATATGTTCACATGAATGTGAGTGTGAAGAATCTCACCTGAAGCCCAAACTGCATTGGTCAGCTTTCAAGGAAGTTCTTCAGGAAGCAGCTTTCTTTATATGGTGTGATTATTATCCAGTGAAAATCAGTTATAGATTCCAGTTTGTATTCATACACAACACAATGAAACATTTTTGGGAGTTCTACGCATGGTGCTGTTTTTGTCTTGCCAGAAAATGAGTGGACACTGCTGATGAGATTGGAACAGCAAAAAAGTGTTGTATTGGGAATATGTTTTATCACTTCAAATACTAAAGTTGATTGAAGTGTAAAATACAACATAGTAATGTCATTATCAGGATTGAAAAGGCAGTTTGAGAAATATTTCACAACTGATGCACAACACTGTCTTACGCTCTTGAATGTTACATTCAGAGAAACCAAGTCCTCACTTCATCCCAAGAAAATGAACTTTGCGGCTTGGTTTAGGAGGTCTGCTGCATCCTAGGTTACTTTTTTCCATTTTTGCAACCCAAAGTGGATAGTCCTCATGCTATAAACATTTTACCAGAGTCTTTCCTGTTAAACAGGTGACTGTTTGTATTTCACATCCTCAAGGCTGGTTTCTTTATCTGAAGATTGAACGGTGATGCGTCAGCCAAACCTGATCTCACTTGAGGAGTTAGTGTCGCAGTGTCGTTTAAGCCGAGTCTGTGGCGAGCTCCACGGAATGGACTTCCTACAGGAGTAGCGCAGAGAGTGAGCTCGACTTGTTCTTTTCCCACAGTTCTCTCTTCCCTGTCAGGACAAGGCCTGACAATGAGGGCCAGTGTGTGTCCAGCAGGCAGGGGAGACACTCAGAAAGCCCCGCTGCTGCCTGTTTTACCTTTTCCTTGTGCACTGAAAGAGGCCCCTGTTCACGCAGACGGACAGGCAGACAGTAAGAGAGAGTAGGCTGTGAAGTTTGAGTATCAGTGGGTTTATTTTAGGACATATAGACAGTGCTTACAAAGAAGAGTAGCACACACACTGTGCCAGAGTGCAGTGCGTGTTAGGGGTGTGACAGTACATTGATGTACATCGATTCAGTGATGAGTGAGCCTATAGCATCAAGCCATAATGAAAATATTGGTTAGACATCATACATATGGCAACATTCTTTTATGTTCAACAGGTTCATTTTGTTGAGCTCTGGGACAAAAATGTCTCATAACTTTGTGATTTTCTATGAATTGATGTAACTGTGTTAAATCAGGGTATGACTTTATCTCATTGATTGCTGGCTCCTGAATTGGAGCAAATTTAAATCATACTATAACATTTATCAAATTGTTGTCTATGCGAATCAACATAATATTGCATCCTGGTGAAACTTGGGATTTAAGCACTTGGTACGTATCACAGTGTTATACAGGAAACCACAATAACTTAGTACTTAAATATGTGTATCCTTTTACACGTAATGCACATTTTAATTTAATACATTTTAATAAACTGAAATTTGATGCATCTAATGTGTCTTTCTACAACCAGTATAACCCAGTTGTAGATCAGTGAGATGCATATTGTAATACATTGTCAAATTGCTGTATTGATTCGAGCACTAAATGCATTCTTTATACACAAATACTGTGCGACACAGGCTTAAGAAAACGGGTGACGAAAAGGTCAGGGAGTGTCCTTGCACATTTAGCCTTCTGTGAATATGTGTGTTATTATTTGTTTGTGGCTTTGCAGGTGTGAAGGGATATAAGGGTGTTTGGGTGTTTTTTACAGTGAGATGAAAGTTTGTTTCTGTGCATGTGTGCTGGGTATGTATGACATCAGTAAACGTCCGTGAATACATGCAGCAGAAAG
Source organism: Distichodus sexfasciatus (assembly GCA_032718565.1). Taxonomy (NCBI): domain Eukaryota; kingdom Metazoa; phylum Chordata; class Actinopteri; order Characiformes; family Distichodontidae; genus Distichodus; species Distichodus sexfasciatus. The sequence goes on from JAVGVS010000141.1 coordinate 575,277, forward strand.
CTGATGTGTGTTATCAGAGTGGCAGGACCACACACTACGGGGCAGATCTGTGAAGTGGTTTTGTGATTAAACTCACAGTCTGCCCTCGCTACGCCCAAAAGCGCAAAACTGACATTTTCTATAAGATTATGAAGATGACTATATGACGGGATATTACATTTTATGTGATGAACATTGCCACCCTTAAAAATGGATAATTTTTGCATACTTGTTCATGTTAGGTGTAATAAGAATAAAAACATCAAATCAAAGCCTGGGGATGCATGATTGTGTGTTATACAGATACACTGTCTATCCCATTTAAAGATGGCTGATGGGCTTTAAGCTTTCTGTTGTAGATGTTATGCTTAAGGCTGTGGGTTTTGGAAAGTCAAAATAGTTTCTCAGGCAAGAACAAGCCGGTTTTGTACTAACAGTGAGTTTACAGTTTTGAGACTTCTTAGCAGGTCTAATGTTATTAAGGTAGAAAGTGGATCAGTGTGGTAGTGGAACAAACAGAGTAGTGTATGTGGTACATGACTACAGAAAGAAAACTGGTTGGTGCCCATGTTTGTCCTGGGCCCATAGACACAGCAGTTGTGTTCGTTGTCTTGAATATTGTAATACAAAGTAATAATATATATACAAAATATGATTTATTTTAATATATAGGTTGTGTATTTGTGTGTATAAAAAGGGGTTCAAAGATGACTTAAGATAACTTGACTTTCACACTCTATTGATATGAGTTTATGCAGATTTTGCATTTTCCAAGGGAATTCCAAGGGATTTACATTTAAATTATTAAATTATTATAATAATGGATAACTTATGATACCAGCAAATATCACTGAATAATTTTCACTATATTTTATTAATTCACTGTTTATCAAATAAAACAAATGTAGCATTTAACAGCAAAAAACAGAACATACACAACACAGAGCATGACATAAGGTACAGAAAATTATGTTTAGATCATATCCTAAAGTTAATGTTGATATCTCTGCCGATTGTCTGTGTTGTCCACTGCTTTTTATTTGTTTGGCAAAGCTTTGGTTGTTTAATTTTAAGATTTGTCTCCCATAAAAATCTGCACATGCATTCTATAAAATGAATTTAACTTCATGAGAATAGTGGTATCAGTCATATTAATAGTCAGGTCGTGCTGTATTGTGTGTCTGTCAGCACTATGCAAAATGTCAGACCTCGCTCAGGTTCACCTTTTAATTCAGTCTGTAGTCTGTCTTGCCTTCATGCTTTTCTCCCCTTTTCTTTGTCTGTCTGCCTGTTCTGTCCTCCTGTGCAAAACACTTTAAATTCAGAAGACACCTTCTTGGATATCATCCACTAAAATTGCTGCGCCATGCCAGTGGAAAACTAATACACCACACTCTCCCTCCCTCCCTCTCTGTCTCTCTCCTCCTTTGAGGAATGAGCTTTGGGGAATAGATGACTAGCTGTTGATGGGTATCACAACTGTATTGTCTCTTGTGTTTTAAAGATAATTCTGCACTCATTTTGCTGAAGATATTGTTTTCAGTTTGCACCCACATGAGATTGGTATTGGTTTTAAAGGTGTTGACTACGGCTCCACTCAGTTTCGATTTTTACACTGCTAAGGTGCTGTTTCTGTTGTTAAATGAAACAATGAAAGAGATCTCACGAGATGTGTGTGTGCTCATACTATGCTCATACTATCTGAGTTCTTGTTGTTAGGATTATAGCAGACTGTTGATCCATTGTCTTCTCTAATGAAGACAAATGCATTTTTGAAAATGCCGGCCCATCTGGCCAACTGTGATCTCCAAGGAGAACACCAATGAGGTTACAGACCTCTCTCTGTCTCTCTCTCTCTCTCCATCTGTAACACCTTGACCACTTTTTTTTATCAGTAAGGATTTAGCCATTGCTGTGTGTAGGTTTGTGTGTGCCTACATATGTTACATTTTGTCTTGTTATCTTTCATGTTATATGGCATCTTTTAAACCAGGGTGCTCACTATTATTCATTTAATTGAAATTCACATTTCTTAGTAACACAATCTGTGAAGCCCCATGATCTGATTGTGAGGTGACTCCATCAGACAGCATATAGAACAGCATTTATTATCATTACATTTCTTCCAGAGACAGACACAAAAGAGCACACTGTGGTATCCAGCTCATACTACACGATGGTGTCCTCCCTCCCTTTCCCTTTCTCATTTCGTTCCACATTTTTCTCTGTAACCAGAGCCGCCGCTTGGCGGCTTGGCCTGGCCTTTATTTCCTCGTTGGGTGACTGTAACCTGAGCCAGGTGGCGCGGCTCTCCAGAGGGCCTCAGTTCGGAGCTGTACCGTGGGCCTTGCCCGACCTTACGGTGGAGCTATGTTGTAGCCACCAGAGCTGGGCAATTAATCAAAACGAACATTCAGAACCTCATCAGCGTTTGATTATTTTCAAACTATAACAAATCACATGATCTGCTACACCATTAAGAGAGATTATATCATTTGTGGCTGTAATAAAAGGGTCGTGAGGCAGCTCACACTGTACAACTGGCAAGAACAAGCTGTCAGACATCCTTCCATCGCATCAAAAATGTGTCTTGTAATCGGGTCACGTTGTGCGTTTTCACAGCTGATTGGGCTGAAAATGGGCTGTGACTGGAGTTGTGCTGTATGAAATCAAGCCTTCATGACCTTTTAGCATAGGTGGGTTAGAAAAGAGTGATTAAAGTGCCTCTACAGGTTGAAATAAATAAAAACATAACTTCATCAAATTTACTAATGTTGTATGATAAAAAAAAGTGTGATTATTAGTGAGAGAGATGGAGCTATGCAAAGTCATATTCTGGATCTGCAGGCACTTGGCAGCAGCTTGAGTAACATTTATATTAGATTACTGGTAAAATAGTCTGTTAAAAGTGTCGTAACCATTATAATTTAGGCATAGTTTAAAGGGATCCTTAAGGGAACACGAAAGTTTTTCTTGGGGCAGACAAGATATTGGAATATTAGAACAACTTTTCCTTTCATCATTAACTATATTACTGTCTTTGTGAATGAAGATATTAGTTGTTAATTTGAAAACTGGCAAATAAATAAATGTGGCCATTCAAGTTCCCTCTGTACAAGCATGTGCTAGAAGTCTGAGCTAGGAGTCTATCTTTGTTTTTCACTTTATGAGAACTTGTTTTTTATTAAACAAGTTGTATATAAAATAAGTTGTTAGACCACGTGAGAACTCCTTTCTTCTCTTGTTTTACACCTGACTAGTCACAATGATCAGTTTTTGACTGTATGTAAAGGAGAATGAAGCTCTGCTCTCTTCTTGCACCATAAATGTGAGAACATGTCTGCTAGAGAAATGCCAGGACGCTGAGTTCACGCTGCCACAGGAAGCCACTGTTGTGACAGACACCGTTTTGCTTTCTTTTCTTCTTCAACGCTCTCTGTCTACCTGTCTGCATTAAAACAGGGAGAGAAAACCGTCTGTGAACAAAACCTGAAGTGTAGTCTAGCGAAAGTGTGGTAGACGACGGGGGTCCGTTCCTTCTGACAGTATCCCATGTCAAACAGAAGACATAACAATGGAGGGTTTCTGGGTGTCTGGGGTGCTGATATCTGGAACATTTTGGTCTTTGATCTCCGCACCAAGCCTTGAGCTGCGGCAAATGTCTGGTTTTGTCGTCCTGTTTGTACTGGTTTATGTGCTAATCCTCACTGGCGATGTGCACACTTTCCATTCTGGGCAGACGGAGATGTTTCCATGCATTAACGGTGGCTACATGAACAGCGTTAGTTAGACGTGTGGGGACCTGGATCCTGCTCACAGTCACGTACACACACATACACACACACATCTGGAAGTACTCAGGCTCTTGGTAGAGAGAGAGGTGTAAACGTGTCTCATGAGTAAAGCGGTGTCAGATGTATCTCTACAGACGCTCGGTACCTGGCCAAATCTGCGTTACTTAAAGTGCTTAAAGGGATGCTTCACTCAAAGACACAAATGCGGCAAACAATGTGAATGAAATCTAAGGGCGCCAGAGTGCCCCTTTAACACTTGTTGTCGTTCTGGCATGTCGCTCACCCTCTTATTCCCATTCTTGTTCTCACACACTCCCTGGCAGCCGTCCAACTTGCCGAGCGTTTTTCAGGGAACTATTTCTGTCTCCGTCTTCCTCGTTTAGCCGAGAGAACTGGAAGAGAATGCTAAAGCACCCGGAGAACCATGTGGGTTGATACGCTGACCTGCTTTCAGTTTTTTTGGTGAAACATGCATTAGTTTTGTCTTCTGTTTTAGAGAAAAAGTGAGTGTGACGTGCTATTGTAATAGAAGTGTGCCGTTTCAAAACTTTAATCTTTAATTTGCTAGTTAATATTGCCTTTAGGATTTAAAAATGCATACTTTTGAACAGCACTATGTATATATAATTCTTAGCTCACTATCCTCAATTTTTGAGATTTATGTATCAGAACCAGGAAGATTAGATTTCATAGTAGTCCCAATTTTCTGTGTGAATATTTTTGTTGATTTCATTGAAGTTTTTTTTCGTGGACCTCCTGGTCTGACCCATTTGTTTTTATATCCGTGGGGGTCCAAAGGCCATGCATGCATAACCTGCATATCTTATGGGTGAAAATAAAACTCTTTCATTTTTCACTGTATAACTTGAGATTCGTTTTGAAATGTGTTTGACTTTTTGCCAGCAAGTGCATTGCTGTTTTTCTCTAACAAAGCAGGGACATTTGGCCCCTTTAGTAGTCGGTAAACACGGCACATACACATTGGAGGGTGTGTGAGAGCGCCGCAGTGCCACGTTTGGCCCGACCAGGTGCTCACCATCTGGAGGTGTCTGTAACACTAGTGTCTGGCTTCCTTTGGAATCTGGATTAGCCCAGGCTGCGATTAGCTCCTTCGCAAAGCATGCGCTGATGGCTCTGATCCAAACACTTTTCCCTTCACCGCCTCGGCCCCTGCAGCAAGACGCTGGCAGAAGCTCTCTTTCCTGGTCGGAGTCCAGGTCTTTTTTCTGTGGGGTTTGCTGTCGTGCTGTAAGGTTGCAGTGTGTGGTTCTCACTTTATTTTATTAGAAAAATGAAAGTTGACCAGCGTCAGCTGATATGATATACCTGGTGTTGATATTTAGGCTTTAAATAGTGAGTCAGCTGTGTTCTCTTGGACAGATGGATAGTTCTCTGCCTGGGAAAGCAGTTTGAGGAGATTTAGTCACCATCCTCTGCCGAGTTCCATACAGAGGAGTGTTGAGAAAAAGGTGTCGTAACTCTATTTTTACGCGAACCCTCGTTCTCCGTAGTTCCTCGAGAGAGTTCCCTGCAACGAACCCTGACTTACTCGCTCTGGCTGACAGCTGCGTCCCCTCCAGTTGTGCCAGAGCCAGACTTGGCGTGAGATTGTGGGTAATCAAGCAGCAATCTCAGAAAGTGTGATGTAAGCCGGAGTTGTTGTGCTACAGTAACCTGAACTCTCTCGCTCTCCGCTCTTTAACCCAATGCCCTTCGGATAAATCCAGAGCAGGCGCGGGTCCAGTGGGGTGTTTTGGAATTGTTTATTTTCTCATAGTGCTTGCGACTGTGCATTTTCTCACAACTGTAAAGCTTTCGTTCCCTTTTCTCTTTATTCACAACATAATTGTGTGAGTGTATGATGGAGAGAGAAAGAGAGAGAGCGCGCAAGAGTATTTTGAAAGTCTGTTGACCTACTGTACATGAATCTAAAACCCTAAAAACAACAAATATCAGCCTGCTTAATATCAATACAAAGAAATCTACTTCACCTCAGCAGACCCCGCTCTCCCTCTCTCTGTCTTTCTCTCTGCACTTTGTACTGAATCACGAGCCTTGGTGTGGGCAGACGGACAGCTGCACTCCCCTTTTTCCTCTCCCTGTTCATGGTAATATAAATATTAACGTCTAGTCCGGAGCTGACGTCAATGAAGGGCTCTGCCTGGACTCGTTCAGAGACTTTGACTCTGCGTTTTATTGTTATTGTGAAGTCCCACTCCATGTCATTATTAGCTTTAAAATCTCACTCAGGAAATGCTGCCCTGGTCAGCATCGGGACAGTCCTGCACCACTAAAACCCCTCTTACCTCTACTGGGCATGTTTACTGCTGATAAACCAGCAGCTCGTCTAGGATGAAGTGTTGAACCTTTCAAATACAAATTCTGGAAGTGTATAAAGAAGTGTAAAAGTGCAGGACCTTTTCTCTCTCTCTCTCTCTCTCTCTCTCTCTCTCTCTCGCTATCTTTTTACTTTCTCCACCCACCTCACTTTCCAAAACACGCTCTAAGCACAACGCAGGAAGTGAAAGGTAGCGTAAAGCTCAGGAGACATGTACACACGACAACTTCCTGTCCTCTCATCACGCGCCTCGCCTCTTAACACAATGTAAACAACTATCGCAGAGAGACGCTACTCCTCCGCCGTCCATCACCTTCATGTAAACGTCCCAAAATGGTGTCTTCCAGCGTTCACCCGACACAGCAGCTATTATCTCCTAATGTCGTTCTGTCAGAATATTTAATGAGTCAATCTATCTTTTCCTGGTGACAGACGCACTGCCCACTGTCTACGAATAACAGGCTCTTCAGAGTTGGTAGCAGTGCTAGGAAGCTGTGTCTGTTGTAAACACTCTTAAGCAAATAAAATTGGGTTACACCAAGCAGCAACAGTCAACAGTTTAACGCCGAACCTCATGTTATCTCTCTGAACTTTGAATATTGAATAGGCCTCCAAACAGAGCTTCCCTCTGTAGGAGCACTCGTTTTGTCGCACAACGAGAGCCATTCAGACACATTATGCAATCTTTATATATGGCAGCATGCTATATTTAAGGACATTGTACTACCTGCTGTCTGCGTTTGTTCTTTGTTCTACGTTTTAATGAATAAGTAGTGGTTTAAGGTCATTTACGCCCGGGCAACAGTGACATTATTTAACAACTAATATCAACAATATAAAATAGTTGTGAGAAATATATTCCTTGATTCTCTCTCACTGTTTGTATATAATCATATCATTTTTCTTGAGTGTCTTTGCTGGCTAAGAGAGTTGCATCCTCTCTCACGGATGCTGCAACCATCTGTGAGTACAACTAGTCCTGTTCTCTGGGTGGGCAGCGTGCAATTTTTGGTCTACCCGTGCCAGTGGTAAGCAGTTGCCAGATCAGCCTTGGCATGCTGTGCCACATCATGGGCTGACAAACTCCTGCCCTGAAGTGCCCCACCCATATGGGCATTTCCCTCCGTGGTACAATTATGAAAGCATTAGGCAATAGGTGCAGATACCGTCTTGTTTTTACTCCGATATCTTCTTGGGAACTTTACTTCCATGTAATTCCAAGTTCCCTCTTGCCCGACTCCCACAAACAGGGTCTGAAGCTGATACCTCTAATTGTACAGAAAGACTTGCTTCCAAACATAATGTACTTCTCAATTTATTTGTCTATGTATATGCAGTGTTATGATAATGTTATGAGCTTTATTTTGGTGTCCAGTCTCAAGTTTTCTATTGACTCTTGGCCGAAAAATAAACCTGTTTAATTTGTAGAGGTGTGCAAGGAGATCGAATTGAATAGAATTGCGATTCTTTCTCTGCCGATTCAAAATTGATTCATACTTTCCAAAAAAAAAATCAATTCATAATTTTCAACTAACGTAATGGTACAAGTTTAGCTCGCCAATCCTGTAGATGGTGCAGTGTCAATCTAAAACCTGGAAAAAGATTAATCTTTGTATTGAACCGTGAATTGTTTATGAATTGTGAATTGATTTTGAATTGAATCATGAGCCTAGGAATTGGAATCAAATCGTGAGATTTTCTGAATCGTGCAGCACTACTGTTTTTTCCATTAGACTTGTCTCCAGTGGCTGAAAATCTCAAGCAAACTGAGTGTGTTGAAGTATGTTTTTAAGCTGTACTATTCCTCATTTGTGAAAGCAGTGTCAGAGCGACCCTCAGTGTTCTTCAGGGAATGATTACTTATCTTCCTTATCTGCATTCTCCCAACAGATGCAACAGATGTAGTTTTCTCTTTAGGGTATCTTGAGCTCGTCCATATGTTGACTGAATAAACAAACAGACTCCTGTTTGCTGGTAGAATTTATCATTTGTTTGTTGAAAATGTCATTAGCAAAATGTTTTCTTTCATGGGGTTTGGTGTTTAAAAGTGGATCCTCTGCTTATATTACAATGAAGGAGAACTAACATCAGTTCTAGTTTATTGTTAACCACAATTGTGTGTGATTTCAGTCACAGATCTGATCCATATCAGATTTTCAGAGGTTTTACATTCTTCAGCCTCTGATGTTACAGTGCCAGGAACATGATGACCATAACTTCTGTGCACAATAGAACACAAACCTAAATCAACTCAGATTCTGTTTGTTGAAATCCTTACACACTGTCTTGTTTCTGTTCTCAATATTTATTACAGACATTGATGGTCGAGCTTGGTTTTCTGTTAGTTTTGGAATTAACCGTGGACAGAAGCTGTTGTTGACTCAACTGAGCAGCCAGTGTTGTGAGTTTGCAATTTGTCCATGATATTTGTCTGTGTAATGTCATTAAGCCTGTTTCATTCGGGCAGTTATTTCATAGTGTGTAGAATTGCAGTTCATAGCATAATTTGTGTAAGTTTGTGTGGTTGTGTTTTGTGGTGTTTGTTTATAACACTGAAAATGAGGCAAAATGAGGGAAGGAAAAGTGCTTCAAAGAAAAATGATTTTCTCTCTGTGTCTTTTTCACTGACATTCCTTCCTTCACACAGTCACTTGCCCTGTTTGTTTTTTGATGACCTTCCTGATTGCTTGACTCTTGTCCTAACCCCCCTCCACCACTCTGTCTTTATTCTCACAGGGGTCAGAAGCGTGGGAGTTTACCAGAAAAAGAATCACTGTGGCCTGACAGGAGAATCGTAAGTGCTTAATAAGTCCTGCATTCACAAATCTATCACCCTCCTTAATCTTCATGCTACCATTTATTGAGTTCAGGCTACCATTCAGTTCTACCTCAGTTGGAGAAAACGGGGGCATGCAGAACCCCAACTTATTTTTTGCAGTTTAGTGTCTCTCTCACACTCTGAGTCTGAAAATACAGTTCTATAATTTTCTAGTTGTACTTTGTGTAGTCACCAGAAAAAAATGTTTTGTCTTTCACCCTAATCTGTGCAACTGAAAAGAAGGAGCCTATTCTGCATCAGCGTACTTTGAGAGCTCAAATTCTCCTTTTTGCCACTCCACTGACTCTGTTGTGCAAACAAGTACAGCAAAGGCTGTTGCTTCTATACCTTTGCCCTGTCTCTCATCTCATTAAAGCAATACACTACGGAAAAGTTTGTCTCACACAAGTTTTTGTAGAATGACAGTCGAGACGTCACATATTTAGAGGATATCTTTAAGGAGCGATTGGGGGATGGGTAGTTTGTGGGTCACTGAGGTCAAGTGTTACTTTTCCAAAATAAGGCATGCTTGATAAGAATGTCACAAACCTTATTTTGAAATATTAATGAATAAACAAATAAATTAGAACCAGGTGGATCTACTTCTCTAAATGGTTGATGAAACAGTTTTCCCACACATTCCAAGGTTAAGAAACAAACACATAAATAAATTTAAACTCCAGGAACTCTGCTGGCACCTAAACCGGGCATCCTCAGTCTGACTCCTTTAGAGGCCTGGGTGCTTGGCTCTTGCTCTGGCATAGCGTGCGGCTCATCCTTGCCGTCCGAGCTTGGCGCAGGAAACCAAGGCTAGAGCTGCTGACAGGATGAAAGAGAGGATGAAGGGAGGAAGAAAACGAAGGTGGAGGCTCCGCCCAGTGGGCCATTGTTCTTCCCTTCAAAGCAAGGAAATGAACTTTCATACTTCCCGCTCCGGACGGCTCGGTCATGCACTAGACTCGATTTTACTGTGCCGGTTTCTAGAGAAACGCCTAGCAACGATTTTGTATCTAGATTATTTATTTACGCCGCCATTGCTTATTCCTTATTGATGTAATCTCACTGTGTTGACCCTGAAACCTCTTTTTTGTTTGTTTATGCAGTTCCGAGTGCAAGTTGGATTTGTTGAGTGTGTGTACTCGTGCATATATGAGTGTGAGTGCACGCTTTGGGGAATTCTGTGTCTGTGTGTGTCTGTGTGTGCATGGCCGGTCTCGGCGACCCTGAATAATTTATGTCTCGTCACGCTTTTGTGAATGAAGGTAAAGTGATAGTGTGGGAGGAGGCTCTTTTCATTGATGAATTTTTAAAGGGGCCCTTGCCAGAGGCTGTGCGTGTTTCATATTGCCCGGTTTCTGCAAAGTGCATGGCACAGCAGCGCTCGTGGGCAGGCAAACAGCGAAACGTAAAATGTGTCTAGAGGCACAAGAGAGGGAGAAAAGATTGTGTGACAGGCCGTGCGAATAAATGCTCCGGCAGCGGGTGGGGCGAGACGAGCAGAGAGATGATGAAGGCTGCTTAATATGAAACGTTATATCTGGGATGAATAATGCATTGAAGCTGAATTCTGCTTCTGCGCTTCCCTCTGAGAGTGTGTGTGTATCTGTGTGTCTGCATGTGCGGTGTCCACCCAGGATAAATGGGCCAACGCCTGCACAAGCCCCAGATTAAAGGGAGGGAGTTGAAGCATGCTATTTCTAAGCGGCACGCTGAGAAGACCAGTTAAAGACGTATGCCGAGGCTTGTGTTCATTATTCATCAGCGGCTCCTTTTCTGATGACACAAACGTTTATTATTCATTGAGGCCTCTGGGCTGGTGAGATTTAAATGTATTTATGTTTTCTAGCAAAATGTCGATTACTGAGGCACAAATGAACCTGGGCAAAAGGCTTAAATGATGATATAGGATGTAATTTTTGGCCTACAGAAAGGATTTTTTAATTTCTCCATTTATTTTCCCACCTGCATCTGTTTTATTTTATTCCGTGCTGAATGTGGCGTCCTGCATTTTTGAGGCTGATGTGGCATCTTGGGTTATGTCGGGCAGTCCTGTTTCAAAAGACTGCTTAATAATTAAAGCTATCTCTCTCTCTCTAGTGCTAGCGTTCACCCCCTTCTCTCTTTATTGTGGCTTTGATAAAACGTGTGTCGGCTCCAATCCACTTTATTCCACATCCACTTAAGAGTCTGTCACCTGCCTGGTGGAGGCTGTAAAAAGTGGGAGGTAGTGAAAGTGTTGGGCCTACATCATTCTCTCTGGTGTGTGTGTGTGTGTGTGTGGGTTTGTTTATCTGATTCTATCATCAGCTCTTGCTCTTCCTTTGTTCTCCTTATGGCCTGTAGTGAACCGCTCCAGGGAATTTACTAATGAATTCAACCTCGACTGTTAGTGCTTTTGTGCAGAACTCTGTGTGTGTGTGTGTGTGTGTGTGTGTGTGTGTACCGAGTGATGTAATCCTGTGAAATGTGGTGCAGGAGATGTACTACAGGTATGCAGGTGCTGCTGTAATGAGCATTTTCCTTCATTCCCTCCCCAGTCATCACACATGTGTTTTACAGTGACACACACACTATCTCTGCTTATTTTGGCAGCAGTTGTTATTAACTGCGCAGTCTACTTCCATCAGGCTTGATGTCTGCTTTGTTTGTGTGCTGCTCATTGAAAAAATATCTGAAAAGCTGCCTTTGCGCTCATTGTCCCTCATTGATGCATTGGAAGTGGAGCTTGAAAACAGGAAATAGAGAGTGAGCGTTTCCGAACCCACCCTGCCCATGCCTCCTGGTGAGACAGGAAGCTGGGATTTCGCCGTCCTACTCTCAGAGGACATGCTCACCTTGTTTACCCTGCAACGGTCGAGCAGCTCCACTAGAGGGCAGCGCCGCTAGACAATCGGCAGCGTCTACTTACCAGGAGAGGAAGCCGCAGTCTCAGCAGAGACAGAGAGGCTGTGGGGGATGTGATGCCCTGCATGAGTTTATGTGGTTGCACAGAATTAGTTTTCTAATTTGTTGTCTTTGCAGTTTGCAGTTTTTATTCTTAATCTCTAAGTAGGCCTGACTGGTGTGCAGTTCTGACCTTTTACTTGTAAGTTGTGAACTTTTATATTTACATATTTAAGTTCAGATATAAAGTTTCAGAGGAAGGAGCAAAGTTTAGGGTGAGAGCAGAAGGATCTGCCAAACATGTATCTTACATTTTGTTAAAACAGTTTAACCCCTAAAGGTGGACCCGATGTTGGCGTTGCGTGTAGAGTGATGCTGATGATCCTGATGAATGGTCAGGATCGGTAATGCCCCTAATGATCTGAAAGTATTTATTCTCATTACTTGGCACATCGTTATTAAACAGAAGAAAAACCCAAATCTTTTCCAGTTGGGAAGTGACAGGATGAACTCAGCAGTGACTGGGCCTGCACTAATGTGTCCATCAATGATTAAAATCAAATATTCTTAATGGTCTCTACTGGCTTCCCTTTATTGTTAACCACATTTGCATCTGGGTGGAGTTGTACTTTTGTGCACAAGGATATTGGTGCTCTTGTTAATGGTAAGGCATGAACATTATTTGAAAATGTCATGTTTATGGTGAGATTTGTGTAGTTGTGCAGTGTTGCGATGCTTGGAATATTGACGTTGCCTGAATGGTCGGTTTGGATTCGGGTAATGTTTTGATTAATTGTATATAAAGTTATGTGATATGATTTAGCTGCAGTGCAGCAGGACTGAGTCTGAGAGGAGTTTCTGAATCAGACACTAAAGTCTGCTGTAAGTCTGTAATGGGATTTGAAGCTGTGGATCAGCGTGGAGGAGTCTATGTGGAATGCACCAGTGAGTCCTTATTGATTTGTGTTTGAGAGGGAATGTGACAGTCCCTAACTAAGGCTGTTCAGCTGCTTGTTTGTTCTCTCTTTCTCTCTCTCTCTCGCTGTCTTTCTCATCCCTAATGAAGGCCGGGCTCCAGTTGTGCCGGTGGGCCGCCTCTGTGCCGCGGCGTTGGCTCGCTTTGCCCATTAAATGCAGATAATGCTCGCTGCTCGCTCCAGCTCCATATGGTCACAATGCCGCAGCAGCCCTCTCACTTCACTCCTGGCACCGGCGGGCATCCCCTCTGTGCCAGCCTTTGTGCCAGCGGCCTCGAGCTGCTCATTCAGGAAAGCCTGGCACACTTGAATAATCATGAAGGTTTGCACGTCTGAGTGAGTCAGAGCTGTAGTGAGCAGTCTTAGTGGTGAGGAGTTGCTTCAGAAGCTGTGTGTTTTTCCCTCCGCAGCTAAAATTTGTGAAGGAGGTGGTGGAACTGAAGCAACAGCTGAGTTTAAATTGATGGTAAACCTGTGATTACAATCGGGCTCTGTTGTCATATTTTTGTTTATGGTTAGAAATCGTCTACATATTGAAAGATAATTCAGATTTAACTGACCTGGCCGAGCAGACATTTCATTAACGTAATAATGGTTTAGGATGAGAGCTCCATACATTTTTCATCCTGTTCCTTTGGAGAATGTTGTTCGACTCTCTTTAGCCATATCTGCACTGTCCTCTAGTGGTGTAATTGTGGACAACTTACACTTAAGACTACATGATACCCCACCTGCTGCTGCTTTAATCTGGTTGCGGAGTGCAGTGGTTATAAAAGTAAACCCCCCAAAAATCCAAAAGATAGGAGATATGAGGAACCTGGACATTTAACTTAAGTCCAGATTTGAAGTCACAGAGGAAAAAGCAAACATGGAGAGAAAATTCCAAAGATAATTCCAAAGTTTAGTGGTGACAGCAGAAAAATCTGGTATAAGAAATAGTAAGTAAATTAGCTGTGCATTTGACATGAGCAATGGGGATGAAGAATTAAATTCTCACTGAGATAATAAGGTGAGGGACCATGAAGTGTGTCTGTACCACAATCTGTTATTGTGCCCAGTCACAAGCAGGATGTTTGTGGTATTGAATATCTGAAACACTTGAGAGTTTATTGCTGCTGAAACTAAAGTAATACAGCCCATATTTTAATATAAAGCCCCCTTCAAAGACACAGGTCTCAAAGCGCTGAACAATAAAACTGCAAAACCAAACACAAAAATGAGATGAAAAACATGAAACAAAAGATGCAAAGTTGTAAATGCATAAAATAGACATATGTGCAGTTTTAGTTACATGAGTTTTAGTTACATTTAGTTACATGATTTGTGCAAAAGTTGGCATCACTTTATTAAACACCGTAAACCCAAAGTATCAACCAGACGCTCTTTCTATCCCTCGCCTCTCCCTCTGACTGTGTGTGTGTTGTGCTGCATGTGTTGAAAAACAGTAGGGGTGAAAAGTGTGTGCGTCAATCGAGCCACGCCGTTGATTACTGGAGGCCGATGACGCCGCTCGAGACTTTTGTGGAACAATGAACGTTGTGTAGAAAAACCTCTGCTCAAAACAATGGTGTGAAGTGTGTGTATTTTTCTTCTTTGGGAACTGTTGCCACTACCTCTCCCTCCTCCTGTATTTTTGCATGGTTTTATTTAAAAGCTCCCTCTGTCTCTCTCTCTGTCTCTGTCTCTCTCTCTCTCACACACACACACACACACACACACACACACAGACATCTCCTGTAAAATGACCTTTTGATGTAATAGTCCGCTGAGGAAGATGGCCTTTTTTTGGCATATGGAAGGATAATTGCCTCTTTTATCAATCTCCTGCAGTCTTGGAATGGCCACATCTGTTCTTGCGCTCTTTCTGAGAAACTGGCAGAACATAATGCCGCTTTTTTCCTAGAAGAGGGTTTTTAAGGGTTGAATAATGTGGCTTTTCTCAGCAGAAGAATGCTTTGACACGGTTCAGACTGCTTCGGCTGCTCTGATTGGCTCTGTGTTTACTCTTATCTGTGCTGTTTTGTGTTGGTCTCTTCTCACTTTACTTTTTCTTCTCGTTTTCATTGCTGGTTGTTCTGATTTCAAATCATCAGTATTGTCTGGATGTGCTTCAGCAGCAAAATGAAATCGGACGGGGAAACATATTGTCCCCTCAGTACAACATTGTATTTCTCTCCCTCTCTCTCTCTCTCTCTCTTTTTCTCTCACATCCACTTTCAGAGACACTTATCCCAGCAGATCGATAGGAAGGCAGGGAGCTGACACAGTGAAAAGCAATATTCATAAATAATGTAGATCTCACTCTTTCACCCTCTATCTCTGTTTCCTCAAAGAGGTTCTAACTTTGAGCTGTAAACCTCACGTTACATTTTTGAACTTTACTTTTAAATGAGGGATCAAACTTACCAGAAGACTGTGCAAGTCAAAGCAGCAAAGTTCTGTTCTCTTTACAGTGTGTAGTTTCATTTTGATCCTGGAAAGCTTTCACGTCATGAAGGAAATCTGCTGTTAAATTGGTGTCTTCTGTAATAAAAGACAGTTATAAATGTAGAGACGGACAATGAGTAGTTTGTTTACTAGAGGCCAACACTGCAACTCCACTGTTGACTTATACATTTTACAAAGAAACCATATTTTGTTGTACTTTTTTATGTAAATATATCTGCTCTCAAAGCTCAAAGTTTGGGAAAGTTTTCTGATGCTTTCCTTGCTGAGAAGTTTCTCATAAATATCCAAAATGGATGTAATAAGAGGTAAAATTATTGTACTGTTGTTTCTTGCTGTGGCACAGTGGCGTGAAATTGATTCTGATGGCACTGATGAAACTCTTATTCTCTCGTAGTTCATCAGTTACTGTTTCACGCTGGAGGACTAAATCAGTTTTTGTCAGGGTTCCAGGGCTTTGTTGATTTTGCCCGTTTGTGGCCGTAATGGTGCTAAACGTTGCTGTGAGAATGCCAGCGTCAGTGTAATGAAACCCAGTGCCAAGTCTTCTTAAAGTTAAGCTCTGCACTTTGAAGACGCATGAGAAGGTCTTACCCCATACGACTTTAACTTCTCTCTCTTTTGTAGCACAGCCAGAGTTGAAAATCATTATTTCTTATCTTGGCTTTTATTTTTAAATTTGATTTCATAAACTGGATGCATTTGTTAGTTCTCTGGAGCGGAAGCCTTTCCTTCAAACACATGCACGTAAAGATCACTGTAGCTTAGAGTCCTGTATTATTAATAATGTGACCTGTTATGTACAAGGAATTAGTAACAGGTCCCAGCGTTGATAGTTAGCCCTCCCTCCCTCTCTCTGTCTATATCCCTCTCTCACTATTTCCCTCTCTCCTTCTCTCCTTTTCTCTCTTCCTCCCTCCCTCTATTTCTCTCTCTCTCCCCCATCCCTCCCTCCCTCTGTTCCACTCTCCTTCCCTCCCTCTCTCTTCCCCCTCTATTTCTCCCTCTATTCCCTCCTCTCTTTCTCCCTCTATCTCTCCCCTCTCTCTGCTTTATTCTCTCTCCCCCTCCCCCCCTCCCTCCCTCTCTCTGTCTCTCTCTTCCTCCCTCCCTCTCTCTGTCTCTCTCTTCCTCCCTCCCTCTCTCTGTCTCTCTCTTCCTCCCTCCCTCTCTCTGTCTCTCTCTCCCTCTCTCGCTCTCTCTCTCTCTCTCGCGCTCTCTCTCTTTCTCTCTCTCTCTCGCGCTCTCTCTCTCTCTCTCTCTCTCTCTCTCTCTCTCTCTCTCTCCATCCTTCCCTCCCTTCATCTCTCTGTCTCTCTCCCTCTCCCTCCCTTCCTCTCTATGTCTCTTTCCCCCTCCCTCTCTCTATCTCTCTCCTTCCTTTCACTCCCTCCCTCTCTCCTTCCCTCCCTCTCTCCTCCTCTTTTACCTCTCTATCTCCCTCTCTCTATTCCATCTCTCTCTCTTGCTCTCTCTCTCTCTTTCTCTCCCTTTCCCTTTGTTCATCTCTCTATCTTCCTCTCTCCTTCTATCTCTCTTTATCTCTATCTCTCTCCCTTCCCTCTCCTCTCCTACCCTACCCATTTTATTTTCTAATCGAAACATGTGGATGAGTGGCAGTTCTTCCCCTCCTCCTTCTCCCTCTCTCGCTCCTTCCCTGAGAGATGCTAACTGCAGTCAATTTCCAGCAAGTCAGAGCTGCGGGCTTCCATGCGTGTCTTGCTCTGTGCTCGAGCAAGCGTTCAGGCAGGGCCGACTGCATGCCGAGTGGTCGAGTTGAGTGAGCAGAGACTTTCCGTAGGCGGAGAATGCCGCCTCGACACCACGGCTGCGATGGCGAGGCGTAGGACGCTGTTGTGCACAGTCATTTACACTTGCTTCCTTTTCTGTTTTCACTCTGCACAGTGAGATGGTCTGTGTTTACAGCACTGCCACCACGAGTTGCTACACCTCTGTTCTGCGTACGGCTTATTTCTGACAGAAAACCCCACCATTATACGTTATCTTTGAAAGCAGTCAGACTTATTATTATTCCGAGGATTTATACAGAAGATTAGGAAGTTGTCTGGAGATCAGATGTGTGATATCAGCCTCAATTCATGAAAAATCCCCCTCATAGGGCTGTACAATTAATTGAAAATTAATCAAAATGAACCTCTTGTCTTTCGGTTATTTAGATTTTCTGAAATTCTGTTAACATTTTCCCCATAGCAAAATAATTGTTCATTAATCAAAATCAAGGCAAAATGTTTAATTAATTGTGATTTTGATTTGAGGTGGTTTGGCGCAGCTCTACCCCACCACACACACGATGTGGGCATCGTCATCAGCCTCTCCCGTATCAACTCTCATTAGGATTCGCTGATAAATTGGGGCGATTTGCATATCTCCCATAAGGCTCCAGGGAGCCGCTATCAGTGGGCTAATCAGGTATGTGCGCCTGAGATTAGGAAAGCGAGCTCATCGACTGGGCGGAACGAAGGGAGAGAGAGGCTCGGAATGGCTTGTTTCTGTCCTCTAACTTGTTTGTAAAGACAGTTTGTGCTTTCAGTTTACTTCCACTCTAAAGGTCTGAAGGCATGTAATAGTTTAATAACTTTCTGTTCAGTATGAACATGGAATGTAATGATATATTGTTTTACATTGATACATTGATTCAGTGAATAACGAATCTGTAGCACTGATCCAAAATGACGACATTAGCCGTCATACAATACAGTATTATAATTAGGGATGCGCGATAAGGGAATTATTGGCTGATGCCGATATCCAATGTTTTTCATGCTGGCGATGGCGATAAATGAGGAAGGCAGAGTTGAGCATGTAAAGATAAGATATTTGCTTGCCAAATTTCCACACCACGCCCAGAATTCTGATACACAAATAACGCCATATACTCTGACATTTTTAACACAGCGCAAAGTCAATCGAGCGTGAAAGGATAGTGGCGCGAGCACGGAGCGTTTAGATCGTAGTGCACAACATTTTAAGACAAAGTCACTTCCCGGCCTATGTGGTGTACCAAGTCAGATAGGGGACGTGTGACTCTCCAAGTGCACTACATAGTGCGTAGAAACCAGTTAAGCTACAACCCCATAGAAAAGTATGATAAGAGCGCCTTACCTACCATACTATTAATTGCGCCAGTACCCAGTTGGGGACACAGCCCATGTGCGAGCTCACATTTGCTAAGTGAGGCAAACACACAGTTTGGTTAGTTTAAAAAAATCAGCGTGCAAATTCGAGAGATTTTGCTTGCGACCCTTCCACTACGTGCTTAGAATTTTGGCACAAAGTAACACCATATACTGAAAGACAGAAGTCACAGGCCACCTCGGACTTTGGTCATGCATGGCACAAGCACTCCTTTTCCCAAATACAGTAATTTGTCATAAAATATTGGCTGAAAATATCTGCCAAATGTAAGCATCGGTACGATGCGCTGTTGACGTAAAAATGCAACTATTGGCCAGTTATTTGGCCGATATTTTGGTGCATTCCTAATTTTTTAGCTGATTTTTGTGATTTTTATCCACACATTACATTTTTACTCTTTAATTAGCAGTTGAGTAAGAGATGGCTGAGGAGCGCTGTCATGCCCACTCTAAAAGTCTGAAGCAGTTAAATAGTTTTCTGTTCAAGATGACAGACATCTACAATATGAGCTGTCTATTGCGAGACACAATCATGAGAAGGTCTTCTGCAGCGTGTGGGTGTGTGGAGAGGGAAGTTGCAGCAACGTGTACAACAATTACTGCAGTCATTGCGTCCTTGTGAGCTGCGTCACAGCTCGGAGACGGCGGCATGGTGAGAGAGAGAGAGATGGCCATGTCCAGTTTTAATGCCAGTCTCCTCCAGCCTGGCAAAGCGGGCAGAAGCACTATAACTGATTATCAATGGCTGGAGTCAGCGAGAGGAGGAGGGAGAAAAGGAGGGAGGGGCTCGGAGACAGGGCCGTGTGACAAGATGCTGGGAAGAGCCGAGTGCGTTAGGAGGAAAAGAGGAGAACGAGGGAGCGTGAGAGAGGGGAGGGAGAGCCGAAGAGAGGGGGACGGCAGTGAGCATCGGGAGCGGCTAAGTGGATAGCGCAGAGAGGACGGACGTGGCCTGTTTTTACCAAGAGAGGCTGATTTGGAGGAACCTGCTGCAAGTACGTCTCTCTATATAACGGCAACACAGAGATTCAAGTTTCTCGGGGCCCGCTCAACATATCCACATCCTTGCAGAACTGGAAAAGTTGCTGATGAGTTTTGGAGACAAAGTTTCTACCACATCTGAGAAATTTTGGATACGAATATATCTCTTCATTTGAACTTTGGAACTTGGAAAACGTCCCCAGATCCCCTTGAAGAGGTGCATCCTGGATTCTTAAGTCAACTTCCGTCTCAACCCGAGTCTTCTGTTACTGCGACAAGGGCGCTTGTTCTCCGCCTTCTCCAGATGAGTGAGTCGATGTGCGGCTGTGGATGCAGCATCATCTCTTCCCTGATGAAGAGGTTGGGCCGGTCAACCTGCTGCTCAGACTTGCTGTCTTGCTCGCGCACCTCCGAGCACTTGCAGCGCCTGGCTGCCGGATGCCCGCCTCGGCCCAAGGTAAAACACCCGTGTAACGCTCGCCGCGGGCCAGTCCTACTGGCGAAATTGGCATTCGGAACAGGACAGTTTTATCCTGCATTCCCAAATTCAACAATGTTATGTAGGTCTGTGTAGGTTCTTGGTTGTCCAGGACAACTTTTGGGTGAAGTGTTTCTCTGTCTGAAGGTTAGTGACAGCAGTGCTGAATTCTATCAGGTGGCATCTCTGTGCTGTTATTGATTCGAGACTGTTGCTTTTATCTTCTTTTCCCTCCGTCAGCCGCTCCCATAAACCCTGAGGTTTTATAATGACGCTGCATTGTGGCCCAGACAGACATTCAGAAAAAACTTTCTGGTAAAAAGTTTCTGGTAATAGCTTTCGATAACGATTTCTGTCTCTGCCATTTCACTCAGTACAGCAGACCTTGTCTTGGCTTCTCTGATGTTATTTAGCCATTAGGAGGACCTGAGAGACCGTGTAAGCACACTGCAGTAATTGATTTCGTAATGGAACCAGGTGATTTAAAGGCCGTCTTGCTGCCTTGACAACCGCAGAATTCTCTTTCAACCAGACATTGTACTGAATTGCCAGTGTTTAAAAGGCCGTCCGCCACAGAGTTCTCCGACGCTTGAGGGGGGGAAAAGCTTTTTATTTAAAGGACGGGTTTGTAGGGTTGTTCTCCTCCTCCATGATTGGCAGGTGGGCTTTTTGGCGGTTCCACACGACCAAACACAATACCTGTCTGTATCTGGTCATGTTGTAGCCGTCTGGACTGAAGAAGTTCTGGCTGCTTGCCACTTTCATTTAGTTCAACATTGATCTGTTGCTTCCTGAGAATATCGTTACAACCAGAAGGAGACTCAAGGGTTCTGAAAGAAGAACCGCATTGGCTCTAGCTAAAGATATCGGGAGATTGATTATCTTCCAGTAGAGTTTTTCTTATTCCTGAGATGCTGCAATGATGAGCACTATGCACTTCTCAGTTTGCAGGAACATGTGGAGATAAAGAACTTTGCACAAACAATTCAGATATATTGTATACACATACTACGCTACGTGTTCTATGCTTCTTTATGTACTACCTATACAAATAAAACACCACTCACTGAGGTTTTCATATAGGAAGCTTAAAGTGGCATTTTCCTTCTTTCCTGCTGCAAGCTTTTCATTTTTGAAGCACAAAAGAGAAAAATGCCACCTGCTGCGAGAAAAAGGAATGTAGAAGTTTGAAGATGGAAAATGCAATGTTTAAATTGAACTGCCTACTTTTTTTAATGTTTTTATGAAATGCTTAGGTCATACTTCTAAATCTAGCTTATTATGTGATAGAGGTGATAAATAAAATGGCTCTTAATTGTAATTCAGATTTTTTATGATTTGATATTGATTAATTAGAGATTGATCTTTTTATTTTATGCATTTTATATTTTGTACAGGTGTCCACTGACTTTTATTTGTATGATTAATTAAATTCTGTAGGTGGCTCTAGTTTACCTCCCTCTGACCTTTTAAGGCTTTGAATTGACATTTGTGATTGCAAGAGTTTTTACGTGTTACTAAATAGATAATGTTTAACATTAGACTTCTAAGTTCTTTTTCGTTCTCAGTGATTTGTAAGAAATATTACAAAACTAACTAAGTTTGAAATCCAACCATGCTCTTGGGAACTGAAATTGGATCAAATTGGGAGGTCATGAAGTGCTCGCATTACTTGATTCCTCACATGCTTTTACTGCTGTGGACTTTTACAAGTATTGCTTTGGAGAACAAAATGTGCTAAAGGACCTTTTTCCTCCGAAAGTTGTCCACTAAAGCTAAAGGTTTCTGCAATAATCTGGTCTCTTTTGCAGTTCCTTTTCCCAAAAACCGGCGGTTTAAAGTTTCCTTTCCCCAGAACTCGCTGGCTCCCGAGTCCTTTAATAGCTCCAGTATTGATTAATACCACCATCAATGAAATGCACACTCAAGGGCACGAGAAGGCATTAGCCGTGTATTTATGGGATTACCGGGCTAAAAGAGGGCTCGGCTGTGGCTCTGCTCCCTGAAAAAAGTTATATAATTACAAAGATTAGAATCCTCTTTAATATTGCGTATTAGTGCAGCACGTCATGAGATAAAGCTAATTACGCTGCTGGCAGTGACTATTATTTGGGTGGATCGCTTCAAGACACAGTTGCGATGCAGCACTAATTTATCCGCTAGTCTTTTATATTGTAGCCTTATTCGTCGGAGAACAGTTGCTTAGGATCACCGAAGCCGTCAGACAGGAACAATTTCAGTGATTTTTACTCAAGTGGTGTCTACTTTCCTGCTTTTCTGAGTGATGTGTGTGCTTCCAACTAGGATAGAAAGAGTTATGTTAATGTCCTGAATAGGACACATTCTTTGTTTTCCCCCTGTGGGATTGTACTGAACAGGCTACGGTATCACCCCTCTTTTGGTAGTCGCTTTGGGGGGGCTCTGTGTGTGTGTGTGTAAGATTCATCATGATTTCATCTTCTATTGCCCTGTATGTTCTTTTGGTCGAATTCCAATTCACGAACCTGCATGCCGATTAGCATTTTTCAAAATTCACTAATGGGAAGTGACTTTGCTGCAGTTCAGTGGTTTTCAAAGTGAGGGAGCAAGGCAAAATGAATGACATGAAAAATGAAGCGAGGGCGTCGAGTCTCACTCTCGCAATCCCAGTTTGACCATATGTTGTGGTTTTAGTGAGTTCTCTTAGGGAGCTGGTCAAGTTTTAAAGCCATTTTTGTGCACCAAGATAGTTTTAGGAAAATACTTTGAAAGTAGTACGGGAACTGTGTTAATTAGGAGGTGTTGAAATTAATCATATAATCAATACACTGAGATGCAGACGTGGGTGATTGTGCGTTGGTGCAGTAGCAGACCATAATCGATCATATCGGGGGTTTTCAGCCGGCGGTCCATGATGGCATTGCAGGTGGTCTGTGACATGCAATCCCGTTTCACTACTGAAATCACTTTTTAAAATGTGTCATTTTATGTATTTCTCAAAGCATTTCCAGATGCTCTAAATCTTTTGGATATTGAATTTAATGCAAATATCTAAAAATAATTGAACACACACTTGCACACACAGACACACAGTGGACTAGTGGTAGAGTGGTAGACCCTAGGACAGAAGCAGTTAATTGGATTATAGCGTTATGATATTGCTTGGTGCTATTTGGCTTTTTTGCATACAAAACTGTTGGCTACCAGCACCTCCAACGCAGATGTTTATCTGACTAACATCTGGGCTACTATGCAGAAAACTAGCCTTTTCATCATGTAGTTTTGTGATATGGACGTGACTCAGTAATCAAGCAGAGCTGAGTGATGTAATGTGATGAAAAGGTTGACTTTGACAGCATGTTGTCTCCTACTGGAGACTGTATTTGCTCACACAGTGGCCTGTTACCCCCATTGATTTGACTGAATTTGATTATAGGTCTGTGTGTCTGTTCTTATCAAAATATCTCAGCATGTGTCTGTACCACTCGCTCTTCCCATCATCCAGACCGTCTCCATCTCCAGACAGTTAGTCGTCTTGGTGCTTTTTGAACGCTCTTGTCTGCAGATGTTAATAAGGGTTTAGAGTTGGGATGAGAGCAGATGAGAGAGGGAGAGGCATTGGCATGACTCCTCTCTTCTCCATGATTAAATATTAAATGTAGACTCCTTTTGTGCTCTGCGTTGCTGATTGTCATCATAATGACTTCACTCAGTTTTCACTTAAACATTCATGCTGTAAAAATCCTCTTCTGCAAAGTTTTCAGAATTGTCAATAAGCACCCTCTTCCAGCAGCTGGAAACACTGAAGGCTAAACTGAAAGTTTGGCATTGTGCCAGAAGCTGGAAGCTTCCAGCACTTTTTGTGTTAATAACGTGTTTTCAGAATTAAATATATGCTAAAAGGACATTTAAATGAAGTTTTTATTCGTCTAAATTCGTCTAACACCAATTTTAATTTTTACTGTAGATACATATAGGTTCAGAATATCAGTTATCGGTCTGCTTGATTAGGAATTGGTATTGGTAGAGCCCTGTTACCCTATAACCAGCATGAATAATCTCCACCTTTACACTTTTAGCATACCTTTAATAAAGGCACATTTTTCTGTTCTGATGCCAGGGAGCGCCCAGCCCAGCAGACGTGTTTAAGCTGTTTTGGCACGCCATAGTTTCATTTAGCGTGGGAGTCGGGGCAGCTGTTTGCCCCGTGGCGTCGGCCCGGTCCTCTGGCCGCTTGCCGACGGGTGTAAGAGAGGTGGTCTGTGTCCTCTGTCACAGAGTCTGCACTTTTACCCTCCGCCGTGCCAGAGGGGTAAAGAAGCAGTAGTGGTGCTTAACACACTAGCAGCTGTGGCTTTGTCTGGCACGGCAAAACTCTGCCCTCTTGCAGTGTGCCAGCGCTGTGTGTAGGGCAGATTCTGACAGCTAGGGGTGTAACGATACATCAGTCTACATCGGTGCATCAGTTAAACAATAGTATGACAAATATTTCGGTTTAACAACTGCATCCAGGATGAAACTGTAGATGGTCAGTGAAGGGTGTGATGGAACTCTAAATAAGCACAGACTCAAGGAAGAAAGCTTTTAGTCAATGAAATTGTACAACATGTTCACGTATGTTATTTATAGCAAGTTAACCAATAAACTACAGATCCCGGAAAGATATGTTGGAGGCTGGTGTTGCAGACTGCATGAAACTGATATGTGGATATGTTACTTTGAGATTTCACCGTTGCACTGCCATGGCATTGGTGTGATTGGGTTTAGCTTCCTGCCATTACATGATGACAGTTCTTTGACAATTCTGTTCAGCTAAAACCCCAGCTATTTCCTGAGATTCATACTACCACATAGAAAAGTATGATGAGTGCCTTACCTACCGTACTATTTAGTGCAACATTACAAAATCATCATTTTGAAGACGTGCCAAAAAGGTGTATTGCAGTAACTTGCGAGATGGCCCAGAAGCCACAACATGAATGAAAAAGCCTCAGTGGAAATGAGCAGTGGTCTCTCTCTCTATATATATTATTATTCAGGGTTTTTGGGGTACTTTTATTGCTGGCAGACAGTCTTATTATTGGAACATTTTGTGACGAACAACACAGTGACACTTCAGTTTTTGAAGATATTTGACAAGCAAGTAAAACTATTTTTGCTAGAAGTTAATTTTTGTCTCTGTGTGATTAACTTTTTGTTACTCTGCTGTCTGCCAGCAAATTAAGCCTCCCAGAAACCAGGAACGATAATCTAGTCAGACCTCTACAATCATGTTGCTTCTTTCTGTTGTTTCTTCTTCATGTTGATTTTGAATCGATGTCTGATTTGACCTCTTTTGACTCCAGATGTTTAACTAGCGCTTAATTGCTGGAGGTGCTGGTGCCACTTGGCACGGCCTGATGCTTTTCTGTAGTGACCTTGTTCTCCTCTGTCTGAATGAGGCCTATTTGGCCCTGTAGACTCAGACCGCATTAACCTGTCACTTCATTGCTGCCTCAACACCTGTCCATGAATGTCCGGACAGTAATAATGCTGCACAGCTAGTATCATCCACCTTCCAAAAACATCCTGACCATGCGCCGTGTGACGTAGAGCCACAGGGTTAAACAGGCAGAAGAGCAGAGGTCAGGGGCGGCCATCGCCGAGGCGGCACGTGTGACCGTGAATTGATTGCTCACTTGATTGTGTCAGCGTGCCGTCTTCAGCTGTGTACTGGAACACACTTGGCAGGAGGAGGATGATAGTGTATGTGAGTGATGTGAAGGTCAGAGTGGACATCCTGGTCATACCAATGAGAGTTTTTAATCTACCTCGAATATGGTGTGGTGTGGGGGAGAGTGGTTTAAATCCTGCATCCTGATCTTTATCAAGAGCGCTTTATCTATTTTTGGTGTGTGTGTGTGTGTTTGTTGACACACCGGCGTATGAATGGACTCGCACACACAAACACAATCGAATGGAGAAAACAATAACAGCAAACACATAACTCACACCGGGCCTGTGGAGCTGATTGCGGAAGCGTGTTTTTCCGGGCAAGAGAGCTGGCAAATTCGGCTATTCATAGGCTTCCGTCGGTGCGCCTGTAGCACTCCAGGGTCGCTCTCTGGGGACGGCCATGCAATCGGAGACAGGTCTGACATCTCACTTTGCCAGTGTTGGGGAGTATGTCTGCCCATCATCCCCTTCAAGCCAAGGTCGCAGAGCATCAGCCTGTGTGTGAACTTCCCGGTGTGTGAGTGATCGTGTTAAAAAAGGCTGTGCTAAATGGTCAAGGTCGGGTTTGGCCTAAATTACACCTCGTTGCAAACGTTCGACAGAGATGTTAGTGAGGCTTCTCCTCAAGGTCAGTGAGCAGAGGCTGTTGATGAAAATAGATTTCCTCTTTTGTCTCTGTTTGCTTGTTCCGCTCTAACAACTGTCGGTGTTTGTTGTGTTCTGATAGGCTCTCGCACACACAGTAACACGTCCCTTTATAGCTGCAGTTGCACCGATCCAATACGTGGATGGGATATTGGTCAGATAACAACTCATAGCTGTACTGGGTTTCAGTGGCATTGGGCTGATGTATAAATTGTCGGTTTTTCTCTGTTTGCGTATGCGCGTGCACAAAATTGGTTCTGCATGGGAAGTGGCACTGCAATAGGCAATGAGCAAAACAAGCAACACAACACACTACAACCCCGAAAGCATATTATAAACCTAAAAATCACAACCTCAAAGTATCGGCGTCGGTTTTAGAACTGAAGGTTGGATTGGTGTATCCCTATTTATAACCCTCTTCCTAAAGGGAAGTTACACTATACATTGGACCATAAATTCAGTGTCTTATTTT
The DNA here is from genome assembly GCA_032718565.1 of Distichodus sexfasciatus. Classification (NCBI taxonomy): domain Eukaryota; kingdom Metazoa; phylum Chordata; class Actinopteri; order Characiformes; family Distichodontidae; genus Distichodus; species Distichodus sexfasciatus. The sequence goes on from JAVGVS010000141.1 coordinate 601,936, forward strand.
GCCCCTCTTTCAGGGTAGCATGAGTGCATATTTGGGGTATTCCTTAAAGTATAAAGGTTTGATGAACTGCTCACTTCCTGCACATTACAAACAGTTTTCACACAGCTAGACCTAAGTGAAGGATTCAAATGTGTTTCTTTATGGTTAAAATGCTGTACAACATGGAGGACATGTGCGAATAACCAAACGCTAGATTCCATTCATGGTGGAAAGCAGTATTTTTGTTGAGCACTAGACAGCTTTTTAATCCTTGCGTGACCTCTCGAGGTTAATACGATTCTTTCAGGCTTTCTCACAAAGGTGTCTTTTGAGCAGAGGAAATGACATTCCCTAACCAATGATACGCTCTTTTCTCCTCCTCGTCCGCCTCCTCCTCCTCCTCTCTCTTCCCGTCCTCCTCCGGGCTCCATGCTGAGCCAGAACTGTTTCGGAGGCTTTTGGCGTTTCCCCTCTGTGCTGAGGATGGAGATAAATGGCTTGTCGCTGAAGTGTATGGCGTGGTAATAAGTAAAGAAATGATGCTTCTCTCTCCGCCTCGTAGCCTTATCTGTTGGCTCGACGACGCCAAGCGCAGCCCCGCTTTCTGGGCGAGCAGCCAGAGCCCAAACTTTCAAGTCAATGTATTACACACAGACACACACCCGTTACACCAGGGCATCCTGACTTGGAGCTTGCAGTGGTTGTTTACTCCTTTGGATTCAGGCGTTAATTGAAGTCGTGATATCGCGCCAGGTGAGGAGTGGGGCACTCTGATTGAGGGCTTGATTGTGTGTCTCGCTGTTGGAGTCGACGTCTCCAGTTTGACTCCAGCCGAAGTCTCCCAATCTGAATACGAAAATTGCTCTGACTGCACTGGTCGGTTATTTATGTGTCAGTCTGGACGGAAAGTGCTTGAATGCACTGGACAGGGATTTGACGACTCTCCCGGCCAGCCTGACTTTTAGGGGGATGGTCTGTAGTGGGGTTTGATGACTGGCTTGCTTTGGAGGTCGGATGAGTCTGTGTCTCTGACACTCTCTGACATCATCCTGAGCTTTTCGTCCATGGGTTTATCTGGACATTCGTTGATTTCTTCTTTTTACCTGTCTCTTCAATGGGAAGATGTTAAACCATTTTGGGAAAATGCCTCTTTATTCCTTCTGTTTACATTTTTCCACCACAAAGTTTGTCACATAAAAACTGAAAGTGTGGACGGGTCAAATGTAGAGGTCACATTTGGTTGCGGTGCACTGAGAGCTGTGCTGTGTTCACAATGACAATTTAGATTCACTTTAAATATGCGTTGAACACACAGTCCTGTGGTATGTGTGTGTGTGTGCGTGTGTGTGTATAATGAACTCCGTGTGTTAATACTGGAGCATGTGTTGACGTATCCTAATTCCATATTGATCGGCAGTGTAGAGACGAGTTCCTCCAGCTCGGTGTGTGTTCCTCACGTGACACCTTCACCTTCAGCTTGTAATTAAACTCCACCACTTTAATTGAAGGCTTCACTCACCAACACCAGCACCCTATTGATGCTGCATTATTACACACATTGTTCCGACACGCTCACACTAATCATTGTTGGACTCAAATAACACACGCTAATATTGCCAATCAATGGCTCCCCTTGCCCACTTGTCTGTCCCCTATTCGACATAAACACAGATGCACAAGTCAATCACAAGATGATCACTAGATGATCAGCCGTTTTCCATAGTTGAGGATACAGGCTTCAGAAATCTGATAAATCACCTCTGCCCAAAATACACAATGCCAAGTAGGCGCTACTTTTCGGACGTCGAGTTACCGGAGTTGTTACATTTTACATTTTACGAGTTACATTTTATTTATTTAAATTTGTAAAGAAAATTTGTTATGAAAATAAAGCATTATATTAAAAAAAATTAGGTTTTTGTTTGCTGTAGAGCTGCCACTATTTTATGTCACTATTATAAAAGTAACTAGTAAACAGGGAAAGTAACTACCGTGTTACATTAAAAAAGTTGAAACCCATTATTTTGTGTCGATGTTGTCGACAACTCGCAGCAGCTCTAATTTTCTGTTATCTGGGAAAAAAATCGGTATCATAAAAATCGGTATCGGCCGATCACACTTACAAAACAAACGGTAATCGGAATCGGCCAAGAAAATTGCAATCGGTGCGTCCCTACTGCCATGTGTATGTGTGAGCGTGTTTGTGTGTAATAACGCAGCCCATGTGCAAGCTCACATTCGCTAAGTAAGGCAAACACGCCATTTAGTTAAAAGGACCAAGACTGTAGATGATAGTGTGGCTGCGGAATTTTCCCCAGCAAATAAACATCAAAATTTGCTGTCTTGTGTTGCTCGTACTGTGAAAAGGTTCATTGTTGTATGGAATCTAGGGCTGAGCAAAAAGAAAGCGAAGTAAAAATGAAAGTGAGTGATTATTTGTCATTGTGAACACACCACAGCACAGCACACCGTGCGCCACAACGAAATGTGACCTCTGCATTTGGCCCATCCGTGACCACAGGGCGAACACCCAGCATTACGCCACCAACTGCCCACTGCCCAGCTCAACTTTAACAACACGATTAATTGAACATTTCACTTTGATTACGATTAATGGACGATTATTTAGTTTTTCTGCGTTTTGTTTGACTTTTGTCCACGTAGTTCATTGGAGAGGTTTGTACTGTAAATATGCTGCCCCGTTAAAGCTGGATTATTTCTTATAAATAAAAGTGATTATCTTTGCGATTTCAAAATAGTTGAATGAAACACAAATAGTCAGGAGAAACTGGACTGTGCGGAGCCTCAAGACGTCACATGTGGTAGCATGCTTTTAAAGCAACAGTTCATGAACAGACACTGGGGAAAGTATTTTAAACTTTCAATTTTAGTAATAATTGACATGATAACATCGATTAGAGGTTCTCAATGTCAGTTGCCATTAATTGCCAGCCCTCTGTAAAACTCCAGCTGAACTGTACTTTTCACCTGCAGCCCTGCTTTGTAGTGTGGAGATGAGACAGCAGAAGGTTCAGTTTTTTGTCAGCTGTTATTTACGTTTATTTGGGCCTGGCGTTGTGTGATCATCTGCCAGACGGGGGGCTTATTATGTGAAGAGACGCTCATATCGCGTTTCCTGACTGCATAAATGCTAATGGGCCTTGTTTTATTTGGGAGAAGCATGAATAAAAGATGAGGGGTTATTCCCACTTTTGGTGTATGGCTTTGTTTACTCTTGGTCGTTTGGGAGGGGTCGTGGACGGATAACTCTAATAAACACCTCTCTCCTTTCTCTCTTCGTCTCTGCTGCAGAATGTTGGGAAGTCCTTGTCCTCGTCAGACAGCCTAGCGAAGGTCCAGGAGGTAGCAAGCTGGCTTTTGGAAATGAACCAGGATCTGCTGTCGGGGGGCAGCGGCAGCAGGGCGGGCCAGCAGCAGAGGCCACGCCCCGGACCTCCGGGCCCAGCTAACGGCCGCCCGGCCCAGCCACGCCCCGAACACCTCAGCCGGGTCCTGGGGGGCCACGAGCGGGAGAGCCAGAGCAGCAGGAGGGCACGAGAGCGAGGAGAGGGCGACCAGGAGGAGGAGGAGGACAACGAGGACGACGAGGAGCAGGGTCGCTCGGGAGAGGCGGCTGCGGCGGTGGAGGCTGAGGAAGAAGAGGAGGAGGAGGAGGCGGAAGAAGAGGAGGAGGAGGAGGAGGAGGAAGAAGAGGAACGACCCTGGCCTTCCGGTAGAGAGACTGTGGGTGGGAGCGAGGGAGCGGAAGAAGGGAGAAGAGAAGAGGTGAATGGAGGAGAGAAGGGAGCCCAGTGGATGTGGGAGCGAGAGCAGCGGCAAAGGCGGCAGCGTGGAAGACGACGCAATGATGAGGAGGAGGAGGAAGAGGAGGACAACAACAACAGCGGAGGGGAGGGACGGGTAGGGGCCGGGCCGCGCTCCGAAGAAGATGACGGCAGGCCCGAGGACGAGGAGGAGGAGGACGGAGAGAGGGAGGTTGAGGAGGAGATGGACCAGGAGAGCGATGAGTTCGAACCGTCGGAGGAGAGTGGCAGGGAGGAGGACGAGGAGGGAGAGGAAGACGAGGAAGGCGAGGATGGCCTCCACTCTCCCTCTCTCAGGACCGGTGTGTCGGACCCTAATGATAACACGGACCATTCCTCAGGACGACAGAACCAAAGCTCTTCCTCGGCTAATCAGACTCATCCTCAGGTAAGCCTGCTATTTTGTGTCTCGTTAGAATGCTTACCTGGTTAATAATCAGTTAAAAAAACTGGATCCAGAAAATATGCGCTCATGGAAACTTACGCTACTGTTTAGTCTAGTTATCAGGTACTCAAACAGGTGTGGTACATACTAGACCCAGGGTTTTTTTGGGGACATCGGCCCAAGCACCGCTTCCACATTGGAATACGTGAAACAGGACAAACGCTGTGCACTCTTTGATGTCATTTTGAATGTTATATGCCATTTTTTTCTCTCTGTCTGGAAGGAACATGAATGGAAAATATTCTTTTACATTTATATTTTACTCTTGGCTCTTATTATATGGATCTTGTTCAGATGTTTCAAAGGTACTTCCTTGTCCCTTTCCCTGCATACTTTCCCCCACATTGTGTGTGTGTGTGTGTGTGTGAGAATAAGGACTGATGTCTTCTAAAATTATAATCAAACATTCTAGAAAGTTTCTCTGTCTGTCAGTATCATATTTCAGTTGCAGTGTGAAAGTGTCCTTATTGGTTTACGTCCTGAATGAGACTTGACCAGGACATGAGCAGTGCAGTGTTCTAATTTGGCCCTGTGAAAAGCAGTCAATGAATGCAGTGCCAGTTAGTTGTGGTGTGTCTCCCTCTAGTGGATGTTGTAAGTAAAACACTGGGGAATAACGAGCTTGACCTCGATGTTTGGCCTTTATGGATGTCAGAAGTGTGTTTTAAACCCTTCAAGTTTGTGTGACGTAAACATTTGTGGGAAATTTAGCGTTTTGAATATGTATTGTATGGGGCAAAACAGCAGACGAGCATCATGGAACACCAAATACAGATGGTTCAGCAGTCTTTGTGCTAGGCCGCATATTTTCTCTGTGTTTTCGGTGTTTCGAAGCCCAATGACTCGACTTACGATATTCAAGTTACGATGGAGTCATCGGAGCGCGTCTTCATTGTAAGTCAGGTACTTCCTGTAGATGTGTACATTTGTATCAAATTTGCAGTGCTGTTTGATGTCTCACGAGTAGTAGCCAATCAGCACTGAAGCCTTGTCACTCACATCACACTCACACACGAGCGCAGCGTGAAGCTCCGAGAAGGAGGAGAGGAAAGTGAATAGTTTCAGCCGAACTTGGTGTATGTAAAATTCAAACTGTTCTTCTTTTTCTTGTATGTCTGTAATATCGGTTATCGGCTCTGTTAACTAACAGTAATCTGTACCATTGTCAGCCTTGAACCATCTAGCGCTAAAACAAGTATGTTTAGCTGATTAGTTTGACCTTTACATTTAAGTCCATATTTTAGTGGTTGAAGCCGTTCTCCTCCCTGCGCTGCTGCTGTTGCTGTCGTCGCTATGTGCCGTGTGCTTAATGAAGGATTTGTAGCTTGCACACTTAGGTTATCATGCCGTCTCTCTATTCCTGTCTCTCTGATCAAATGGGACGTATTCCACCAGACTCTCAGCTTTCTGTGGAGTTACAGGGATGTAGTAAAGCTCGCAGCATCCGCCCCACTTGGTGTTTTATGCTTAAGACCTCACGCAGCCTGTCACTTTTATAAGCCGGTGAATTTTTCCTCTTACTGTGTAGTGGCTGGCTTAAACTCTCATGCCAAAAATATTTGGGTGATGTGTATACAGCTCTGGGCGTTGTGTGTATGAAGCTGAAAAACACCTTTCTGTTTGCTCCAGTAACTGGTTTAATATGTGTGGGAGATGTGAGTTATGGATTGCTGATGGTTGAAATTGCTGTGAAATCCAGTTTGCTGGTGTTGAATGTCTATTTATATGAAAATAACAAAAAAGGAATTAGAAAAAGTTTTTTGAGTTGTTCACAGTGCACCACTGCAGTTCTATGCATTTTATATATTATAGGTGATTATTTGTGGAACAGCAGCTCTACCTCACGTTTTCTACCAGCTATATAAAATAGGGGTCGACCGACACAGGTTTATCAGGGCCGATACCGATGACACCCGTAAACAATATTTTGAAGAGATATATGCCTGCTGTGAAAATGAAAATTGCTGTCAGAATTTAGAATAAGAGATTATCAAACACAAAAATACGAAATGCTTAATTCCTAATTAAGATCATTCCTTTAATTCTCATTCATTCGAAAAACTGTGGGTAGCTCCTAGCAGCCATTTCTCATAAAGAGTAAACAGCGAAATACATAAATAACAGGACATTCTTCTAAACCACAGAATGGTGCGGCGAAATCACTTAAAAATTCATATACTCTTATCGATATTGGTCATTTTTTATAAACTTATTATCATGAAACTGTTAAATATCAGTGCTGATAATCTGCCAGATCCATAATCGGTGAACCCCTAGTCTTATATAGCAGTTGAAATTATTGTTTTTCCCTGAAGGTAGAAGTAACACCAACTGATTGTGTTGAGATGAGGCAAGACGTATGCTACTAAACTAATTAAATAACTAACTGAGGGTGACTGTGCTGTGTGTGTGTGTGGGGCCTGGGGCGAAAGTGTTGTGTTTTTATTGCCCCTAATGACACATCTGTGGTGTGCCGTAGGTCGTGTCCTGGCGGGCCTTTCGCCTGGTGAGAGTTACACACCAATGTGGTGACCTTAACACGCAGCTGCCCTCACGGACCCCGAATGTGACTTTATGCCGAGCCATGACTAACACACACACTCAGTAACAGATGCTGCCCCAGTGGGCCGTGCATGTGTGTTCACCTCGGGGGAATCTTCTGCCTAAATATCCCCCCCCCCCCCCTCTCTCTGGAGGTGGTTAGTCACTTTGCCATGCTGAAATCAAGTGGGCACCTCGGAGAGTGGGTGTGTTGGTGAACGAGGGAGAGAAACGAGTAGAGAGGGGGAGGAGCAGTTGGAAGGATTAGGGAGAGAACAGCACAAGCAGACGGATTCGCCTCACGCTTGCGTCGGAAACGAGACGCCTGTCACACGAGTGTGGGAATTTCCTTGCAGTGAAGAACCAAAACTAGGAATCTCTCTCGCCCTCTATTTCTCTCTCTTCCTCCCTCCGTTGTCGTGTACTTGTTGGGGGATTCCTTTATGATCAGTGATGGGCAATCGCACCATGAAGAAGGTGGCTCTCCTGCTGGTGAGTGGCGTCCAGATGGCAGTCGTATGCCAGGCGACTAAAGCCTTGTTCTTGCTATTTATAAAATTTTAAGTCTGACTTTGAATTGCAAAATAAATCCTGCTATTGGGCGCAATTCCAATTTAGATCGGCAAAGGACAGTTGTGATTTCAAAACGCTCTCGAGCCTATTGCCAGTAAACTTCAGCCAATGATAGCGCAGGACACAAGTTGACTGAAAGAGCCGGGTTTTATACGTTTTTGTTGGACGTCTCTTTCGGCTAAGGGTCGCGTAATTTCCTGCATTGATTCTGGCCTAACTTTTCACGTCAGAATGTTGTTTTGTAAAGCAGATGGAGTAGTTGTGCTAAAAGTTTTATTACAATACCATAGTGTAGCAGCTCAAAGTCTGCTGAAAAAGGCAGTTGGGTTTATTAAACAGAAATGTCAGAACTATGGTGTTATTTTTGTGCCAAAATTCTGAGCGTGCAGTGGAACTTTGGCGAGCAAAATCTCTTGTCTCCTGTGCTCAACTCTGCCTTCCTCATTTATCGGCATCGGCAGATATGAGCATATAAACATTGGATATCGGCATCGGCGGGTAATTCCCATATCGGGCATCCCTAGTTACAGTCCTGGCTGAAAGGTTGTGTAGTGGCTCATGCCCTGTTGCCACTTTGGGTGAACTACCCAACTGCCTGATTTGTGGTCTCGAGGCTGTAAAATTTTGTCTGAGCACTGGTTTGGTGGAGAGTAATGTGGTGTTGATCTGCAGGCCACGTTATTGCCCGCTGAAAGAAACAGCATTTTGGGAATCTCATTGGGAATTTTAAGGATGTACTGATGTAGTCGGGCCTTTATTGTTCTTTAAGTTCTCAGTTTGTCTCCAAGCACACAAAGCCCAGTCCCTCTCCTCCAGTGCTTCTAATGGTCAAAAAGTCCTTCAGAAGTAATCCAGCCTCTGTGTGTAAATGAACTCTGGTTCAGTAAGAGTAAGGGCGAGAGATTTCCTCAGCCTGCCGCAAAGTAGCGTTGGAATAATTGATCCTAATGTTCAGCTTCTCCTGAGAGGAAGTTTGCAAGGTCAGAGCCAACTTCTTTATTTACTGATCAGCACAAGCAGCTTTTTAATGAAGCTCAGGGCTTTGGGACTCACTCTGTTCTCCAGCATCCATTCTTCTCTCCCGACTGCTAAAGAAAAGGGAGGTCATGAGGTTCGTAGAAAAACATCAAGTGCTGTTGTTATTTTCTTCCATAATGGCCAGAATATGAACAGCTTCAGGTTGTTTGAGTGCAACTTGCTATCGCTGCATATTCAAGATTCTTTATTTGTTACATACACTGTTATACAAGTATATGTGAAATGTGCCTTGAATCAGCCAGGAGACTATGCAATATATATGTTAGGTGAGTAATTATTCGTCATTGTGAACACAGCGCAGCTCACAGTGCATCACAACCAAATCTGACCTCTGCATGAAGGAGCAGCGGCTAGCTTTTTAGCGGGGACAGTACCCTTCTCATGAGTACCTCAGTGGTACCTTTACTGCTTCCGGACTTGAACCGGTGACCTTCAGATCATGGGGCCAACTCCCTCACACTGTTACACTATCAGCTTCTCTCAGTTTTTAATGAATAAGTTTGAATAAGACTGAGATTATTCTGTTATGCTCAAGGAAATACTTGACTTAAATACTATTTTCCTAACTAAAACAATGTAATAACGACACACCCATATGTACATGATAAATTATTTATTATTAAAATAACATCTCAAATTTTTTTTTTGTTTCAACACATTTGTGTAATTATGTGATGGTATCTAATCCTGCGGCACTAAAACCGTCAGGGACACAGAGATTCATTTTGGATCGATGCTGTGGGCTTGTTGACCATTGAATTGATGTAGATTTACACCGCTACTGAACAGTATGCAAATGTAATAGAGGAGAATATATGTAAAATATGAAAGTGCAGTGTTTACTGGTCAAGTTAGGCTGTTTCAGCGTTTTACGATAAAATTCCTAATCCAACCTGGTGATGCACAACCATTTCTAAATCTTGTTGTGTGGAGGGAAACTCAGGTTCTGACTGGAATGTTTTTATGCTAACCCCGAACACAAGATGCAGGAATAAAAGGCAGGGGAGATGAAGCAGAATCTCAGTTTGTTTTCCATACGTTTGTCTTGCTGCTTGGACATGCAAAGTCTGTGATTCCGGTACCAGGTTTCTCAGAAATCCTGACATGGTGATATATCAGTATTCCCCCAAGCAGTCGATCCGGAGCAGGGAGGCGTTTTTCCCAGTGTCTCCTTCCGAAAGCGATTCCCGGGAGGTGAGCTCGGCTTCAAAACGTCCTCTCTGTAAAGAGAAGAATTAAGTAAAAACAGCCTGACGCCTGTTATCAGAACTGGAATAAACATTCTGAAAAATTAAGCGCCCAGCATGGGTATGCCCAGAGGACAGAGAATCCCCCCCCCAAAAAAAACCCTCCCCCCTCTCTTTTCCCCTAATTAACTGCTACTAATTAGGAATCTGTTTCTTTCCTAAAAGAGTGCTTATTCCTCTACGGTTTTGTGAGATGTTTTGTTTGGGGAATAGCCGTTTTGAAGCTGCAGAACTCCGCGTCCTCCGGCTTTGTAGACCGGAATACACGCTTCTCTAATTAGCCGTCCGGCAGACGGAAGCTTTGCAAATTCATCAGAAAGCATCTAGAATGTGTCTGAGTGATGTAAATTTGATTATGACGTGCTGTGCAATTAGCAAATAAAGTTTGATTCGTGAATGTGTTTTCAAATCGAGCTGCTTTTTCTCCAACACGTTCTCTGGAGAACGGTGCTTTATCAGCAAACAGACAATTGCATCAACTGAGTTTAATATTCAATTATAAGCATTTGCTGTCTAAAGATTTTGCTTTGAATATACATCAATATTTGTGCTATAAAGATAATTATCAAATGTATTCTGTTAGAGCCCAGAAAGCTTGCAAGTGTGCTCTGACCCATAATTAATGTTTTGAATTGCATTTAGGGATGCACGATATTAGAATCATATCAGAATCAGTCGATAATCAAGTTTTTGTTTAGACTTTGAAATTATGCTTAGATTTGAATGATATTTTCAGCCAATATTTTATGATTTATTTATTGCACATGGGAAAGGTAGCGCTTGTGCCAAAATTCTGAGTATGCAGTGGAATGTTCACCAGCAAAATCTGTTGTCTTTGCATGCTTAACTCTGCTTGCACTTAAGTGTATGGTAGGTAAAGCGTTCGTATCATACTTTTCTATGCGATAGTATGCATCTCAGAAAATAGCCAGGGTTGTAGCTTAACTGCTGTCCGCGCTCACTCCACTCTGCTTTCACGCTCGCTTGACTTGGTGCTGTGTTAGAGATATCAGAACTATGGCGTTATTTTTGTGCCCAAATTCTGAGTGTGCAGTGGAAAATCTCTTGTCTTTATGTGCTCAACTCTGTCGTCCGCATTTACCAGCATCGCTGTCAGCAGATTTAAGCAGAAAAACATTGGATATCATCATTGGCCAATAATTCCCTTGCATCCCTAATAAAAGTATTTAGTAGTTTAGAAGTATTTAGTACATAAGGGGTGAATGGTTTTGGGTTTTTCATATTATTACAGTATTAAAGAGAAAAGTAAGATTTTTACCAAAAACTATGAAAATAGTTTCATTACTGAAAATGTTTCTGCGTGATGGCGCTATTAAAGACGTTTTGGTGTTTCTATAGGGGGTCTAGGTCACTTTTAAAAAGGTTTTTAAAGGGTTCATTCAAGTTTTTAGACTTACGGTGCGTGTTCTGGAACCAACTAACAATGAAAGTCAGGTTATTACTGTATATAGGAGGACACGGGTCAGAATGAGCAGTGTGGAGCAGTATGTTACAGGTGGATGTGATGCAGGTGGAGACTGTAAGAATAAGTAATGATAATTGTGTTAGAGGAAATTCAAGTGTGAGTTGTAGGCCTAGTGAAGGCGCTCTCATGTTATTCTAGCTGCATTGTCTGAAAAATCCTGATACAGTCTGCAGCAGTCGGCGGTGTGCTATATCACTCAACTCAGCCCAACACATACAAGCGTTCCCAGGCATATACAGTAGCACTGAGCTGTTTATCCACATGCTGTGATGTCATTGATGTCTTGCTGTGATGACGGCAGCAGCAGCATTTCCAAACTCTGCAAGCTGAAAGCCCAAAACCTACAGGCTTATATACAGTAGTGTGGAACAAAACTTAATGCTCCTGATATAAATATTAAAATAAATAAGTTGCAATATTTTTGATAACCGAACAGCATAGCACACTGTATTTATTCTGTTATTTTTTGTCCAGCATTGGGTAGTAAAATCGATTTATCTTTTGAACACTTCTTTGTGAAGCTGCAGCATATAGTGAATCGTTATTTCTATACTGCTGTTATACAACACTTCATTATATACAGCACTTTTTAAAGATTGCAGATAAACACGCTAAAATGAGTGTAAACTACCCAAATCAAAATGCTCTGTAGCCTGAGTAGTTGTGATTGTTTTGATTATAACTGCTGTACACAAGCTTCTGTTCTTTTTTTTGTCCACTGTTGGAATTTAGTCACAAAAATCTCAGAATAGCAAATTTCCTATTTATGTTTCTTAACTCTATTTGCCGTGTATGACATGTTTTACGCAGGACAGTTGTTTAAAAGCATGCTGAAAAAGCACTTTTATGTGTGATTATTAATGTTGTCTTAGTTATTGGAAGGCTCATTCTGAGTGGGCACATAGAGAGTGGTGGATTGTGCTGTGTGGGTAAAGAAACAGGAGCTTGCGCTGGGGAGGGGGTGGTGTGGCGGGAGGTTTGACAACTGTCCCTGTCCTGCCCCAACCCCAGGGCTAGAATAGGTCAGAGGTCATGCATCCCAAACAGCTCCTGTACGGCTGTCTCACATGAGCCTTTAAATAGATACAAAAGACCTGAGTACTTGGATTCATCAGAAAAGCTTTTGGAGAATGTTATATAGTACTGAGAGAATGCACTTTAACTTGTTCAGCGTTCAGTTTGTCCAGAGATTTCTTTATTAGGTGTTCTTTATTGATTACAAGTTTAAGTGGACGACGTTTCAACGTGTGCCGATATCACAGTCATATTTGAACTTTTCGTTTTTGGTGTGTCTGAGAGAGGGTGCCAGGTGGTGGGCATGGGATCCCTCAGGAATCCACACACAGATTTGTTCATTGAAACATTTGCTTTGCTGCTGTGTTGGAGTCATTGTTAGGTTAAATGTTGATTTATTAGTGCTGTATTGTTTGTGCCAAATGAAGGCACATGGCCAAATGTACAGCTCACACAGTGACTCTACATCAGGATGTGTGTGTGCATATTAGGCCTCTGTAGTGAAATGTGTTGTTTTGTGTGTGTCTCCACATTTTTTGACACAGTGTGGCTAAAACTGGCCCAGATAGTGGATCTGGAGCAGCTGTGTGCTTTGGTGCTTTCCAGTGAGAATTTTACAGTTTCACCATCTGTGCTGATCCCATCAAGAAACAAACATATACACACGCACACACACACACATTTGTATTAAACTTTTAGCTTGACTCCATTCTGGTGATCCCAGTTTCATCACTCTGTAGCCAGGATGTTAGCAGTAGGGGTGTGTTGATGGAGAGGTGAGATTTAATTTGTCATTTTCACATTCACTTACTGTCGAGTGTGTGTGAAGCTCACTGTAGCTGTATTGGTACCTTTCCCACAGAGCTGTGTTTGAGTCATCAAAAAAGGGCCAAGTGTTAGATTTCAGAATCGACAGATAAGTGTTTTTTTTTTTTTATAGAATTCGTCATTGGACCGATGCTTTTATTTGCCTGATATTTCCAGCCGATATTTGATGACGCATTTATTGTACGTGGGAAAGGTAGCTCTTGTGCCAGGCATGTTCATAGTCCGAGGTGGGATTTTATACGGCCCGCACCTTCTGTCTTACAATGTATGGTGTTATTTTGCTTATTTAGCTTTCACTGCTTATGTACCTACGTGTAGTTGAAACTTTTGAGCATGTCACCACATGGTCTACCTTTTGGAGGACTTTTCATCAGGTCCTTTCACCACTGCAACTTAGTGGGAACATCTCAGAAGAGCTGTCGGAGATGCTCAGATGACATCACACACACACACGCGTATGTTTTTAAGTGGACACCCTCTGGGGAAAGTATCAACAAAAAAACGTAATAATAATTTAAATAATAGTCATTGGCAAGATTACGTTGATGACAACTTTTGAATGTCAGTTTTGATTAATTTAGTTTTGTTTTGCTTCCAGCACATCATCATCATGGAGAAAATGCTCATTAGCTGTCTCATACATCGCACTCACTGCCAGGTGCCCGTGTAACTGTAATAATGTTGTGGCTGAACAGTGTACAACAGCACCTTTTCCTTAAAAATGGCAAACCTTGTCTATGACGTGGCTTGCGTTTCAGCAAACCCACCCTATATTTTACATTTACGTTTGTCATTTAGCAGACACTAATCCAAAGCGACTTCCTTTTCCTAATCACAGGGACTGTTTTGCCAGCAGCACTTTGGGGTTGAGTCTTACTCAAGGACTCAGTGTTGGTAGTGCTGGAGGTAGGATTCGAACCTTTTGACCACCACTTATATTTTGAATTCAAGTTAAAATCACTAAGGACAGCAGCAGCTCATGATTGAGAACTTGCGTAGGCGACAGCGTATTTTGCATTATTTTATGCGTTTTGGTTGCTTCAGCGGTTGGGAAACACACACCTTCATATGATGGATTATATTGGTATGTACAGAAGCTCCAGCTGTATCTTCCAAAAATCTTTTTTACATTGTTTGCATCAAGATCCAGTCTCTCTTTCGCTCTCTCTCTCATTCTCACAACTGTTGCTATGCGACTCCCATTAGCTTTGCCGTCTCCATGGGACTGTAAGGACGGAGGTAGTGCGATGAGGTTTCAGATGAATCAGAATGCTGTCCTGCCTTTAACCGTACCACGATTAAGATTTTAGCATGTTCACTGTTTACTTTGTCACTGCAGCTGGTTTGTGACAAACTCTTGTCTTTTAACTAAAAAGTTTCATGTGGTGTTGTTAAGTGAGTGTATGTGGTGGCAGTTAAGTTCATCGGGTGCCATAAAGAACTTTATAAACACAATTAACTCTTGTTTATCAGAGTTGCTCAAAATGAGTCATTTCAGTACTTCACTTTTTACTGTGTCTAATCATGAGCTGAGAATTTTTGTGAACATTGCTGTGCTTATTGACCTTCCCATAAGTGTTTATACCAACAGATAAACAGTAATTAATTTGAAGGGTCATAAACTCCTCCGTAAGTTTGATTAAATCTGGTCCCTCAGCACAACTCGTGCTGCTGCTTTACACTTCACGGTGGCCTCAACACAATACAAAAGCCTTAACAGAAGTGAGCAACTATGTCTGTATTATGGGCAGATTAAGATTTGTGGCAAACTTAACTAATAGTGATGCTATTAATGTTGCTGTTGCTTTGCCGTTGGCGTTTGTGACTTTTGCGTTCTCGTTGTGGCCCTTGCTTTCCCGTTGTGGCGTTGGTATTTGTGTTGCGGCTTCTGCATTCAGCCTAGTGTTGCGGCTTTTGCATTTGCGCTGCGGCTTTTGCATTTGCGCTGCGGCTTTTGCATTTGCGCTGCGGCTTTTGCATCTGTGTTATGACTTTTGAATCTGCGTTATGACTTTTGAATCTGCGTTATGACTTTTGAATCTGCATTGTGGTTTAAGCGATCACGCCGTGTCTTTTGAATCTGCGTTGTGGGTTTAGCGTTCACACTGTGGCTTTCACATTCATATTGTGGCCTTCACATTGTGGCTTTGCGTTAATGTGGCTTTTGCATCTGCGCTGTGGCTTTTGTGTTGTGGGTTTTGCGTTCATGCTGTGACTTGTGATGTCATTGTGGCTTTGCATTGGCGTTATAACTTTGGCATTTCCATTGTGACTCTTGCATTTCCATTGTGGTTTTTGCACATGCAAGTGTATGTCTCTAGCTCATATCCCATGTACAACAATTAATTACTATGTTCAGTTACTAAAAATCTCACAAACATCATTGTTTTATGTTCCTTTGAACCCACATATATTTCATTTTCTTGAAATTCCGGTTTAACACACTAGAGGTCAGCAGTGACCCTAATCTGGCCCTGACTGTACATCTTACACCTGATTCTGGATCAGACTCAACAGACACTGCCTGTGTCAACAGAGTCAGTTATGAGCAGAGCTGTGACAGCTATGTCAGAGAAATCAGTGTTTCCCCTCTAATGCACAATATGCCTTACTTCATCTACAGTATGAGTGCGGTGGGGTTCAGCTAAAATTTACAGAGGTCCGGTTAGAAAAAACTTCCTCAAGCAAGTCAAGCAAGAATCATCATCATCATCATGTCTAATAAATTAAGAAAATCGCAATTCGACAGTATGTCCACAGTATAAGCTGACCCGGAATCAGAGCATACATAAAACCCGCCTGCTGTGCCAGGTCCGATCTCAGATTTATTACTTAATCATTAATTAATCAGTTTCCCTTTTGCCCCTGGCACTGCAGCGGCCCCAATACAGGCAGGTAGGGCTGGACCTAATAAGCGATTTTGTTTTTTTGTCATCATAGTTTGCACTGTAAATATGCATATTTATTATCTCTGTGATATTAAAATATATGAAGCAAACACACACAAGGGTTGTTAGTAGGTAGGGGACAGTACATGAACACACACTGGTGTATTAACAGAATGTACAGAATTAAGTGACTGTAGCACAGCATATGACAGAGCTGTTCAACTGTTTGAGGTCATGATGTCAGAATTCTGGGCGGAAATTTAATGTGCTTTACAAGTTGTGTCATTTTGTTCTGGAGAGACAAAGCCTCATCACAAACACGCATCTGAGCTTTTATTCGAAAGCTGAATCAGGTGTTTAGATGCCGACCTTCCCTTGTGAGTCCCTGTGTATGTGTGTGTTAGAGACTTGCTATGTAAGTGTTGTGTTATTGTGATGCTTTTGTTATTCCCAGAGAAGCCTGTGAGAGAAGCTTTTCTCTCCCTAAAGCAGGTTGTGCATAAATGATTCATATGTGCCTGAAATTTTAAGCACTCCTTTGGCTGTTTTACTCTCAACGGAGGACACAAATAGAGAGTGCTGTGTGAGTGTGTGTTTGTGTGCGCGTCACTCTGAGGGAATATCTTTGGGGCGGCGAACAATAACGAGCATCCTTCATAGAGGAATCGTCTTTCACAATGTCACAATCTCTGCATGGATGAACCCAGAGCGCGTTTGCATCTGATCCTCCAGATAAACGTACCACATTTGCATAATAAACAGTTAGACCTCAATCTTTTGTTTGTTAAAGACTTAATTTGTCCTGTAAGGCTGTGTGGGGTCGTTCTGCGTTCCTTTAGCAAATGTACTTGTAAGTATACTAATGTACTTATAAAAACAAGTACATTTTTTCCTCCGGTGGGCATCTTAAGTGGGTAGGTATTAATAAGTAGAGGTTTAGTGTTATCTGGGTGCAGGGCAGGCCATTTTTGTCCAGCTCTGATCAGGTTAGTTATCCGGGTGCAGGTTAGTCCTGCGGAAAGGGGTTTCACCTTTTTTCTGGGTTTTTCTGACCCATTTCATGAGGATGTGGTGGTGGTGGTGGTGGTGGTATTTTGAATTCTTAGCTCTAAACAAGTGCCAAGTGTCTGGAAATCCAAAGCTTGGGAATTTACACTTTGACCCCAGGATTCCCAGACCAATAAGGCGTTCTGGAGAGGTTTGATGGTAAAGTGTGCTCTGGAATATACGTACGTGTGAGGACATGCTGCACTTGTACATAAAGAGAAAATGAAATAAAATAAATAAATATCAGCTTCTGGTTAGTTATCAGGATCAGGTTAGGTTGCGTGCAAGGATCTGCGGAAGTGCACAAGTCATTATAAATACTAGGGGTGATTATTGGTGCCAATATCTAGTGAGAAAATATACTGTATATTGTTATCCCAATTTTTGTTCCACGCACTTTTTCTGAAAAAGTGCGGGATTTGGGATTTGAAAGCTTCCCCCGGCCTGTTTTCACACAACAGTCAACATTGTTCTTATGCCACCTCATACCACTTCACTGAACACACATCTCAGTCTGTTTCCACCCGCACTTGTCTTTTTCTTACTTTTATCAAGCCTTGTTCTTTCCCTATTTACTTCAGTTCATTTTAATCAAAATCTTTCTACTCGGACAGTTTTCATGTCACAGCTACAAAACTTATGCAATCACATTGGTGTTTTCTTGCGGAAATGCACCTCTAGTTTTTAAATCGATATGCCAATGCAATAAATTACTACTTGGGTCTGGGGTGGCCACTGTTTTCATTCACCTATTTGTTTGACTATTTATAAAAATCACTGCTACAAGCTACCTGCACTTTTTTGTGTTAAGAACATAATGACAAGTGCTCAGAATTAAACATAAGATGCATTAAGTTTTTGTGTTTGATATTCTACAATTTGGGATTAAGGTTGTTGCTCATGGACTCGGTGATAGTAGTGTTGGAGGTAGGATTCAAACCCACAACCTCTTGGTCTAGAGGTATCATAACCACTAGACCACCACCACCACCTTGGTGGGCTCTATACTGTTACTTGTCTGTTACTTTATTTCAACTATTCATATCATAGCGTACCATCCTAATGCTCAGTAGACGGCCTGAAAGCGGTGAAGGAACTCGGGACTCCTTTAAACGTCAAGCTGCGATCCGCATTCTACCCGGTGTGGCATTAAACCCCCAACATTCCCCACATTCTCCCCAATTACCTCGCTCACTGGTATTAGAGCACAAGGCACATGCTTCAGCAGCATGGGATTAGAACAGGCGCTTGTGTGGAGAGGCCGGAGACACTTCTAGGTTTTCAGGACAGGGCTAAAAATGACTTGGTTTGCAGGTGTCATTATTCAGCTAGGCTGTAGTTAGGCCTCTGACTCTTCAGCCGTCAGGGACGCTTTAGTCCATTTAACGTCCAACTCCCTAACTGTTACCAACTGCCCCTGTAGCTGTGTGGGAACCTGGTAGTGAACTCACAGGCCCTGTTTGAGTTGATTTTGCCTTTATGCACTAGCACTGATCCAACTTGTAGAGCAGGAGGATAAAAGCTCACCTGTTTATCAGGTTGCTCTGAGGCCGCTCAGAGGACGAGGAACGCCACCGTCACGCCTGCTGTCACCTGTCCCCTAATCCAGCGTCCCTTAAATACGAGCCGAGCTGTTAAACGGCTGGCCGCAACATGACTAGAGTGCCACAGAAACCTGACGGTGTGGAAACACCGGACAAATATCATCAGCGTTTGAGCAGAGGCAACAGAGGGGGGGTCCTGGAGATGGTTTTAGTTTCTGTCTGGGACGAGAGTCCAGTGGCACGTCCTGTTGAAAATGGCGGGTCAATAACGGTGGGGCTGCGCGGCATTTAGATGGCATGCGTTGTTTGTGTGCTGCTTTGCTGCATTGGAACCTAGGGTAGTCATAATAGTCGAATAATGATCATAGATAAGTTATCACTCATATTACTTGTCATGACAATGCAGTGACAGTTATTGAGGAAAATGACGTTTCATTTTATGCTTTATTGTCTGTTGATGCTTTATGAAACTGAAGCATGCTAAGCAGTTTAAAAACGCTTTTGAAACAATCTGACACCTACTGGCCATTATTACAACATCTTGATAATGCTGTTCTGACTCAAAAGGCTATCATTGCATTTTTCAGAGAAGTCACAATGCAACCCACAAGTAGCAAAAGCTTTATAGGAGACAGATTATTGTGTTTCAATAAATGATGCTCAAGATATGAAATTTTGATCATATTGCCCAGACTTACAATGCACAATAGCACCATTAGCAGGCAGTAGAAGAGGCTAGTCACGTCATAGCGTGGTCCAATTGATTGTGCTAATAATAATAATAATAATAATACCAGTTTCAATAAGAACTAAACAATTTGACGTCTGCTATTAAAAGTCTATGATACAGTTTCCATTTTAGGTCAGGAGTTAGTGCTCAATGCAAGACTTCTATTCAAGTTCACTTTCATTCATATCAAATCACAAAATGCCAGTAAAATATCATTTGACGTTTTTATTCCTGAGCTCTTCTAATAAAAATAGACCTGTTCAGTATAAAGTGTTACTGTTAGTGGTGTGCAAAAAATATTGAATTGAACCATGATTCTTTTGCTGTTAGTTCAAAATTAATTCATGCGTTCCAAAAAATCGTTTTTCAACTAACGTATTGGCACTAGTTTACTTTTTCCCCCGACACGAGTTCAGCTCGCCAGTCCTATAGATGGACACTGTGGGAATCTGCCCAGATAGACCTCCTTCACGTGAGCGTACATTTAATAAACTAATTTAGTCTGATTGTTGTGATCTGCTACAGTCAAATGGGAAAAAGTAATGCTGAACAGCTTTCTGCGAAAAAAAATCATCTATGTATTGAATTGTGAATCACTTTTCAATTCAATTTGTGAGTCCAAGAATCATGAATCATGTACCCCTAGTTACTATACGTACGGAGTCTGATCCATGTTTAATTTTGGGTCAGTGCCATGGCCTCATTGATCACTGAATCGATGTATTGATGTAACCGATGTAACCAATGTATTGTTACACGCAAAATGTTTCGCAGTGCCAGTCTCCTGGTAAAGCGCAAGCTTTAAGCTACAGGCACCAGAATGAGCGAAACGCATTTTCAGCTCTGCCACATCAGAGAGGAAGCTCACTTGGTTGTCTGACATTTGGTATGGGATAAGCGCCTGGTCACATTCCTCGCTGGTGGCCCGAGCATTGGGGCGGGGTGGGCAAGAGGGGCAGGAGGACATCAGAGCGGACAGCAGCTGCCAAACGCAACGCTGACATCACAACGCTGGGATATTTTAAAAGGGGGCCGAGAGCCGGGGGAAAGTGCACTCCAGTCCGTTCACCATCTCTCAAGAAGCTTCCAGAACCGAACAGAAATCTGCAAGAAAATAGAAACCAACCGCGTTCTTATTCCGGCCGAGTTGGCCTTTCCGCATCAACTTCTTTTTTCGGGTGATATGAGCCACTGAGACCCGGTGCTGGCGATGCTCAGGCATTGCCCCATCCCTCGCTTCTCGTCGTCCGGCGCCCGAAGGAAGATGCCCAAAGCCTCGGGCCAGGAGAAGGCGCCTCGGGCCCCGCCGGAGAGCCAGGCCTTCGAGCTGGTCGAGCCTAAAGACGTGGCCCGTGAGCCGCTGCCTCCCCACAAAGTGCTGAAGATATTCAGCATTAACATCATCGCGCAGGGCCTGCCCTTCTGTCGCCGCCGGGTGAGTGGAGCTCCAGGGGGGAGGTTTGGCCAAGTTCAGTCCCTCGGAGGGTTTAGTAGGTCGGCCAGGCGTCGTTTTTCGTGGTGTGAATAGCAAATAATCGCTGAGCGTTGTTACTTCGTGTTGGAAAATTACACTGACTCTTGAGTTGTATGAGGCAATCTGTACTTATAAAAGGCGTACACATATTGAACAAGTTGGTGTGACCTGTGTTTGCCAATTTGTCGGATACAGGTGCTAGATGAATTGTAATGTTTAGAGTAAAATGGGATTTGTGCAGGGCTCGGCAGTTAATCTCGGCAGTAAAAATTTATTAAAATTGTCATTCAGAAGCTCGATTTGTCGTAATCTTGTCCATTTTGGACATTTTCAGCTTATGTTAATATGCTCCCTAGTGTGTGTTCGTGTACTGTTCCTAACATACTGACATATTAACATTTTAAAAATGCACTCTTTCCTTAAAAACAAATCCCAGCTTTAATAGTAGGACATATTTACAGCACAAACCTTGTCAGTGAACTATGAAGACAAAAGACAAATGGAAAATACTAAAACCAAATTAGTCGTTCATTATTCAAAATCAAGGCAAGATGTTCAATTAATGCTCAATTTATCAGCCAGCCCTAGTTTGGGCAATGAATAACGCTGTCACCAGATATCAGGTTTATTTTTGTCTGTTGATGTGTTACTCTGTGTTTTCATCTTGTGACTAGCAAACCTGTTTTTACTCTTTTGGAATTTCTAATTACTGCACTCTGTTGCTACTTCCAAATTATTAACTCTTGTGTTTTCAAGATTAAAGATGAGTTTCCTTAATTGTAGACAAGAATTGCTCGACTCAGGCTCACGCTTCCTCCTTCACTCTTCCTGTCCTCCGTCTCTCTCAAAACGAACGGTGACAGCCATCGGTGGAGCTCGGACAGCAACCTGAATATAGTCTGCTGTGTGTTATGAGCTGTCACTCGCTGTGCCTTGCTGTCATTTTAATGGGACTTACGAAGTCCTTTGGGAACGTTCCAGCAAAGTTCCACGTCAACGTTTTATGCCTTAGATGTTAGACGGACGGATACACGGACATCACGCTCGCCTCAAATGTTACTGCTCGCCTCTTTCTGCTTCGAGATGATTCGTAGCCACGTGCAAAAAGCCCCTCCTTCAAAAATTAAAACCCCCCGGACCTTAAAAAGACTTGCACCAGGCCTCTATTTTTAGGCCTCGTGCCATGTCGAGGTCGACACAAAATATATTGATCGTTTCGGCAGAAAACGGCTGTCGTAGGGCTGGACAAATAATCGAAAATGAATTGAACCCAACGTTCAGAACTGCTTAACTACGTAATCTTGCCCATGACGATTATTTTAGTTATTTGAAGGGATGTCGCTCAGTTTTACGCTGGGCAATATTGCCTTAAATCAACATCACGATTATAGCTTAGTTATGATTGTTTTGTGTATGTTCGTTTTTTTGCCCTCATACTTCACGGACAAGGTTTGTACTGTAAATATGACAAATTATTTAGACTCGGACTGGACAAATAATTGAAATAATCGTCATGGTCAAGACAACGTAGAAGTTCTGAATGTCGCTTTTGGTTAGTTTTCAAGTAATTTCCAAGCACTAAGTTTAATCAAACGGAGGCGTCCCAAAAGCGGGCGTGGTCGATATAAAACAAGAAAAGGACACACTCTGTGGTCAAACAGGCCGTAGGAAGGACACACTGCAATGTAACACCTCGACAACTGGACGCGGGCTTACCGTGCTGCTTGTGTCCGGAAACCTAAATTAAGCGTCCATTCGTAGTGGGAAAAGCGAGGGCGTTGGATGCTAGGAGAGCGAGCGAAAGTGCTTTGGCGTTCAGAACAGTGGGCCAGGCCGGGGTAGCGAGCGACATTGAAGGCCATTTAGAGAAACGTTCCCCCCTCTGGTACTCTTTGGATAGACTTTATATAGTTTGTGACAGCGATAAGGCGAGGCTCCGAGTCTGGGAGAAGTAAATAATAAACCGAAGCTGATTTAGAGTTTGTGTGAAAGTGTATTTGCATCCACTACTGTTCTTATTTGCTTATATGGGAAATAATAATAATAATAATAATAATAACAATACAGATTGTCTAAAGTAAAGGTGTATTTAAATTTATCAGACGTTTTTACATTTTTCAGAACATTTCAGAGGAATTTGATGCTGCTCACAAACTTATACCTTGGTAATGTACAGTTTGTACACATTATGTAAGGGATTATTGAATGATGACTTATTTCATGCACATTTCTCGTCGTTTGGATGTGACGGAGGCTCGTGATATGTGTACATGTCAACGTTTTGACCGTTCTGCGGTTTTTACTGGAGCCTGCAGGTACTGGACTGTCACTGTTACTTTTTGCCATTACATTAAATTGAGTTGCAGCAGGTTTCCTGTAGAGAGCTCCTCTTGTCTAAACAGGTTTAACAGAGTGCAGAAATGTAGTTTTTTCCTCGGGTACTGATATGAGAAAAGGTCTTGACATGAATCGGCTAGAGGATGTGGATTTAAATAAATAACCAACTCTACAATTCCACTGAGAGTTGCGATGGGAGCTGGGAGACGCCTGTCTCGTGTTGTTACATCCGTCCCTGTCTCTCTCTCTCTCTCTCTCGGCTCTTATGCTGGGTGGACTTGCCGTTGTATCGGACAAGCAGCTTCTTTTTTTGGGTGGGGGTAGACGTGAGGGTTAGGGTTCTGCCGCCTCCTCCTCCCTTTTAGACCGCCATGAAAGTGCTGACTGACTTGAGAGGCAGCAGCTGGCCGTGGTGAATGGAATAGCTGGAATTTCTCTTGCTCTCTGTGGAGCTGGTGCAAGTGGGATCTCCCCAGAGCCATCGCAGCTCCACAAGTTCATGCCTCGCAGTCCAGACAGCCTAAAGGAGACGTCCGAGCTCCAAAGTCCCGACTGCGTGGGACCATCTCGGAGAGTTGGAGTGGTTTCCATAAAGCTTGCCGACCTACCGTCTTTTTAAACTTAATTTTGAGACAAATTCGTGATTATTTACATGTACGGCGTTTAGCAGACGCTCTTCTCCAGAGTGACCTCCATTTCCTAATTTCAGGGAAAGTTTCAGTGAGAGCAACTTGGGGTGCTGTAGCTAGGATTCGAATGCACGACCTCTTGGTTCAGGGGCGAGTATCCAAACCACTAGAGCGCCATCCCACTGAAGATCACTGTGGACTTTTTTTCAACTCACATTTAGGTCAGTTAGGCTGCATTGTCATCTTTCCAGGCTGGCTTAAATGTTGTAATTATAGGAGCAGTCCCCCTGGAGCAACTTGGGGTTCAGTGTCTCGTTCCGGGGCCTAAAGTTCCATGGTCTCTTGATCTCTTAGGCGTTGAATAAAGATTGTAACTACACCATCTGACCTCTTACTTTGAAAAGGACGTTGCAATATGTATAAGTCTGATCGATTCGTCTTCAGTTTTAAAAATCTGGTCCAGGACACGTCTGAGAACCTGTTAGGGATGCACCAATGTGATTTGTGGATAGGATATTGGTCCAATAATGACAGCTTGTCTAGTTACCTTCGATTCCAGCTCTCAAGAGGATCAGAATCCAGCTGTTTGCTGGGTTTGCAGCTCCCAGATGGGCATCATGGCTCTGGAGAGGGCTCTATGCCCTGCCTTTCCCTGTCCTGCCACGAGGGGTAAAACGATGCGGTCCTGCCCATCGCAGCTATGCCACTTCCACCATTCCAAAGCTGCAGTGTTTCCATATCAAGTTCCTCCCTCGCTCACTCACTCGCTCGCTGTCTTTCAGCGCTGTGAAGGACAGGGATCCCCTGCAGCAGGTGGAATTAAAACTCCAATCTCCAGGGTTTACATAAAAAAAACTAGTAAAGTTGAAGAAAGTCAGCGAAAGAGCGCTTCCGTTTCATCTGCCGTGTCCTCTAAAATAAGATCAGGCTTGTTTCAGAGGCTTTTAACATTTATACTTTGCACTGATGGCGTCCTACAGTGAGTCTTACTTAGGAACTGTGCTGCATTTAAAGATTAATCCCCTTTGTCGAAGAGTTCTCCTGCTTCATTCTCTTCGTTTAAGAAGTCTTTACAAAGGGGAAGAGATGGAGGAACTTTTCTTTCTTTTGAGTGTGATAAATTTGAATCCATGCTTTCATCCAGTGTTCTATACATGAGCTTTATAAGAACTGGAACAATTTGTGAATTATTGGTTCATTCATTTTACAAATGAAAACCAAAACAAAAATATTTTTATTCAATCTTCGTTTCCAAAACAATCAATGAATGGTTGTGCTGTCCAGCATTCTTCATCTGGGATTTTCATTTCTCTGCGATTAACAGATCATTCCGGCTCACGAGTATCAGAACATGTTTTCAAACTCTTGTTTGAGTGCAAATTGGGAATTTTGAAAATTCGTTTTTGGCTTTTGGCTTTGGAAACGGCAAATGAATTTTTGGCTTTTATTTTTTGAAAAAAGGAATGAATGAATGACACAGATTTCATTTAGGGATGGCAGTGAGAGTTGTATTGGAATTGGCTGGTAATCGTTTTGTAAAAAGTCATCGCCATCACACCGTTGCTTAGATTTGTCCGATGTTTTCAGCTGATATTTGATGATGCATTTACTGTACATGGGAAAGGTACGGCTTGTGCCAGGCATGTATGGCATTATATTGTGTCGAAATTCTGAGCATGCAGTGGAACGTTCACCAGCAAAATCTCTAGTCTTTACCCGCTCAACTCTGCCTTCCTCAGTTACTGGCATGATATAAGCATGAAAAATATCGGATATTGGCATCAGGCAACAATTCCTGTATTGTACATCCCTACTTTCATTTGTGCCTTTTGAACTTGTATATGGAAAGGTTTGTCTGTACAAAGGTTACTTTGCTTCTACAGTTGGGACTATGTGTGTGTGTGTGTGTTGACGATGTGATGCTCCTTTAAGGCTCTAGTTGGAGCAGGAGATGGATCGCTGATGTGATTGCGCGTCTCCTCAAGAACAAAAAACACTTCCTTGTTTTACATTGCATGCTCACTGTAGTGAGACATTTAGATTCATTCTCTGCGTTTTATTTGGCTTAAATTAGTTGAGTGTTCAGAACAGCTCTGAAAAAAATCCTGCAGCGTTTAGATTTCTTTACAGCTGTGTAAGCTGATCAGTAAACAGATGGTTTGAATTACGATGGTTTGACTGACACAACACATGTTTTTTCAGTCTTACGATAGTGATATGACAAAATTGTAAAAATATTTTGAGTTTTGCAGGGCGGGTGAATGTAGCAGTGTATGGGGTACGATATGCTGAGACGCTGCTGGGATGTACGCAACTCCTGCCTTGTGAGACGCCCTCACTCTTCTCAGCAATTGACAGATTGTTTGTCATTGTGAACACAGCAAACAGAGCACCACAGCGATATGTGACCTTTTACCCATCCATGAAGGTGCAGTGTACCTTGATCATGAGTACCTCCGTGGTACCTTTACTGGTCCGGGTCTTCTGATCACGGCGACAACTCCCTAACTGTTACGCTAAAATGTATGTTGCGTTCAAATTTGATTTAAAGTTAACAGCAAGGATATTTCTGCTCTAACATCAGACCAACTGAAACATCTATCTTTTAGCCTGATTCAAAATTAAGGGCAACAATCACCTCCAGAGTTTCCGACGTGTTGCGCAGAGCCGCCGCCATTGCTATATTTAACGGATATATAACGACCAACAGCGACTCGCCGCTGTCGTCCCCGTCAGTGGAAATGCGGCAAAGTGGCAGAGACGGTTGTGAAATGCTTGCCAATCTTGAAGCGGCGCGTCCTGACGCAATCGTCTGAAAGGCGCGGGAGATGGGCTGTTCCTCGTTTGTAGCTTATTTGGGGGATTTAACCTTTTTAAACAGCAATCAAATGATGTAGAAACATTATGCTAATGAGTGTAGCTGTGCTCAGCATGCTGAAAGCTTTTACAAAGCCTTCCTCACAGGAGAAAAGCAAGCTGTCAGTGCGTTGCGTCTGCGGGATAGAGACATAAAAGGGGGGCGTCATGTTTTTATGACGGGGGGCAAGGCGTTCGGCAGGGTTCTGCCTGTAAAACAGCACCTCGCTGCTCAGGGTCATACGCCCAGCTGTCACACTGATGCCTGGCCACAAGGCTGAACAATATCACCTCAAATCAATGTCATGATTAATTGAAAAGTTTATCTTCATTACAATTACTGAATGATTATTTTGTGTCCATTTCTTCATGTTCTTTCTTAAAGCATGAACAGAATTTTGAAAATAATGCCCTTGTTAGCTGCCCGCTGCTCCTTCACGGATGGGTCAAGTGCAGAGGCCACATTTGGCTGTGGTGCACTGTGTGCTGTGGTGCGTTCACACTGACAAATATTCATTCACTTTCACAGTGAGGCTCTAGACTCAAGACAGAGAAGGTATAATGAAGTGGTTGTTTAAATATAAATATAAAATATGAGGCCTGTACAGATATTTTAAACAGTGATTACTGAGGGTTGACCGATTATTGCATTTTGCAGTGCATCTGTCTTTAATTTTGACCATCACCAATATTGAGTAATTACAAGGTGTGCTACTGTGTGTTCTCTCTGTGTTGTTTGCTCTCGACTCGCTGCTATATCTAATGTTCCACCCACAACAGTCTCTGATTCGCTACATGTCACAGGAGTAGTAGCCAATCAACACTGAAGCTGAAGATTTTCTCTTTTTTTTGCATATTGGTTTCAAATATCAGCCTGTTACCTAGCATTAATCTGTATCGATGTCGGCCCTGAAAAATCAGTATCGATCGACCTCTACCATAATCATCAGCAGCAAAATGACGACCATTAGATGTTTTGGTTAATTTTTGATTAATTCCCCTTCCCCAAAGCAAGAATTAACTGATGGGTGTAGAACTGGGCGATATGACCTGAAGTCAATGTCACGTTTAATTGAGCATTTTACCTCAATGACGATTAATGAATAATTACTTTTTTGTCCTCATAGTTTTGTAACTGTCATGATGTTGAAACCACATTATCGATCAAATTATTTCTATTGAAAAGCTTTAAAATTCTATGTTATGTTTAGGGTTAGGGCTCAATTTTAGATTTTTTTTTGCACATTGTACTTCATTCTGTGTTGCAGTGATGGAGAAACGCTTGGAATAATGTGACCTACAGTTGTTTTGGGAAATGAGGCTGGCTTCTTTGTAGAGTTAGAGTTGCTAAACATAAATGACCTCTCTGTCTTGTTTGACATGGTCGCTGAGTGAAACGGGAGGTTGTTGGTGTGAGAACACACTGGGTTGTAGGATCAGTACAGTAACCTGCATTATCTTCTGTTAACTCGCATCTGTGCGTCTGTCTCATCAGAGCCGCCCTTGAAGTCGGCCTAGCTGCAAATACGCAGCTGCTGTGACAAACCCGCCCGAGCACACCTTTAATCCTGTCCACCGAAATATGCAGACGCCACTTCCCTG
Organism: Distichodus sexfasciatus; assembly: GCA_032718565.1. Taxonomy (NCBI): domain Eukaryota; kingdom Metazoa; phylum Chordata; class Actinopteri; order Characiformes; family Distichodontidae; genus Distichodus; species Distichodus sexfasciatus. Next base: position 630,018 of record JAVGVS010000141.1, read on the forward strand.
CTTCCTGCAACTTCCCATCCCCCTCCAATCCCGCCCCGCCGCCTTGCCGTTTGGGACTTGAAGATTTTGGGTCAGTATAATATAGCTGATGCCTGACTCTCCTCCCCCGTGTTGCGAGGCGAGAGGCGGGATTCCATCGTCCTCGGGCTCCAAATAACGCCGGGGGACTGAGGCATCTGCCCAAAGCTATTCTGAGCTGAGCCGAGCCATTCCAGGGCAAGGGAGAGCGGAGAGAACCGTTCAACAGCACTTACACTTATGCATCAGAATTCCCTGATTATGTGGGCTGTCTGGGTTAGAGAAGCAGTAGGCGTGTATCGATACGTAGATTCCATTCAGTGATCAGTAAGCTCACAGCATTGATCCAAAATATGTCTTACACACTGTAACGTCCCTCAGCAAGCAAGCACAGAGACGTCAGATGGTTTACTCAACTTTTAATAAACGGCACAGGCTGTTGCAGGTAAATAATATTGTAGTAACGATTCAGAAAATCTCACAATTTGATTCTGATTCTTGCGCTCACGATGCGGTTCAACAACAATTCACGATTCATAAACGATTCACAATTCAGTACATAGATGAGTGAGCATTTTTGTGTAACTAGTTTAGGGTTAGTGTTATGAATTGATTTTTTGGAGTGCATGAATTGATTTTGAATCGACAGGGAAAGAATTGCAATTCGATGCGATTAAGGTTTTTTGCACAGCCTTATATTGTAGTTACTTTTTGTCATTTGATATGAATGGAAATAGGGATGCACAATATGGGAATTAGTTGACGATGCTAATAGCCAATATTTTTCATGTTTACATCTGCCGATGCCGATAAATGAGGAAGACAGAGTAGAATGCGTGAAGACGATTATCTTGCTGGTGAATGTTTTGTGTGAGCACTTCATGCTCAGAATTTTGCCACAAAATACTGTGATGCCATACATTGTAAGACAGAAGATGCGGGCTGTATAAAATCCCACCTCGGACTTTGCACTTTCTCTTCGTCTTTTATCCTCTCAGCATAACACTGCAGGAAAATGGGTAGTTGTTTCATAGAACAACATTATTGAGATGTTTCAATAACCAGTGGCGACGGCCGTCTGATTGTTTGCAAACTTGGGAAAATTCACACACAATTGTAAACATTGTATTGTCACACCATAAAGTAGTATGAAGGCTTATTTTTGCCATCCGATATATGTGGTCATATTGCCCAGCCCTGCGTGTAAGATGTCAGTGAAGCCGTCAGCAGACGCTCCAGCCCAGTTTGCATACCGAGCATAAACGCGGCGGTCCAAAAGCAAGACCCAAACCTTCACCTCATGTGAACTGTGAGCAATCAAGCACATTTAATGAGGCAGCGGCCCGATCCGGACCATTCCGTCACCGGCCTGCCTCGAGCTGCTGACATTTTCCACAGCGTTCTGCAGCCTCGCTGCCATTTCAGACCCGCTCGTGTGTCCGTGTGCACGGCAAACCCTGCTCTGGACCTTGGGTTTTAGTCTTGGTCCCTAACCTATAGTATAAGGGACAGTTTCCCCAAGTATGATAGACTAGGCTGTGTCAGTGGTCAGTCTCAGTTGGTCTTGGTCTTAATCCAAGACTTGCCTTATTCCATGTTCAAGAGTCCAGTCATGAATGTCTATTTTAGGAAACATATTTTTCTGTATGTTTACTATATATTGGTATTTTTTGGTTTTGCTTCTTGTAAGATTTCTAACCTAATTTGTTGTTTTCCTTTTAATTTGTAGCAGTATTAGGATGAATCAGGGTGCATTTCACTACTCGTATGTACTATGTCTGTGACAAAGAATCTTAAATATTCTGCCTGTACTACACATTTTGGGGCTTAATCCTACTTGCACTGGCATCTTGGACTCTGTGTTAAAGAGTTGTATGACGAAATTAAAATAACATTTTCTGTAAATTCAGTAGAACTTCAAGCAAAACTTTCCAAACACTCCACACCCTCGTGGTCGAGTAAACAGTGTATAAAGCACTGATCTGCATAAAAACAGATGTTTTACTATCAATTGTTTTAAAATATAGGTGAATTGTGGCACCTTTGGGGTTTCATATGAGTGTTTTGAGCACGTGTGTAGGCAGAGTTGAGACACACACACACACACACACACAGACCAGATTTTTCTTGCGAAAGTTCCACTGAATTTACAGGAAATGTACTATTTTGTCATATATATTATTGGGATATGAGACTTTGGTCATATCGCACATCCCTAGGACAACAGATGTCGTGACTGCCTGATTTGGCCACCACCATTAGGGTTGTTATTTAATCTTAATTCAGCAGCTTGTAGTTTGACTACTGGGTCAGCTACAATCAGCAGAAAGAGCCATAAACAGGCTTTATTATTCCTTCTAAAAAAAATAAAAGCCGTTTTTCAGTTCATTTCAGCACACAGCATTTCTTCTGTATTGATTCCTTCATAATGCTGTGGTCTGGTCGTGTACCTCTGAGATTTGCAGTGTCTTGTATGAATTCTGGAGAAATGTGCATTTTTGTAGAGGAGCGTTTAGTTCAGTGTCCCGTATAGCTCCAGTTGCACTCGGGCTCCCACCTGCCGTTGGTCTGTCCGGAACGTGCTGACATTTGCTGCAGGACTTCCAGCATGGCTCAGAGGCTTTCTCCTTACTCAGGAATGCAACTCTGCTGTTCTGCACCTGTAGTGAAAGCAACTGAAGAAGGTTCCGTCTGGCTCCAAATGCCACTGTGTATATAATACATTCACGTATTTGGTAGAGATGCACAATAAAACCGGAATCATATCGGAATCGGTTGATAATTTCTTTGTTTAAGTGATCGTCATCAGACCGACGTTTAGATATTTTATGACTCATTTATTATATGTGGGAAAGGCAGCGCTTGTGCCAGGCACGTCCAAAGTCTGAGGTGGGATTTTATACGGCCTGCGACGTCCGTCTTACAATGTATGGTGTTATTTTGTGCCAAAATTTTAAACATGAACATATCAGATATTGGCATTGGCCAGTAATTCTCATATTATGCATTCCCAGTATGTGGGCGGAGAAGTTGAACAGTTTGTTAAGCTTCTGCATGTTGCAAGACACCAAATGGGAACACCCAAGTGATTTGGTTTCGCAGCCAACACTTAAATGAAGTAAAAGCCCTGATGTAGATCGGAGAGTATAAATTGATCAGAATCAACACTCAAATCCTCTAATAGACGTAGAAGTAGGACTCTTTCATTTGAAATAAATATTCCACTGATAACAGTTCACAGCATAATCCTTGTCAGGGAACTTTGAGAACAAAAAACAAACAAAAAAGGTCCAAAAGTTAAATAATTGTTCATTAACAATTAAGACAAAATTCAATTAATCGTGATATTGATAGGGGATGTCGTCCAGCCCTACTGTCATATAAGACAGCAGCATCCACTTACCGAAGATCTGCAGTTTTGTGAGCGTTTGGATGCTTTACAGCTGCGTGAGGGCTCTTTTTGAGTCTTGATCCAGCTTCCATCAACACACATACTGTACACCAACACACACACACTTGTCCCTGCCAGTTAGTGTTTCGCCTTTCTCCACACACACAAGCCTAACAGGCCTAAATGAGATCCCATTATTTCACGAGTTTCACAGGAAGTAAACATCCTTCTTACCACACGTTTCGTTTTCACCGCCGGTCCAAACCAGGATTCCGCATCTTGGGCTCGGCGCCCATCTGACATAGCTAGCTAGCCACATTTGTTTTGTCTGCAGCAGCGTGAGGCCCAAAACTCTTCCAGATTTCTCTTTTTCCCCCCCAGAGTTCTGAGGCTCTCCGAGCTGCCAGTGGTGTTAAAACCCTTAAGCTCCTTGCTGCTTAGTTAATGACGAATGGGGCTGTTTATTTATCAAAGAGACTCTGTTACCCGGTAACCAGCATGGGGAGGGAAAAAAAATACTTGCTCCGAAAAGCCAGAGACCCCGCTCGATGGCACAATCGATGCTGCTCATTGATCACTGGGGTGTGTAGTTGTCTTAAGCTGCTCCACTGGTTAATCCCCTTGATTTTCTCAAACGATTGATTCTCTTTTTGTACACCGCAGTAAGTAGAGCTGGACGATACGACCTCAAATCAGTATCACGATTAACTGAACATTTACCTTGATAACGATTAATGAATGACTTTTGGTTTTGGCTTTTTTGTTTATTCCCCTCATACTTCACTGACAAGGTAAATATGCCCCCCTATTAAAGCTGTCAAATAAAAAAATAATTTATTTAAATAATTTATTTAAAAATAATAATTAATTTTTAATAATTGAAATAATTGTCATGGGCTGAGTATGTCGATTAGAGGTTCTGAGTGTGATTTTTATGTATTTATTTATTTTTTGGTTGATTTTCGTTTAACTGCTCAACCCTTGCAGTGAGTGCCAGTCCTGCTCCCTGCCCACCTCGCTTCCCCCGGCTCCGGGCACAGATCCCAAGCCCGTAACGCTAGCTGCTTGGTGCCGTCATGCCGCTTCCCTGGTCCCACAACTCATCTGGATGGACAGGTGCTCCCTTGTTCCACTCCTTTAGGCCTCGGCCCGGTTCCTAACGACTCTGGTGGTCGAGCTTGAGTTGGAGTGTAATGAATGCCACTGTCACTGTTTTGTTTAATTTTTGGGCAAAGCTTCGGGTCTTGTCTGTGGACAGAAGGAAAGGAGAGCAGGAGGAAAAGTTAAGCTGAAGATTTGATCTTTGGTGATGAAAGTTGTAGATTATCCAGCCTATCGTTCAGCTTGCCATATGATGAGTTTGGTCTGCAGTTTCACTTTCACTTGGACGGGAATACGATTTCAACAGGAATCGCTGATCTTAGGTCAGGAAAAGCATAATCTTATTCTTCTGGAGATGGTGTTGGTGCATGTGCTTAAATTAAGACCCCATCTTGCATGCTTTACCTCACAGACACACATAAAACCAGGCAGGCGTCCTTTTGTTTCCTGTAGCAGGTTGAGTGTAGGGCCCTGTAATTTCCGCGATGCGGAAAACGCGGACGGAATTGCGGAGTTCAACAAATAAAATGGAATCTAAAATTCCATTTAAAATGTGGAATGGCGTATAATTCGCTGATGTCAGTGTGTGGGCAAAGCAAAGCAATGGCTTCTAATACATTTTGGCCGCTGCTGCCCCCTGTATGTGTTACCTGTTGAGGCGGGACTCAATGGTCAGCTATGGCGAAGAGGCTTGCTGAAACACTGAAGTCTGCAAAAAAATTACAGAATTCGAGTGTTAGTGCTAAGTTTAGAGCAGAACAATACCCAAATGATTTTTATGAATCGGGAGAACAACTATCTGCCAGCACGCGATAGACTGCACCCGCAAGACCACGTGACGACCTCTTACAGTCAAAAACTCACATCAGAAACGTTTCGTTTTGCACAAAAAAATGAATGTTTTTTGTTGTTTATGGGTAAATGTTTTGCCAAAGCAGAAAATGTTCTGCTGAACCCCAGCACTTTGTTGAAGTTGAATAACAGTCATTTAATGTGAATTTTTTTTCTATTGCATTGTTTTTTTCCCCATCCACTTCATAATTAGACACTTTTTAGGTGAATAAATATGATTATAACATAAAAGGTGGAATTCAGAAGAATAACAATGGAAAAAATGGAATTCAAGAAAAAATAAAACAGAATTTAGGAAAAAAACTAAACAGATTTCATAGGGCCCTATGAGTATTGTTGCATAGCTTGTCCACTAAAGCGGGGTACTGTGACTCGTCTCATCCTTTACAAACGGTAACCTGCGTTTTAATTCGTTTTAGCCTTTTATAATCAGTAAATAAAAATAGAATAAAAGCAAATCAGCCAAACCTTTTCTGCAAGGTATAAACCAGACTGATTAAACCAAATTAGCTCATAAATCAGGCTTGCAGCTGATAATAGCTGATATTTACATTTACAGCATTTAGCAGATGCTCTTATCCAGAGTGACTTCCTTTTGCTAATATTCAGGGACAGTCTCCTTGGAGCAACTTGGGGCTAAAGCGTCCTAGCATATTAGAGACATTTTGCTGTTAATCAGGACCAGCAAAACACTCTTCAAAGAGTTTTAATGTGGATTTTAATACTCGAGGCTGACATCTCTGACCTCCTGAGAATGTGAAAATGAAATCTTGAGAGAAATCTTCCCTGTGTTCCTTGTGAGAATGCAAGATTGGTTCTTAGCTTTTATATTTGTTTGGCACATCAGAATCCTGTTGTATTTTTGCTCTAAGTGAGGTCCAGGACCAGGTGTTGTGCCATAACGTCTGTCTCTGCGGCCAGTGTAAAATCAGCATTAATATGCCAAATCTAACCTTGATCTCATGTCCAACATTTTATAACGCTGTAACTGGTTCTGTTCATCCTCCAGCTCGCCCTCTTGTTGCCAGACCTCATCACCCCGGACAGTTTGAGCTCACCTCTCCCCTATAAACGTATAAGCGTATAATGTCATCCCTGTTCAACACCACACCCACCTTCTCAGGGTGGGGCGATATCGCCTCAAATCATTATCGTGATTAAGCCAACGTTTTACCTTGAGTATTGTGAACGAACTGACTGAATGGGGCGCAGTCACGTGACGAGGCCATGTGAAAGATTATGTCGACAAGAGCCTCTCAGTGTCAGTTTTGATTAAGCGCCCCTTTGCTTATGGAACCTGTGCTGCCCCACTGTGTCCTTGGCCTTGAGTGATGAGTCCAGCGCTCCTCTGTCTCCGGATTTGTCCAGGATGCTCGGAGAGCGTCAGAAAACTTTGCATCCATTTGACCTTAGACGCCGTGGCTATTTTATCTCGGTGTCATCTGCAGAGCGTGTTTATCAGGCGCTTTACTTGGAATGGCTGCACGCTTCCAAGTCCGAGTGCCAGGACTCCCAGTTTAACACACGTACGGAGTCACGTCCAACGCGCAGAGACGCCGCTCGTTTGACTTTTTCTGTGTAAAAGCCGCAAAAACATACAGATCTTTTCACATTTCTTAGCGTTTTAGATTTGGGTCTTGTGTCTAGCCACCTACGTCACATGACAGTACGAGGGCTGGGTATCGTCTTACAATTCAAAAATTTGATTCAGATCCAACTCCTTTGATTCAGAATTGAATCAATTTCAGCCTCTGTGAGTCTGATTTGATTCACTGTAGATTTTTCTACAGATTTCTATGTTTGCATGTGCACGCAGTCACAATTGGTTCTGCATGGGAGGTGGCTCTGCCGTAAAGCTGGTTTATTGTTCAACATTCACACTAATTCATACATATTGATAAGACAACAAGTAGAACAAGGAACACAAAACACTACAACCCCAAAAACAAATTTCCGTAACATCAGCAGCTCTCGTTCGCAATCTTTGTGTTCCTGATGGTTTTAGCGCTGCAGGATTAGGGAGCATCACAAAATTACACAACTGTGTTTAAACATATTTTTTGAGATTTTAATGATAAATAATTTAGCATATACATATGGGTGTGTAATTATTACATTGTTTTCATTAGGAATACAATATTTAAGTAAAGTATTTCCTTAAGCATAACAGAATAATCTCCACACAGAGAAATACACAACTTATTCATTAAAAACTGGTATCGGATCGGTTCTCGGGATCGGCCCAAAGCCTAACTATCGGCATCTGTATCAGAACTGGAAAAGTTGGATGGCTGCATCCCCGCGCTATTCCCACCACATTCTGTTACTTCTCTGTCCGTCTTTCGTCTCGGTTCTAATGCCTCACTGAACTGAGATGTTGCATGAAGACAATAGAACAGAATGTTGCCAGAGTTCTCTGAATAGAGGAAACCTTTCTAACAGCGCAGCTGGGTTAGAGGAAGCAGGAGAGGAGATAAAGGGTTTCTCCAACCTACCCTGCCCCTTCCTTCTGGCCGTTCATATGCTGAGCAGGCCCTGTGTTCTGTATTGTCTGTACTGCGGATATTTGGACCAGCGTAGTGAGAAGTGCCGTGATGTTTGTGGCACTGACTGACAAAACCAGTCTCCCTGTTTGGAAATTGTGTCTCTAGACCTTGGTGCGATAGTTAGGCCTTAATATTTGTTTAAAAATATGAGAGAAAATGAAAATCAATTAAATATTTTCTGTAAGCAGCAAACTAGAGCTTTGCCAGTGAATCAGTCTTCTGATATTATCATCGACATTAATTAATTGCAAATAAAATAGTCTGATTTCATTTCCTTTAATTGACGAATAAAACCTTTAACATTTAATATTCACTTAAAGAATATAGAATAGATGCATAAAAGATCAGCTTTCCCTGTAAAGATGTAAACTAGAGATCGACCAAATAGTCATTGTTTAGAGATTACCAGCCAATATTAGCTGTCAATAAATTAATTAGATATTAAATTAAATTGATTAAACATTAATTGTCAATAAATCAGTATCACAGATGATTAATTACACCAAAAAAATGATGATTGGATCATGAATTCATGTTGTGACGTCATTTTGTAGTTTGTCCACTAGAGGGCATTATCACAATATCGCAACACTGTTTAACTTGCATTTGACTTAAAACTTTAAAAATGTAATGGTCAAAGTAAACTTTGTCATTTTAGAGATATTTCAATACAAATATCTGGTGAGACGAGACGTTGAAGCTCCAGTTTTACTAAAAATATAAACTAAACTAGAAGTAGAAAATGTGTCATTTTAGTATAGAGTTGCACTCTAGTCTGCAGTACCACAGTAGGGAAGTTAGGGCACGTCTTGATTGTCATCATGAGCAGCAAAACTCTCTTTAAATGTTATAAATATGTTTTTGTTTTTTATGAGCAGAGCCGGTAACGTGTGTGAATATGTGGAACTGGATTGAATGTTGGGAGTGAAGGTCTTGTGCTCAGTGTGACGAGGGTGACTTGACATTGGCATGAGGGGAGGAGGTCGGGACTCATTTGGGGAAGCGACACGTCGGCATTCCGATCCACTTATTTATAAAAGCCACCAGCAAAACACACACACACCCAACACCGCCACCGGGGGGAGCTACAGTCCTGATACAACACTTTATTTAATCAACGTCAAAGTAAACTTTGTCATCTCTGCTATATACTGTACAGATATACAGAGAGACGAGACGACGTGGCTCCAGTTTTTACAGTGCAATAAGAAGGAGGGAACAAAGAACAAATGAGGCACATGGAATAAACAGTATATAAATAGAATACAAAATATACATTTTAAACTAGTAATGGAGTACTCTAAACTAGAACTGGAAATAGAGGTAGAATAGAGAGACATTTAACACATACATCACAACAATGAAGTTCATTGCCAAGTCACAGGGAGGAGTTTGTTTTTTGGTTGGTGCCAAGACAGTAAAATTAAAAAGATAGTTATGTGTTATGAAGCTAAATATTTTATACATAGTTTTACAAATGCAACACGTAGCGAAATGTTCTCTATATATGCAATAATCTGTGAGAGTTCTGGTTCTTCTTAAGACCAGAACAAAAGCAAGTTAAAATAGAAACTAGAGATCAACAACAGACTAAGTTAAAGAACCCTTATAAGAAAAAATCTGTGAGTGGAGCTGGAGCTGGATCTTGAGAATGTGCAAATTTAAACAGAACCTAGTTAAAGAAACCTTACAAGAAACTAAATTTAGCTAATATAAATATATAAAATATATAGAGAAATATGAGCGTTCAGGTTCTTAAAACTAAAACTTTAATACAGAAATCTTACAAGAAACTAAATCTGAAAAATAACAAAGATAAAGAACAGTTGTGGTTCATGCGTCTGTGGAATAAAACAGAAACTTAAAATTAACACCAGATTTAAAACAGAACTCATGCACTAAAGTAAATCTACAGAATTAGAATGATTGATCAGTATGTGTGTAAAGCCAGGTGAGAGGGCTGGTGTGTTTTGTCCAGCTTCATGTTTCATCTCTCCACTCCACTAGCTGCTGAGTGGACAGATTGTGTTTTGGTGTGTTGACTCTCTCCGGCTGACGTACAGGCGTGACTCAGCAGGGTATTAATAAAGCTGCAGCAGCTCTCACGCACCGCGGCGCTTCATAAGAACACACTAAACTTAGTGCTGGAGCTGAACAATTAATCAGAAAATCATCTTACTCAGCATGGTCATTTATCAAATGCTGATCATACTTTACACACTTTACACACTCAATATTATCTCAAATGTAATGTTTAATGAGTTTAAAATCACACACACACACATCCCAGTTTTAATAGTCGAGCATATTTACAGTACAAACTCCCCCTATTTCTCACTCTCCTCCTCTCACTCCCTTTTTCTCTCACACTTTCTTTCTCTCACTCTCTCTTCCTCTCACTCCCATTTTCTCTCTTCCTCTCATTCCCTTTTCTCTCACTCTCTTTGCCTCACTTCCTCTTTTACCTCACTTTCTTTCTCTCACTCTCTCTTCCTCTCATTCCCATTTTTTCTCTTTCTCTCACTCCCTCATCTTCCTCACTCTTTCCTGCACCCTCTCTTCCTCTCATTCCCCTTTTCTCTCACTCTCTTTCTCTCACTTCCTCTTTTACCTCACTCTCTTTCTCGTACTCCCTTGTCTTCCTCACTCTCTCACTCCCCTTTTCTCTCTCTCTCTCTCTTTCTCTCATTGCCTTATTCCTCACTCTCTTTCTCCTCTCTTTCTCTCACTCCTGTGTCTTCCTCACTCTCTCACTCCCTTTTCCTGACCTTTTCTCTTACTGTTTTTCATCATTCTCTTTCTCTCACCCCTTTTTTCCCTTACTCTCTTTTATTTCTCTTTTTCCTCACTCTCTTTCTCTCACGTTTTTCCTCACTCTCTTTTCTTACTCTCTCTTTCACCCACCCATTTCCCTCACTCAATCCTTCTCTTTCTCTATTTCTCTTTCTCCACTGTTGCTTTCACACACTCTCTCTCTTATCCTCACTCACTTCCATGTTTCTCTCTCTCTCTCTCTCTCTCTCTGACACAATCCCACACTGCCTCTGTTGTCTCTCAGGATCACACACATGTACGCTAGCACACACAGAGAGGGGGAAGGGGGGAGTTGTTAAGGGGAGAGTGTTTTGTGAATGTAATTGTGAAATAATTAGCACTTTAATCACTGGGTGTTAAAACAGCAGTGTTTGGAGTCTGACGCTTCACTTTTCACCGCAGTCCGTCTTCAATCTGCAGCACTTTTTATCTCCATCACAACCACCACATGCTCCTGCAGGAGAATTTCTAGCCATCGTGTATGTAGTTCCAAAATACACCGAGAGACACCTCTCGATCCTGAGGCTGGTCTCCTCCTGCACGGATCCGGCGCACTTGTGATGGGAATGGTGGGAGGAAGGACGTGGAAGATGACTGACGTATGGGAGATAATTGAACAAAATCCCGACATAGAATCAAGAATATATATGTTGGAGTGTGAGTTGATGTCAGAGGAGCAGGAGCTGTGGAATATAAAGTTCCTAAAACAGGCTTGCTGCTATTTATGTCTTTTAGCGTATCACTAGGGATGCACCGATCCAGCTTTTCCATTTCCAATATCGATACCTGTGTGGGTCGATCCCGAGCATCAAGTCCGTGTATATTTCTATGGTTCTGTTTAAACACAGCTTTTTGTGACACTCCCCAATACTGCAGCACTAAAAGCATGAGGAACAGCAAGATCTCCAGCAGGACCTGGTGTAGTAACGCACAGTAAACAGCAGAATGGAGTGATTTGACTCAACTTTTGGACTTGTAGTGTGTTGTCTTGCTTCTTCTGCTCACTGTCCTATCAATTTGTGGGAATTTGTAGCTTGTTTTAGAACCAGCGAAAACCAACTTCACTGCAGTACCGCTTCTCGCGCTGTACCAAGCACACAAAACCCTAGAGTCATTATCGAACCCATATACGTAATGCATCGCTGCGTCCCTGTGTATGATCATGGAGGGAGAATTTTCCTGCTTGAGTGTCAGCCGAGAGGGTTCTTTACGAGCTGCATCCGGCCCGAATTTATGGACAGAAATCAACGAGTATAATTGAATGCAGCCACAGCAGAGAGAAATGGCCTTGGTCTAAGTGGGCTTAGAGTCATGCTGATATTAGGTTGTTAAGACCGATGAGTTGACTTTGGTCCTGCTGTTTAGATCATAATAACGTCATAACATTATTAATAATCACAGCTAATTTTTAGAGTCTGTACAACATATAAATAACGCCACTTCAAGAATTTTTGTAGTTTTCACTGTCCCCACATCAGTTTAATGCCCATACGTGTCACTGTGTTTACTGCTGAATTCTGCACTGATGTGGTCTGTGTTACATCAAGTGGTGTGATGTGGAGCTTTAGGGAGCTGGCGTTGTTGATTCACACTTCAAAGCTCCATGAGTTTTGATGTTCTCCGCAGGGACATTTACATCCAATTTGAAATTGAGTCGGGTTGCGTCCGCTTGACGCATTAACTGCCCGTTTCCACGTTCTCAGGTTGATCTTAAGTGTACCTGTGTAGTATTTAAAAGCAGACTCGCTGATTTGCTTTTAGACGATTAGAATTCTCTTAAATGCTGAGGACCGTCGTGGCTTGCGAACAGCTGAGAATCTGATCACAGTTTCTCTCGCTGTCTGATGTTAGCATGTTAACACGGCCATATCAACATGCGAGCCACATTTTTTGCAGTGAAAATAAATGTTCAGGCCATGGGTGGGTGATGCAGCCTCAAATCAATATCACGGTTAATCACAAGTGCAGCCAAAAAGCTGTGTTTTCTTGTAAGAGGAAACTGTGTTCTTAACAAATAAAATGGGGGTAAACAATGGGTGTTTTACTGTCAATTGCGTAAAAATATTGCTGAATTGTGGCACCTTTGGCGTTCCGTATGAGCGTGACGGCACATGTTTGGAGTGCGTACAGACACCCAATTTTGCTTGCGAAAGTGCCATCGAATTTATCAAAAATGGACTATATTGTGATCTATATCGTTATTTGGATGTAAAATGACTACTATTGGAATATGAGATTTTGGTCATATCGCACAGCCCTAGTGATTAATTTGTGTCGGAAGAAATGATGCATTAACGTTTCCAGATTGTCCACGTGTGCAAATGTTCCCAGTGTCTTTACTAAGTCGATTGAAGGTTTTTCCCCCGAATGAAAGCCAGACTCAACCCTCTTTTAGCTCTATTTAAACTGTTTTTACTGAGAACTCATCCCACTTTCTTTTCTCTTTCTTTCCCATGTCCTCCCTCCTGCCGTGCCTCGCTTCACCTCCTGCAGGTAAGAACACACTTTCATTTTTCTCTCCCTCGTTCTCTCCTTGAATGATCACCGTACAAAAACCAATTAGCTCGGTTATCCTGCTCCTCCTCTCCGTTCCCCCTCGGCGCTCGCTCTGGTGTTCGCCACTGGGCATCTGGCTTTTTATTTCTTAAAAAATCTCGGCAGGCTGTACTTGCTGCGCACAGACTGCAGGTGGCAGTGAGGTGTAGCGCCTCGCCCGTCATTCACAAGGGCTTTTGTCACCCAGTTCCTCCAGCTCTGTTAACCTTTTGAGCGCTCTTCTAACCCTTTATTTATTGGCTTATATTAGTGTAAGACATGCATGAGTTATTAATTCTTTCAGAAGGTCCAGAGGTGCTCGGTTATGTACGTATTTGATGTGTAAATACCAAGACAAACCTCACCCTTTTAATGAGCACATTTATTCGTAGTTGTTGAAACGTTCCAAAGTTTAGTCATTCAGTTAAGCTTTTCTGCTCTGTTTGGACACATCCACTTGTCTCTGCCTCTTCAGTTTAAAACGCAATTAGCGACTCTTTAAATTTAGCTCTTAATAAGAGAGGGGCATGATGGGACTTGATTAGACAAGGTCACGCGGATCAAGCTACAGGTCTGTGGTCAGCGTTTAGCAGGGTTTAACAAACCCCACTTTTCAGCACCCGCAGATTTGCATGAAAATCTGGTGAAAATTCAGTGTTATTTACTTTTTTGGTGGTGAGGTTTATGTGGATTGTATTAGGATCAGGGTTAATTAATGAGTGCAGGGTGTGACAACGCAGTAAATATACTATGAATAAATAATATCAACACCTATTGTTCCTTAAGTGTAGAGAGGTAATAAGAGATTAATCTGACATTGAACATATATAGAAAAATAGCCATTTATTTATCCTTTTCATTTTAAATGGTTTCGTGCTTCTCTCTAGAGCCCGGGACTGAGACTCTCCCTTTAATCTCCACATTAATCTCTTCTCCAAATGGAAAGCCTGATCAATTAAACCCAGTTTACCCAAACCACAAACCGAGCCCAGATACGATCTGCAGATTGAGCAGCCCATATGCCCATTATCCTCAGAGCAGCGTTTCGAGCAGCAACAGGGCGGGCATCAGGCGACGTTTCGTCCGTAATAAAGGGGTGTCATACTTACTGTAGTGTTGCACTCAGCTGGAAAAGTTTGGGCCAAACTTGGTCATGTGATTGGTTTGCATTTTGTTGAAAGTAGGGCTGGGAGCGTTAAAGCATCAATGTGATCAAACTGATAATTAACGCATCTTTTAATGCAATTATGTATGATATCTGATGGATGTTTTGTTGATCACTGAACTGATGTAGCGACGTGGATAGATGTATCGCTGCGCCCCTAATGAAAACACAAGACAGATGACTGCTTCGTACCGACTCTGAGGAGGTTTTTCTCTCTAGATGCCAGATGGAGAAGTTAATAGCAAATACTTTCAAAAATACGTTCTGAGTGCTTTCTATTTAACAGAGAGTTGATCAAAATATATATCAATCATTTACCCGAGATTATGCAGGAAAGAGAACAAACAGCAGGTTTTTTTGTTGCTTCATGGAGTTAGTCAGGGCTTCCTGTATGGGAGGAAAATGTATTTTTTGATATTTTGTCTTTCTGTGCAATTCAATGAAATATTTCCATGTCTTTTCTCTTTCGTTTGTCATGATATTTGATGATTTGTAGGGATGCACGATATGGGAATTATTGGCAGAGGGTGATATCCGATATTTTCATGCTTATATCTGCCGATGCTGATAAATGAAGAAGTTGAGTGTGTAAAGACAAGATATTTTGCTTGCCAAAGTTCCACTGAGCACTCAGAATTTTGGCACAAAACAACGCCAAACATTTTAAGACAGAAGCCACGGCCCGTATATAAAATCCCACCTCGGCCTGGCACATGCACTACCTTTCCCACATACAATAAATGCGTCAAAGCAAATCTAAGCATCGGTCTGATGCCGATGACATGATTCCGATATTATCGTGCATCCCTAATGATTGTAGCTTAAATGAGTATCCAAAATGATTAGAATATCACCTGTAATCAGTCACAGAGATATGAAACTAAATGAAGGGTTATGTTTTAGAATTAATTTACTACTACTACTACTACTACTAATAACAATAATAACAATAATAATAATAATAATCTGTATTCATATAGCACCTTTCATACTTAGAAGTGTAGGACAAAGTGCTTTACATTAAGTATAAAATCAGTCAAAAATAAAATAGAAGAAAATCAACAAATGAATGAATATAACAAATGAGACAGATAAAAAAGGTATAAAAGAAGTAAATGAATGTATAAGAAAATGAAACACAGATGGATAAAAAGACTATATTGTAATGTTTTGTAGTATATTGGTACGTGCTGTCTGGTTGAGCAGCAGGAGGTTGTTGGGGAAACACATTCACATCTCGGCCACATGGCTGTCTAACCCAGTATTCACATTAATATGACTGGAAGCAGCAGCCGCTCTACTCCACCTTCACAAGAGCATCTTCAAAGCTTTCTCGGACCAGTCACATCTCTGCCTTTCTCCTCACGTCTTTGGACCTTGAATTTTCCTTTATTCCTGTGGTAAGAGAGTTGAGGCGTGAGGAGTGTGTGTGTGTGGTGATGGGGGTTCAGTAGGATATATTCTGTCTTGCTGCCTCATTACACTGCTGATCTGTGTTGATATAATGTCAGTTTTATTCTGTATAGTTTGAGGATTATGCAGAGCATTAAGCATCACCGTCAAACGTACAAAAATGACCACTCTCGGCTTTTACTGTATTTTCAGGCACATTTGGTTCACACACACACACACTCTCTCACACACACACACACACACACACAGTCGCGTGCAAAAACACACCGATTCCTTTGGGGTTCAAATAATGCAGCTCTCCACCTCCAGAATACAAGGGACTTTCTCTAAAGTAAGAAAGTAGGAGTGTGTGTATGTTTCAAAGCCCTCACACACACACTCGACCCCTCTCTGTGCCAGTTCCGAACCTGGTTGAGGCAGAGTGGAGCGACAGCGCAGCAAGAATATCAATGAGAAAACAGGTGGACTTGAAAAAGCCACTACTCCTGTAAGCTTTTCCACGCTCCAACACACTGCCTTTACACACTCCTACACACACCTTTTGTGGCGAGGAGGAGGTGAAGGAGGAGGAAGTGGGGTCAGAGTATCGGCAGGTTGCGTGTAGATAAGAAGCCCGGGGCCTTTTTAAGTGACCGTGTAAAATGCGTGAATCGGCACCGTAAAAGACGGGGTTTGGGTGGGAGTGTCTTTTTATGTGGCTACAAAAGCAGCTTTAAAATCCCCCGATCCTGCAACGCAAAGGCAAAAGCCACATCTCATATGGGAAAGCCATCACAAGAATGCGAAAGCTGCAGTCCAGTTGCAAACACCGCCATGCGAAGGCGAAAGCCACAACACGAACGTGAAAGCCACCGCGAGAATGTGAATGCCGCAGCGCAAATGCAAAACCCACAACGCAAATTTGAATACAACGTGAAGGCGAAAGCCAACACGAGAATATGAAAGCCGCGACGCAAAACGCAAAAACCACAACGAGAATTCGGAAATCGCAACGCAAAGGCAAAAGGCACAACATGAATGGCAAAGCCAGAGCACGAATGTAAAAGTCATGGCGCATATACAAGAACTACAGTGTGAATGCAAAAGCTGCAACATGAAGGCAAAAGCCACCACAAGAAGGCGAACGTTACGGCGCAAATGCAAACGGCGCAACGCGAAGGCAAACACCACAACACAAATGCGAAAGGCGTGGCGCAAAATGCTAAAACACAACACAAGTTCGGAAACTGCAGTTCGAAGGCAAACGCCACAACACGAATGCGAAAGCCACCACAAGAATGCGTAATCAGCGGCGCAAATGCTGAAGCCACAGTGTGAATTCAAAAGCTATAACGTGAAGGCAAAATTTACACGTTCTCCTGTAGAAGCAGAAGTGTGTGTGGTTGAACAGACGGCGTTGGGTAAAGCGGCAGCAGGAGGAACCGATGCTCCTTTGAAGCTCTACATGATCAGGAGGAGTCAGGATCTGAGCTACGTCAAAACTCGCCTCCCGATCATCAATGTGCTTTCGTTTATTTTGACTCTTAATTGACGTTGAGGAAATGGCATGTTTGGTAAAAAGCAGAGCCTAGTTCAGCAATTAGTTTTCCTCCTGAACTCAAACAACATTACCGACGGTGTCTGAAGCTGATGAGATTCTCCTCCTCCAGACTCCACAGTAAACAGGATTTGGGTTCCAAGTTGAGGCCGAGTTCAGGGATGCTGTAACCGGTCCCGGATCAGCAGATGAGCGTGCATGGCATTAGCGTGATGGATGGTGATGCGAGGAGTCTTTGCCGGGCTTCATCTGATTCCCCCGAGCGCAGCAGCTGTGTCAGCAGAGGCCTGAAAACGTCCCGATGTGATTAAGCCCACCATCATTACCTCCCCCCGGCTCCCTCATTAACCTCCTCTTCGCTCATTCAAAAGCCAGAAACATCTTCGCAACGCCGACGCGATCTGTCCAGTGCTGAACTCATATTTGTACTCATGTTATTTCCCGAGCGTTGTGGCAATTCTGCTAAAAGTGATTTCACGATTCTCTAACTTCCGAATGATCGTTCCGTCTCACCGCTTGGAATTTCCGACTTTGGCTTCTGCTCTTAAACGCTCCGGAGGGCAGATCGGGCCGATATGGGAGAAAAAGTGTTCAGCTCCGAGCGGTTTATCTCTCAACTTAACTTCAGCACAGTCATTACTGCAGCAGGGTGCGAGAGAGAGATAGAGAGACACTGCTGATCCACTCAAGACTTTTACTACATCTTCACTGATAGTAATTACGAAAAATAGTAAGAACACTACATTTTCCTGTTCAACTTTTAACGTCGAACCGACGGACAGGCGAAATGGTGCGGGGCCGAACTCTCACTCTAGTCACATTTCATGGCTTAAAATTTTCACCTGATCAAAATTTCATCTTTAGTCTTGTGTATAACGTCAGTAGCCCTAATTTTTCCCCGTTTGTCCAGACAGTTATCATTCGCTATTGTGGCCACAAGGGGATGCCACCATTAAGTAGAATTGTGTTATTGCTTGTCTGTTTTTCAGCACTATTTTCAGTGCATAGTGCATAACAGCCCCCCCCCACACACAAACACACTAGGACTCGACCCATTTTGATGGTTTTTTAAACTTATATGCCCAATAAATTAAATGAATTTAAATATGTGTTCCTCTATCTGAGATGCAGTCACCTCTCTCGCTGCCTCCACCACAACCTGGTGCTGCAACATCGGAGCAAATTTTAAATTTACCTTCTATTTGTTTTATTCATTTCTAAAAATCCAGACAAATGTTTGTTATTAATTGTTTGGTTTTGGTTTATGAAAAATTGCTGCTCCCAGCACTCTATGATAAGAACAGGATGGAAAGTCCTCAGAATGATCTAGTTTTCAGAATTTGGAACATATTTTTAACCCTAAAAAGTTTTGATTATTTTCTAAACACAAAAGATATATGCTTAAAAAAAATTTCTTGTTGGAGTGGTTTTGGAGAATTTAAGTTTTCAAGAGAATTTTAATAAAAACATTATCTGTGTTATCAGTGTCCTTGATTAGTAGCAATCAGCATCGGTATCGGCAATGATTTAAACCATATTGGTTTGCCCCAATACACACACACACACACACACAGCTGGTTCTCTCTCTGAGTGTTTGTACTTAAGATCTCTGCTTGTGTTCCACTTGTCCTACAGGAAATTATTATATTTCAGAACCTCCTCCACTCAGCCTGATACTGCTAATCCCCCTGTGAACCATGCCAGCTCTCACACACACACACACACACACACACTTGAGTAATGACACAGAAACAGTGTCTCTGATCTGTCTACAGATACTCGCTTTGACAGTGTAAACAGGAAGCACCCAGACCCAGTCAAACCCTGTAAACACACACACACACACACACACAGTAAACAGACCCGGAGCAACGTAATCTCGCAGATTTGACGTGCTGAATTCTCCAGAGGGACAGGGTTTTGGAGTTGCTGCTGCTCCCTAATGAGAGGCAGGTGAGATCTGCTCACATCAAGACTCTGCTTCATCTGGCAGCACTCGCACACGCTCACGGACACACACGCACACATTTTAAAATGTGATAATATTGAGGTCGTATCGGCATTAATTCCTGTATCGTACATCCCTGTCAAAAATAAAAATATTCCTGTCCTTGCCGTTGAGATTCAGAGAAAATGTTTTAGACAATTTTTGTTGGTGAAGTCAGCAGTGGCCTAACACAACTAGATCCACTTTTACAGCCACTTAGCGGTTTGGAACACGTGCAGGTCTGTCACTTTTGACTTTCATCTGAAAAGTTTTTAGTGGCTTCTCCCTCCCGTCTGCTGCGGTGGCTTAACTCGGCCTTGAGCTCGGCGTGAAACCGTCAGATCCCGGCTGGGTTTTAAGCGAGGATCGGCGTAAAGCTCAAAGACAGACTAATTAAGGAAAACGTGGGACTTGTTGGAGAAGTTTGCTGCATGAAGAGTGCAGTCGGGCCGGGTTGGGCCAGACCGGGCCGGGAAAAGATTAAGGGCACGTTTTAATTAAAGTGCGCTGCTTCCCGTCTGGCCTCCAGAGGCTCCCTTCTCTTCTTAAACACGCCTCCTCGTTGTTCTGCAGTTTTGGGGGCGAGGACGCTGTGGGTTTTTATCCTCACAACTCTGGTTTTTAGGTGTCTCAGCGTTTTCGGAGGAGGAGAGGTGGGAGTAAAGGATGACGCAGATGATCGAGTCCCTCATTGCATGATTTCTAAGCACTACACAGGCTCTAAAGCATGTGTTGGCATCGTGATTGTGCCGTGATATTAAAATGTGACGATATTTGTGGTGGAGGTGAAGTAGTACGGCCTCTAATGCGTTTTAACGAAGATGTCGTTTTTATAATCTACAGTCAGATGATCTGGAGTATCGTCTCATCTCGTCAGTCTTTAATCTCATCCTGTATCACGATGCATGTGGTGTTGTCTCGTCGGGGCGGTGTGAGAGTGCGGGACAGGTCAAAAGTTGGGCTGAAACTACTGAGAGCTTTAACAGACTTCCTCACCAGCGGGAGAGCTGCATGTTTCACAAAAGAGCCCTTGTTCACGGCGCAGTGTCGGATTACTCCAGTTTTCTTCTTGCAGCTCTGTTTTCATCAGGAATAAACCCTGCTCTTCCTCTGTGTCAGGAGGTGATGCTGCAGGTCGTTTCACACTAATGTCCCGTGACTTGTGCTCACGACTCTAATCTCCTCCACTCACAAGCCCTCTCTGACTCCGGTCCAGCTCCTGCTTTTGAGAGATTAATTTAGTGTTTATTTGTTTTTCAGACCAGCGCTTCCGCGTTCCGTCCCGACTTTCTGCTCTGCTTCTCGTTAATTGTGGCGTGTTAGTCGGTGTGGTCTTGTGTTTGGCGTCAGACAGGACAGGATATTAAAAAGCCGGCCATCAGACTGCATCATAAAGCGGCCGGCCGGATGACTGGAAACACTCGGCCTGTTTGTGAACACTGCAGTTCCTGAATAGTAATTAAGCCACATCACTACACACACTGCAGCACACACACAGATGGCCTGCAGAGAGGGAGATGAGGGAGACCGATGAAGAGAAAGAGCGAGGGAGAGATGGGGATAAGATAAGGGGAGAGACAGATAAGAAAGAGAGACGGAGGGAAAGACGGTTGAGAAGAGAGGCAGAGACATGAGAGAGAAGGAGACAGAGTGAGAAACAGATGAGAAGAGAGGGAGAGAAAGGGAGAGACATAAGAAAGAGACAGGAAGAAACAGATGAGAAGAGAGAGAGGGACGAGAGAGAGCAAGAAAGACAGGGAGAAACAGTTGCGAGAGAGAAGAAGACAGTGATAAACAAGAAAAGAAGAGAGGTAACAGCGAGAAATGAGAGAGCGGGAGAGAGAGAGACAGATGAGAAGAGAAGAGATAGAGGGGAAAAACAGGTGAAAAGAGAAAGAGGGAGAAGAGGAGAGAGGGGGAGTGTAAGGCAGAGGGAGGGAGAGATGGATATATAGGAGATTAAAAGCGTTGGTCACTTCACACGTTGCTTTAATCAAATGAGGGTGTGTGAGGCTGCATGTGTGTGTTAGACTTGCCACCGTATTCTGCAGTGATATGATGTGAGCAGGAGTCAGACTCTCTTCCCTCTCTCTGCAGCTGCCTCTACTGCTTTAGCTGCTCAGCCCGCTCTGATGTTGCTCTTATTCTCCCGCTGTTCTGATGGTTTCACTCCACGCCGCTTAACCAGAGTCACGTCACATCACCAACGCAACGCTGACTCTGCTCTAACGCTCGGCGTCTTTAACAGCGCTCAGACGTTCATGACTCAGGAGCAGCCCTCTGCTGCAAAGCTGAAATGTCAGTGTGTGTAGGTGCATAGCTGCGAGTGTGTGTTGTTATACTTCTTTACCTTTGTTTCATGGTGAAAATGACTGGTCAGTGTGAGATTTGGGTTATAATCCGGAATCTTCTCTGAGCCGCTTTCGGCCACCCGGTCAGTGGCCAGTCTCTCTCTCTCCTCAATACTCTCACAATGCCACCGCAACTTCTACTCCCACACTCACAAATAAATTACAGTGGACGAGTGTGTTAGTCATTGCCAGGAGTGGAGTGGAGTGGAGTGGGTGGTCGGCGCTTTACCTCACGCAATTTATTCTGCTTCTTTACATGGATTTTTCTGCAGCTCCGCAAGTGAGTGATTTTAAAGTGAGTATTAGTCATGGTGAACACAGCACAGCACACAGTGCACCACAACCAAATCTGGCCTCTGCGTTTGACCCATCTGTGAAGGAGCAGTGGGCAGTGTTATTGGCAGCGTGCAGGGAGCAGTGCTTGGAGACAGTGCCTTGCTCATGAGTACCTCAGTAGTACCTTTCCCAGTCTGGCACCTGAACCCGGTCTCAAACTCTTCTAATGAATGCTTTTAAACTCCTATGTGTCCATCTCTCTCTCCCTCTGCCTTCTACTCCCTCTCTCTCCTCTTCCCCGTCTCTCTCTGTTTCTCTTCTCACCTGTCTCTCATTCAGTCTCTTTCTCCCCGTCATCTCATCTGTGTCTCCGTCTCTTTAGCTCTCTCTTTCTCCTCTTCTCTCCATCTGTCTCTTTCTGTCTCTCTCCTCATCAGTTTCTCTCACTGCCTATTTCTCTCTCTCCCTCTGTCTCTATGTCCTTATCGATCTTTCCCTCTGTTTCTTTCTCTCTGTCTCGCTCTCCTCATGTCTCTCCCTCGGTCTCTCTCCTCATCTGTTTCTCTGTGTCTCTTTCTCTCTCTTTTCTCATCTGTTTCTCAATATCTCTCTCTTTTCTCCTCTGTTGTTTGCACTATATTTTTCTTGCTCTCTCGCCTCATCTATCTCTTTCTCTCTCTTTTCATGTGTCTCTCCCTCTCTCTTCCCTTATTTGTCTCTCTGTCTTTCTTTCTCTTGTCATCTCTCTCTCTTCTCATTTGTCTCTCACTCGCACCCTCTGCCCTCATCTGTCTCTCTCTCTTTCTCTTTCTCTCTCTTCTCATCTGTCTCTCCCCCTCCCTCGTGCGATCTCTCTTCTTCGTCTGTCTCTCTGCTCCTTCATGGATGGGTCAGATGTAGAGCTCACGTGTGGCTGTGTTCACAATCACTTAATAAAGGCATATTATGAACTAGGGATTTTCTTGTAGAATTCTAGGTCTACATTTACAGAGCCACTAGTGTAGTGGTTGTGATTCTGGATCCTGCATTTTACATCCAAAACGTTTATTGCTAGCCCTAACATTCCCACCAAGAGTGAGACCTCGACTGCTCGTCCGTGTAACCATTC
This sequence comes from Distichodus sexfasciatus, assembly GCA_032718565.1. Taxonomy (NCBI): domain Eukaryota; kingdom Metazoa; phylum Chordata; class Actinopteri; order Characiformes; family Distichodontidae; genus Distichodus; species Distichodus sexfasciatus. The sequence continues at coordinate 653,112 of JAVGVS010000141.1, forward strand.
TCCCTCAGTGCTCTTTATGCGAGGCGGAATGAGGGAGTGATGGACGTTGTGCTGGCCGCCCCCCCAAACAAACAAAAGGCCTGCAGACCTACACTCCTGCAAGCTCTCTCTTGTTGACGTTTCACAGTTTGAGCTTGTTTTTTGTCTCATTTTGGGATGTGTGTGTGTGTCCCGAGGCCTTGTTTGTTTCCTGAATGAATAATATGCCCGACTGAGAGAGGGGCCTTGTTGGCGAGCGCTGCTTTGTAGGCGGGACTTCTCGTGTCAGAGCCTCGCCCATTTAGCCTTATTTACATACAGCTGTCCCACACTCCACACACACACACACACACACTCACACTTGGACAAGACGGCCGAGTGAAGTGGCTTTGAGCACACAGTGAGACATCATGGTGGTGCTGACTGAGTCGCTACGACTTTATTACCTTTATTACGATTAATTACCTGATTAATTGGAGCAATTAAATTTATTGATGTAATGTTTGATATAATCTGTTTATTTGGTGGTGTGGCAAAATCCACTGTTGACAGCAGTATGTGTTGATGGTTTAGTTGAGAGTTTGCAGTAGTCACCACGGCACCACGTGGATGCAGACACAGGATACTATGCAGTTATATTTGTGACCCTCCACGGCAAAACCAGTCACTTGTCGCAACGGAGGTTTCCGAGAAAAACGAGCGTTTATGTTGCGTGGGGTAAAATTTTGGATTTTTTGTTTCTAGTGTTTTGAAACAGTGGAAGGTCTATACTGTACTGTTGTGAATCAATTTTGCTGAAAAACTTACCTTTTCCATCCTAAAAACGTGACTTTCTTGAGGTGAGGAATTCAATTCCAGCAGGATGTTAAAAGCGGTCTGTTTTGACCGCTCTACTTCAATATTTACGGTAAATCCACTGGTTGACTAGCGTGAAGATATTTCTCCGGAATCCATCTCCGTCTCCCGAGTTCAGTTAACCTAACGCAGGTAGGCTATCCGTGTGGCTGTGAATGCAGCGTAGGCTACCGTAAATACAAATGTAGCCGCGACCGCACCATGTGTCTGTGAGTGCCACGTCGGTAGTCAACTTCAAAGGCAGATTTCTCTGTTTCTCACTTAGCGTGACAGGAGAAACCTGACTCCTTTGAATGTTAAAAAATTGCGACAAGTGACTGGTTTTGCCGTGGAGGGTCACCTTTGGGCTTTAATTCTGAGTGCACAGTGGAACTTTCCCAGTCTGGAACTTTCCCATCTGGTGTCTTTGTGCACTCAACTCTGCCTATACATGCGCTCCAAACACTCCACAAATCACCTTCAAGGCAGCTTACAATAGAACCGCAAAAAGCACCGCCTTTTACAGACGTTGCAGCGTAAAAAGCGGCGTCACTAGAGCAGCAAAAAGCAGTGTTTTCAACTGTGTATAAAGCGCTGAATTAAACAATAAAACAGTGGAATAAAACAGTGTTAATAAATGGTGTTTTACTGTCAGTTGTGTAAAAATATAGACGAATTGTGGCACCTTTGGCAGTCCATATGAACATTCGCGGAGTGTTGACAGCACATGGAAACAAGATTTTGCTTGCGAAATTTCCGCTTAATTTACAGAAAATGTGCTACGTTGTAATATATATATCGTTATCGGGATATCGCACAGCCCTGCTCAGTGTCCTGCTATGGAAAAGCGAGCGCCGCTGCAGCTTTGAGAGCACCATGTGTCGTCTGCTTGGGAATGTCTATTTTTGGGAAGCTGTTCCGACCTCTCTATTGCTCTATCTCTCCGTGATGTTCCGGCTCTCGGGGGAGGCCGACTCGCTCCGGCCGACGTACGCTCACTAACGCCCGCAGAACACTCGATTCATCATTTCCGAGAAAGGGAGAGGGGAAGAGCCTGCGTGACGCTTCACCTGAAGCCACTGCCGATGCAACGAGGGCAAACTCGCATTATTCAGTAACCAAATTAGAGACATAAAATACTGCAATGTCCATAATTACACTGTGGAACAACGTTATTACAGACCGTTTCAGCAGCTCTAAAACCCAAAGTGTGTTTCTGCTTCTTATCCGGAACATTCTGTAGAAAGAGGTTTTCCAGAGTGCTGACGTGTTAACATGGTGCAGGCTGCACGTGAAACTCACCACACTGCTCACATCCTCACAGTCCTCACATCTCACTGCTGAAGATCTGGAGCTGCTCCTCTCTTCTCTTAGCTCCTTTTCTACTCTCTTCTCTTCTTCCCTTCTTTCTTCTCTTACCGCCACGTCTGCTTTCTTCTTTCCTCTCCTTTCTTCTTCTCTCCTCTTCTCTCTGCTTTCTCTCCTCTCTTCTCTTCATTCATCATCTCTTCTTCTCTCCTCTCCTCAATTTTCTCAGCCTTTCTCCCTCAGCATCTCCCCTTTCTGTCTCTCCTTTTTCTCCCTTCCACTCTGTCTTTCTCTTTCTCTTTCCCAGTTTCTCCCCTTCTTTCTCCCTCTTTCAGTTTCTCTCTCTCTCCCCCTTCCTCTCTTTCTCTCTTCCCCGTTCTCTCTCTTCATTCCCCCCTTTTTCTCCCTCTCACCCACTGTCTCTCTCTCTCTCCCCTCACTGCCCCACTCTATTCGTCCTCATCTCTCTCTCTCTCTCTCTCTCTCTCTCTCTCCCTCCCTCCCCCCTCACTTCCCCACTCTATTCGTCCTTACCTCTCTCTCTATCTCTCGCTCGCTCCCCTCACTGCCCCACTCTATTCGTCTTCACCTCTCTCGCTCTCTCTCTCGCTCGCTCCCCTCACTACCCCACTGTATTCGTCCTCACCTCTCTCTCTCTCTCTCTCTCTCTCTCTCTCTATATACATCTATTTATATATATCTCGCTCCCCTCACTACCCCACTGTATTCGTCCACACCTCTCTCTCCACCTCCCCCCTCACTGCCCCACTTGATTCGTCCTCACCTCTCTCTCTCTATATCTCTCCCTCCCCCCCTCACTGCCCCTACTCTATTCGTCCTCACCTCTCTCTCTCTCTCTCTCTCTCTCTCTCTCTCTCTCTCTCTCTCTGAAAGTCATATGACATCATGCATGGACTTGAGTTTGCATTTTGCAGCCTGTGCATCTGAGACGTGAGAAGAGGTCGCCTCCAGCTCCTTCATCAGCGTGTGTGTGTGAGGGAGAGAGAGAGAGAGAGAGTGTGTGTGTCACAGTAAGTAACGCAGCTGTTGTGCAGTTTTAACAGAAGGCTCCAGGTGCAGTCGAGCTGCAGTTTGCTGCAATTCCCAATATTCCACACATTCCAGTGCTGCTTAGTGTGGGATAACGTGCAGATCCCCACCAGGCTCTAAAACTCTGCCACCACTTTTCTCTCCTCCTCACACTCGCACGTAGCAGAGGTTCTCACTGGAACAGCAGTAGAGCGCGTGTTTGTGTGTTTATCTCGTGTCCTTGCCTCTGCCATCTTCCCACTCCCAGAAATCTGCCGGTCTTCTGTAATTAGCCGCTCTCTGCAGATCCCTGGCTCCCTGATGATGGAGGGAGTAGAAAGTTAGAGTCTGCAGTTGAACTGGAGCATTGTTTCCCGGTGCGTTTCTGTTTGTAGGAGGAAGCTGGAGCTGACAGCACGTAGCCAGCAGCGTCGCCGCTTCACCCGCTTTGACGTGAAGTATCATTAAACGCCCAGAAAGCTTTTATATTTAGAGGAGACGGGAGTGAGCTCGAAGCAGTGCGCTGGAGTCGCACTCACTTATGAACTAACTCTGCTGCTTGTCTGTGGAAACCTTGCTCAGTGTTGGAGACGTGGCGTCGATGTCGCGAGTGATGAAACCGACTCTGCTCTTTAACACAACACACATTTTCACTGCTGTTATCATATATACTATCTCTTCTTTTCTTTTCTTTTCTTCTGTGCTTCTCCCCTCACCTCTCGTCCCCTCTCCTTCATTCTTCTGTTCTTCTCTCCTCTCCTCTTTTCTCATCTCTTCAGTCCTTCTCTCCTCTTCTCTCTTTGCTCCTTCTCTCAATTTGTTTTGTTCTCTTCTTTCTTCTTTTGTTTTTCGTCTCTTGTCTTTCTCTCTGTTCTCTCCTTCCCTGTTTTCTTCTTTTCCTCTCTCCGCTCTTCTGTTCTTTTCTCTGCCCTTCTGTTCTTCTCTCCTCTTATATACATCTCTCTTCTGCTTTCTCTGCTCATTCTCTCCTTCTCTTCTTTCTTCTGTTCTTTTCTCCTTTCATCCGTTCTTCTCTCATCTCTTAGCTCCAACTCTCCTCTCATTCCTTCTTTTCTCCTCTCTACTGTGCTTCTCGCTTCTCTTCTCTCTTTCCTCTGTTCTCTCCTTCTCTATTCTCTTCTTTCCTTCTCTCCTCTCCTCTCCTCTCTTGTGTTCTTCTCTCTTCTCTACTTCTCTCTTCTCTTCTTTTATGTTCTCTTCTCTCTCTGTCTGTTTTTTTCCCTCTCTTTTTCTTTTCTCACTTTTCCTCTCCGCCCCTCTCTGCCTGTCTGTCCGTTCGTCCGTCCATCCCTCCCTCCTTCTCTCCCCCTCTCTCTTTGTCTCCCTCTTTCTCTTTCTATTTCTCCCCCTTTCTGTCTCTCCCTTTCTCCTTCTCTTCTTCCCTTTCCTTTCCTCTCTCCCTCTTCCTTCCTGTTATTTCCAGTCTGCAAGGAACAAGAACCGGCACCGAAGTACCCTTGGTCCTAAGAGTCTTTTCTCAGATGGTAATGTGATTCCCGTTGTGATGGTCAGTCTGCTAGAGATGATGCTTAGCTCAGATGTGAGAGAGGAGAGGCCTTGTGGAGTGCAGGCTAAAGGAAGGGATGCAGGTTGCCGCGGTGACGAGGAGACAGACAGGTGAAGGAAAGGAGCGAGAGCTTGACAGTCTCCTCACGATGTTCAACAGCAGCAGCAGCAGCATCGACACGATGAGAGTGCTTTATTTATCAGCCACAGTGCTACTGGTTTATCTTTCTCTCCCTCTCACTCGGGTACAGCTTCCTGTCTTTCCTTCTCTCTTTCTTTCACTCTTTATCTTTGTCTGTCCATCTTCCCTTATCTCTCTGACTGACTGTGTGTCTGACTACTCATCCATCTCCCTCTCGTTCTGTCTCTCCCTCCCTCCCTCCATACCTCATTTCCTCTCACTCACTCTCTCTCTCTCACACACTTCAACCTGTTGGTCGCTCACTCTCCTCCCCTCCCTATCTGTCTTCCTCCCTGCTTTATTCATTCACTCGCTCTCTCTTCCTCCCTGCCTTATTCCCATAATACTTTACTCCTTCATTCCCTATTTCCCCCCCCCCATATCACTCCCTCCCTACTTTACTTCTTCATTCCCCTCATTTCACTCCGTCCGTACTTTACTCCTTCACTCTCTCTTGTTCCCTCCCTACTTTACTCCTTCTGTTCTTTTCTTCACTCTTCAGTTTTTCTCACTCTTCTCTTCACTACTTCTCTCTTCTCTTCTTTTCTGTTCTCTTCTCTCCTCCTCTCCTTCTCTCTTTTCTCCTTCTCTACTCTTTTTCTTTTCTCACGTTTCCTCTCCACCAGTCCGTCCACCCATCCCTCCCTCCCTCCTTTTCTCCCTCTATGTCTCCACCTTTCTCCCTCTATTTCTTCCCTTTCTCTCTCCTTTTCTCCTTCCCTCTCTCGCTCTTCCTGCCTGTTACTTCACTCTCTCTTTTTTCCCCTCCCTGTCTTGTTTCTTCCCTTCTTTACTCCTTCACTCTCTCTCTTGCTCCCTTCGTTCCCTCTTTCTCTGCGCTCAGCACAGGCAAAGTGTGCTAACACGTCCACATGAGCTCTCGTCCCCGTTGGGCCCGGTGGGTGATGACTCTCCCCTGTTCTCCCTCAGGTCCTTTAGCCATGTAGGAGCACGTAACCCCCGATGCCCGCGGCAACCATCTATTATTGATAACGGGCAGATTGTCCTTTTAAATAAAACAGCTGCCCGGTCTTCTAGACGCCATCCTAAAAGGTGCAGTGAATCCTCCAGCTTTTACACACACACACACACAGCTGTTGCATCATCCGCTGCTGCATCGCAGCAGAACTTTTCTCCCTTTGGGTTAAACTTTTTACCTTGCCAACTTTCTCGTTTGCCTGTCACTCGTCAGCAGACTTTGAGGAAGTTTAGTGTGTAATTGTGGTCTTGCGTCTCTCTCTCTGTCCCCCAGTGCCACTCAGATTAAAACAAATTGTGTGTGTGTGCGTGTATTTCTCCCCAACCTTTCTTCCTCCCTCCTCTCTTGTTCTCTCTCTCATTCTCCCTTCCCTCCCTTCTTTCTCTTCCTGCCTTCCTCTTTCTTCCCACCGCTCTCTTTCTTCCCACCGCTCTCTTTGTCCTCTCCCGTCTGCAGGTCACTGTCACTGCCCTTACACACTTTCTTTCTCTCTCTCCCTCTCTCCTTATCTCTCCCTCCCTCCCGGCCTGCCTCTCTCTCTTCCTCTTTCTTTCCTTCCCTGTGATGCCTGTCCCTCCCTCCCTCCCTCCATCGCTCTTTGTCTCTCATTCTTTTCTCTTCCCCTCTCCCTCTTTTCTCTCCCCTATATGTCCTTCCCTCACTTTTCTCTCTCTCCTCCCTCCCTCCCTCTCCCTTCTCTCTCCTTCTTCCATCTTTTTCCCTTCCTCCTTTCTCTCTCTCTCTCTCTCTCTCTCTTCCTCTCTCTCTCTCCCTCTGTCCTTCACTCTCTCCTCCTTTCTCTCCCTACTCTCTCAACCTTTCTCCCGCCCTTCTCTCATCCTCTCTCTCGCGCTTCCCTGCCTTCCTCTCTCCCTCCTCTCTCCAACTTTTTCTCTCCTTCCTCTCTCTCTCTCTCTCATCTTTTCTCCCTTTCTTTCACAGCCTCAGACAGGTTGTCTCTTTCTGTCTTTAAATCTCTCTCTCTCTTTTTTTCTCCTTTTCCCTCCCTCCCTTCCTCGGTATGTTCTAGAACACATTCTTTCCCTGTTGTTGTGTAAGTTGCTGACAGACGTAGCCACAGGGTTCACTTGTTCCACACCCACTAGAGGAATGGTTGTCTCTCTTTCTCTCTCTCTCTCTCTCTCTCTCACTCACTCTCTTACTGTCTCTGTCTTTCTTGTTGCTTCTTGTATGTTAGTTTTTCCTCCTTGGGGTTATAACGTCAACGTGTCTTTACCCATCTTTCATCCAGTAAGATCTGGAGCTTGCTGACTCTTTCACACTGTTGATGTCTTTCATGCAGCAGTGAAAATGAGTTCCGCTGTGGAGATTGCACTCTTAATTACTCATATGTACGTTCAGTTACACCAGTACAACATGTATGTTTCTCCCCCCCTCCCCTTCTTTCTCCCCTTCTCTTCTTTCTCTTCCCCTCTTTCTCTCCTTCCCTCCCTTCTACCTATCCCTCACTGCCTCCTTCACTCCATTCCTGTATTTCTCTCCACCTTTTACCCTCCATTCTCTCTCTGTCCTTCTCTTTCCCTTTCTCTCTTCTTCCCTCCATGCTCTATTGTTCCTCCCCTTATCCCACCTCTTCTTCCCTCTTTTCTTCCTCCTTCCCCTCTTTCTGTCCTTCCTGCCTCCCTCTCCTTTCCCCTCTTTTTATCCTTTCCTCTGTCCCTTCTGCGTGTCCCTCACTCCCTCTCCCTTCCTTCCTCGCTCCCTTCCTTTCTCTTTTTCTCTCCTCCTTCCCTCCACCTTTCTCACTCACTTTACTCTCTCTCTCTCTCTCTCTCTCTCTTCTCTCTCCCTCTCTCATTCTCTATCCCTCCATCCCTTTTATCCACTGTTCTCTCTCCACTTTTCTCCCTCCTTCCTTCCCTTTTCTCTTTCTCTTCCGCTCTTTCTCCCCTCTTTCCCCTTTGTCCCTTCTGCCTGTCCCTCACTCAATCCCTTTCCCTTGCTCCCTTCTTCTCTCAGTCTCTATCCTTCAGTCCCTTTATCCCACCTCTTTCCCCTCTTTCTATCCTTCCTGCCTCTCTTTTTCCCTCCACTTTTCTGCATCCATTCTCTCGCTCTCTCTGTCTGTAGCCACTCAGATGCCACTTCTGCCAATTCTACACCAATTGCGAACACCTGCTAGTTGAAAATGCTCATCTTTATAAAGAGAAAAACATAATACTTCACCTTGTAACTTAATCTTTGTTAGTGGAAAAGCTTCAGCGTTTTAAAGGTAGTTTTACTACTAATAATTTACTGTAAAAGGTCATAAAGAACGCTGGAGTTGTGATTCTGATGGAGTTGGAGATAAATTGCTTCTGACAGTCAGCCATGAGATCCAACACACACATCACCTTGAGAGAGAGTGTGTGTGTGTGTTTGTGTGTAAACGCTGTTTGCAGTAGTCACAGCAGCAAGAAGACAGTGAGGACGGTAAATTCAGTGTTCACATCGATGTGCTATGACTAGTAACACGAGTGTGAAACACATTTAAAGTACGACAACCTCACTTGTCTACACACACACACACACATTTGCAAACAGCTCCAGGAGTCTGCTTCTCATCCTTCTGTCTCTCTCCAGTTTGGCTCAGACGGAGTGCCGTTGCCCGTCTCTTACATCATCTGCATTTGGGCTGAACGTCCGAACCCAAACTGAAATCTCTCATTCTCACTCTTATCTCTCCCTTTCTTCTCCTCCTCCTCCTCCTCCTCGCTTTTATTTATTCATGTTGTTCCGAGACGTGGCAACCGCTGGCACGCTTTTTCCACCGAGCTTTCATCAGCCACACAGATCTGAGATCAGCTGCACAGCTTTTCTCATTAGGGGTGTAACGATACATCGCTCTGTGTTATGCTGCTTCGGTGATCAACAAGCTCAGAGCATAAGAATGTAAAATGATATTTGACTTTTTGTGATTTGATATGAATGGAAGTAAAGATGCGCAATAATATATGAATCGAATCTGATTCGGCTGATAATTCTTTTTTTTTTTTTTTTTTTAAGTCATCAGTATCGGACGGATACTTAAATTTGCCCAGTATTTCTGGCCGATATTTTATGACGCATTTATTTTACGTGGCAAAGGTAGCTCTTGGGCCGGGCATCCAACATCTGAGGTGGGATTTTATACGACCCGTATAAAATGAAAGGAAACCGTATCGTAGCAGGCGTTGATGGAAATGTCATATTGTGATGAAATTTATTTACACTGGCAGGAACTGATCTGAGAGCAGTGGAAAAGCAGCTCTGAGTTCTGGTTTTATAACAGACAGATTCCTCCTGACCACAGAGCCGTGTCTGTCACGAACTCTCACACACACACACGCACACATATAGGTGGGACAGCAGTGTGTGCAGGGGAGCGAGTCCCGACCTGCCTGCTGATGTACAGAACAGGTTACATACACACACAGTGTGGATTTCACACCCAGCAGTTTGTGTGTGTGTGTGTGCATGTTGGAGATACTCTGTTCTGCAGGGGTAAACCTGAACATCAGTTCATCTCTCAGTAGTACTGATTCTCTTTCTCTTACAACATCCTCTCTTTCTGTCTGTCTCCCTCCTTCTTTCTCTCTCTCTCTCGCTCTGTCTTATTCCCTGTTTTCTCTTTCCCTCCTTCTCTTTCTCTTTCTCTGTCCTTCCCCTTTCTCCCTCTGTCCCTCCCTCCTTCTCTTTTCCTCTCTCCTTCTCTCTCTTTCCATCCTTCTCTCTCAAACTTTTCAACCTTCTCTCTTCCTCACTCTTTCTCCCTATCTCTCTGTCATTGCCTGCTTCTTCCTCCCCCTTTTCCTCCCTCTCTCTGTCCCTCTTTCTCTTTCAGTCTCTCCCCACTACTCCTCCTCTCTCTCTCTCTTTCTCTCCTTATTTTTCTCTCCCTCCCTCCTCCTTTCTCCCTTCGTCATTCTCTCTCTCATTCCCTCTATCTCTCTTTCCATCCCTCTCTCTCTCTTTCCATCCCCCTCTCTCTTTCTCTCTCTCTCTCTCTCTCTCTCTCTCTCTCTCTCTCTCTCTCTCTGATTTTCTCCCTATGCCTTGCTCTAGCTCTCCTGTCTTTCCCCCCCTCACCCATATGTCTCTCTCTCCTTTTTCAATCGTCCTTATGTTCTTTCTCTCTCCCTCCCTCCCTCTCTGCAAGTTCTCCACACCTACATTCCTTTCCCATGAGAGAGTTTCTCCAGCCTCACCTGTCCACACACTCGCCTCTTTATTCCCTAGTCTCATACTTTTAAACACACAATCCCACACACAACGAAGCGTCCCCTCACTGCTTCTCTAACTTAATTCTGCCTCCAGACGTCCAGCTCGGGATGCACTTGCTCAATCTCGCCGGTCTTATCTGCTTTCCCACAAGGCAGCACATGTGGTGCTTTTTAAATCAACATTACACTCCCAGAGTCCTGTGCACCGACCCAGTGTTTTCTCAGGATGTGGTGCGGGGCATTTTCACCATCCGGCTGTGTGTTTGTGTGTCGGCTTGTTAGCTTGTATTCCAGACTCCAGCAGAACGTGTATTACTGCATTGTTCTCTCCAGCCCCAGCTCTGTAATTTGGGCCTATTTTTATCAGCCTCCTAGTGAGAGTGTGTGGGTGAACCCGAGTGTGTGTGTGTGTGTGTGTGTGTGTTTCGTATCCTCCATCCTGTTGCGCAGACAGGCAGTGTGTGGTCGTTGCAGAAAGGTCAGCATTTAACCGAGACGACCAGCGATGAGATGAGATGGACACACTAACAGATCTCTGCCATGACTCACTCTCCCTCAAACGGAGCAAGGGAATGAGGAAGGCGGGGAGGGGAGGCGCGACTGAGGAAGGGGACGAAAGACAGAGGGAGGGGATGAGGGGACGAAAAAGGGAACATTTCAGTGGATGAGGAAGGAGACGAAAGACCGAGGGAGGGGATGAGAGCACCGAGGGAGGGGACAATTCAGGGAATGAAGGAGGTTACAGTTCGGGGGACGAGGGAGGGGATGAGGGAGTGATGGAGGGAGCAAGGCAGGGAGGTTTGAACAGAAACTCGGCAAGCATTAATACGATGCCCTTTACAAGAAAAGATTACTTATGTGAAGCAGAATCCATCTTCCCCTCCTCAAATTAATTTGCACGTTAAGTGTCTGTTCAAATACTTTAAACGCTCCGACGTCCTGCAGCTAGACCTGAAGGCTCTGAGCATGCTCAGTCGAGCCCCGACAGGCAAATATTATTAATATTCATCATTAAAACATGGAAAAAGTGCTGCTTCTGCAGAATAAAAGCTGTTTGGAGTAGCTGTGTTAGTAATTATTACATATTACACAGCCTCCTTTTCAGCTATTAAAGTGATTATTTGAACAGAACACAGCACATAGTGCACCACAACCTAATATGACCTCGGCTTTTGACCCATCTTTGAAGGAGCAGTCTGTAGTTCACTGTAATCTTGCCATTTAGATCGTAATAATCAAAGCTAAGTTTGTGTAACTAATCCTGTCCTCAATTTGTGAGAAGTTGAATGAACCTGCCAAAAACCAGTTTTTACAGTCAGTGTTAATGTGTTTTGTTGGTTATTATAAAAGTTGAAGACACTTTCGATTTTTACAGCTGATACGTCAGTTGAAAATATCGTCCTTCTTTTTCTAGTATCAGTATCAGCTTTGAAAGTGCGATATCCTTGACCCCTCACGCAATACACAAACCACACATGTTGGTGTTGCTGAAAGCTGAGATGAAACCAGAGTGTGTTTTAAGGTGAATGTTCCCGGCTGGAGGTCAGCAGAGCTTTGTAGAACCAGAAGTTTTCATCATCATCATCATTGTTGGGCAGGAGACCAAAGGTCAAGCGTGTTAACGTGTCAAACGGGTTTGATCTCGAGTTCATGTGGTGTGAAATCTCCACGCTCCAGCCAAACTGAGTCCGGTCCGGCCTGATTTATGCTCCTCCACTTCCTGTTTGATGACTTACGAAACTTACACACGCACACACCTTATTGAACGCTCCGAGGCCTCCAGTGCTGGGTGTTTTTACTGTACTCTACATAGGGCTGGGCAGTATTACCTCAAATTAGTATCATGATGAATTGGACGTTGTACTTCATTTAAGATTAATGGATGATTGTTTTATTTTAGTGTCAGACTGGACAGGGTGGAGTCACATGACAACACACATTTTTAAGGAGACACTACATCAACACACAGCATTAACAGAATTAAAAATGGTCTCTCTCAGGACCTTCCACACCTCCTTTCACCCAGTAAAGACTCCAGTGTAGATTTTGCCGCATGATAAACACAAAATCAGTGTTAGTTTTGGCCCAGGGAGTTTATACCGCTCTTGCATCATGTTTAAGTGTGTATCAGTGTGTGTGGGATTTGATTTGACTTATGAAGGCCTTTGTTTTTGCCTCTGTAGTTTCAGCATATAAAAGAAATCTCATTTATTCTGACATGCTGTGTTTGTTTACTCAGTTTCTGCGGCGCTCCTGATGTTTTAGAAACTTGGTTAACATTTTAAAATGTGGACTGCAGATCAGCGCTCGATCCATGCATTTTTTGCAGTCGTTACTGATTATTACTAATCAAGGGGAGCGATGATCAGTGTTTGAACTGAAATATGTCAAAATTTTAGAATACCAAGTATTCCAAAATAAAGTCTTTTACTTTTTAAAAGACCTTTTAGTTTAATTCTGAGAAGCTTTTATCATGATTTTATTTATTTAGCTCATCCTTGTTTCACCAATTTCATGATTTCTGGTCATGACTGTTTTTGTGTACTTCAGAAAGATTTGACTGTATAAATTTTTGTGGACGCTCAGACTCAACACTAAACTAAGAGTTCCATCCGAATGTCTCTCCTGGGGCAGATTGTAACGGGGGCAGATGAGACGGGGTTAATGAATTGCCCCACCGATCATCACAACGTGGCCATCTGCTCCACATTCGATTAACACCCACGCTTAGCCTCCAACACCACACCAAAACTCCACCACGGCTGATTGGTCGAGGAGTTGGAACATCAACAGGGGTCAGAAGTCACACACTTGTAGTGTGTGTGTGTGTGGTGGGTCTTAAACAAGAGACTGGGCAATGAGATAATGAGACAACACTCACACACAGGCATAAAGGTGGCTGTACAATTGGAGTGGCAGATGCTGATGTTGATGTAAACCCATTTAGACCTTATTATTCTTATTCTTATTATCATCATTCTTCTTCTTCTTCTTCTTCTTCTTATTCAGTAGAAACGGTGTGCATTGGCCTATAATTGGTGCTATAGTGAAAATGAACACATTTTTTGCCTTTTTTTGGCAAACTTTCGATCCGTGTGACCTACAGTGAAAGTTCCTGCTATAGCTGATTCTTTAGTTTAAGCCAAACAACATTCTAATTGGGACTATAAACTTCCCATTTTGTGATTCTTAGCTAATTTACATAATATGTCAAACAAACTCCTCCAAGACTAATAGCTGATTAAGGCAAGTGAAGTGTCAAATGAGTCTGCAGACTTAGCCTGACATTATGACATGAAGGTTTTATGGGATTCCACAAAGAGGCGGCTAAAAATGTGAATTAATTGCACCGTAGCATGGCTTATTTTGTTTAAACAGCTGTATCTTTGGACCTGCTTTGGCAGTGGTGCCAGTTGGACAATAGGGGGAGCTATAAATGCTAAATGCCTTTATCTCAAGAGCCTTGCGTCTGATTTTGTTGAAAATCAAAACTAAAATATGGAAAAGATAAATATGCAATGTTGTTTTTTGAACGCTAGGGGATGTTTAAACACGCTACATAAATTTGTCGTAATGTCATCGATGTGATAATGGAGCTTTTTGTAATTTTTTGGCAAATTTTGACTTGATTCACTGACTCCTTTTTTTGATGCTTACTGTATGCTGCTGTACTGCTTTTTCCAACTTTTGCTTGGATCCCTCTCATTGCTGCTTGCTGCCATATTTATTATTATTATTATTATTTTATTTAGGAGCATTTTAACCTGCACTTGTTTCATTGTAACTCTGAATCTTGTGTGTCCCGTCCTGGGGACAGTGTTTTATTTGAGGGTGCAGTTTCCACCAGAGCCACCTGTTTTAGGGACGTGTGTGTGTGTGTGTGTGTGAGGGGTGTTTGGATGATACATCGAGGGGGGACGGCGGTTAATTCGGCTTGGTGGAAAGCAGGCAGTGTGTGAGACTGTTCAAAGAGCGCAGACGCTCCACTTTCTCACATGCCTCACATTCCAATCCGCTGTGTAAAGTTTAACCCGGGTTTTGTCTGCACAGACTAGAGAAAGAGCTACACACACACACACACACACAAAAACCTGTGTCCCGCGGGGGCCTCCCACCACACACAAACATTCATTTAGAGGTTGCCACAGTGATGTAGGAACAGAAAAGAATAACAGAAGGTTTCGGTGGAGGCCTTGCCACTTCCATCTCCACTTTGTGCTTCTAAACGTCTTCAAACAAACGCTTTAGAAACGTGACGAGTCTCCAAAATCCCAGAATCCTCTTTATGGAGACATCGTGAGCCCTCATAGCCGAAATCCCATCATGCATCAGTTGCGCAAATCGAGTTGTGATGAAAAGGCAGAGCAGCAAAGTTTGGTCCATTCAGGAGTAGACTCCAGATTATGGGTTGGACCCATACAGGGTTGACAAGACCGATACTGATTATTACTAAACAACAGGGGTGTGACGAGACGCTCAGCTCACGAGACGAGACGATACATGAGATTGGGTTGACAAGAACAAGATGAGACAAGGGTCAGGGTTAGGCTTTAACTGTTTTAAATAACCCACAACTCGTCTTCTTGTTGCTCCTTTTGGGGTTGTATTGGAAAAATGTGTTGCTATTCGCTATATGAACTTGAAACCATATTAGACACTTGAATGGAGGTCAAATCAACTTTTTGCCGCATTTATAACGCAGTAGAAAGTCGTTATGTTCTAATATTGCCAGATCTCGTGGCACGACATCTCACAACTCTAGTCAGAATGGCAAAGTTTCAATGCTGATTGGCTGAACCTGTAGCGTCTAACCTATCAGACGCTGCAGTGGGCGGGACACTTGGACAGAATGGCTTTAGTAATCTGTATTTTATGGCTTGCGCAAGAAAGAGTAAATCCCACCGTCTTACTTTTTGTTTTCTTTATCTTCACATTCATTCCTTTAGTATATTTCTAGAACGGCAAACCTCTAGTCGACAATGTGGAAATCAGTGCAATATTTAAAGAAATGCTGAAATCCTTTTGTTCCACTTTTTTAAAAAGTGTGTTTCATTCATCACTGTATCTGTTTTTACTGTGGAAGTGGAGTGCGTGTATGGATGTGAATATTTGCTACTTGTCACATGAGCATTAAAAAATAGAAATATAACTTGTTTTATATTTTGGAAAATATAAAAACTATATAAATGTAAAATGTGTAACAAGAATTTAGGAAAGAATATCACAGAATATACAATTATGAACCATAAAACTATGCCGTTTACTGTTTATTTAACTATACTGTTTATATGTTTTATATTTTGTGCTATGTCCTTAGGTCCGGGACATTTTATCATGATCAGTTTCCCAATCCTATCTTACTCAAACAATGCTTCAACAGCAATATATTCAAAAATAGTTAACCATCTCCATTAAAATCAAGTATACAGATATCTTATTTAGTGCTTATTAGGGGTGTGTGAAAAAATCATATTCTCTATCTGTTCAAAATCGATACATTCAAAAACATTGATTCATATTTTTCAACTAACGGAATGGCCCTAGTTTACTTTTCCACCGACACAAGTTCAGCCCGCCAATCCTATAGATGACGCAATGTGGAAATCTGCCCAGATAGACCTCCTGCACATGAGCATGAAGGAAATGTAGTCAGTAACTCAGAACAGCAATCTGGAAATAAAACTGTCTATGTATTGAATCGTGAATCGCTTATGAATGTGAAACGCCTCTGAATAATATTGTGAGCCCAAGAATCGAATCAAATTGAATCGTGAGATTTTCGTGAGATCATGCACGCCTAATGCTTATCATTAGATACTCAAGATTTTTAATATTGAATGACAAATAATATATGCTATAATATATGCAAACTGTGTTGGTTAAAATTGGAATTTAAAATGTGAGAATGTGTTTATAGGTGTGTATAAAATATAAATTGCTCACATAGTGCTTTACAAATAGAAAACTCATCAAGAAAGTGTCATTTATTGAGCAGTAATAATGCACAGAAAACTTTATGCTCAACTTTGTCTCTTAAAGTTTAGTACAGCTCCTTCTCCGAACATCTCGCGGCAAAACGTGTCATCCTTCACACCTCGTAAAGCGTGTTTGATGTTCATCAGCGATCATTCCAACACAGAATAGCCTTTTAGTACATGTGTGTCAGAGTGTGTGTGTTGTCTGTCTAATGAATGCTGTGAAACAAATGGCCAAAATCACATTTGCTAGCACTTAGCTGATCATTCACAGCTTTCGTTCGGCCCAGCGAGGCTTTGATGAACGTCGTAGTGCCGACTCTCACCACGTTGAAGTTTGTTTATTCACTTTTCACTACTCCAGAATGTTTATTCGAGCCGGCGTTGATTGGCTGATCTCAACGACTTTTACAAGAGAGTGTTTAAGATCTGGTAGCTGTGTATTAACACACCCCCACACACACTCACACCCACACACACACACACACCTTTACTGCTGCATTGTGTGTGATGTTTGTGCTGTTATCAGCCGTGTTGGATGTTCAGTCTCGGTTTACTGGCTAAACAAAGAGACGTCTTCACACCTGGATGAGTTTGGCCGATACCAACAACAGACTGAAACTCAGATCAGACTCCAATTCTCATGAAGAGGCACGGCTTTATGTCGTAATGCACTGTTAATTACGATCTTTTATCTTTTTTGGTAGACACAATTTTTGAGCTGGCTGTGAGAAATAATGGCGTACGGCAAAAGAAAATAAAGATTAAAAGTAAGATGTTTTGCTTTGAGACGGCCTCATTTGTATACTCCTCTGTTGACCAGTGGTTTTTAACGTTTTTATAATGAAACGTGTGAGAGAGAGATTTGCTCGTCTGTTTATGCAGTATAATGAGACCTGCAAGATTCTTTGCCAAATCTTATTACTGAACCCAAACTGCTATTCTTATTTAATCATACTCAAGCCATACAACACCACTAGATGTAACTCATGTAATGTAAGTCATGTAAGTTAAAATCTACTTTAAAAAATTATGAATTTCTGTGCATTTGTTCATAACTTTGTAAAATGTTGGCCAGTTTTTCACTGTTGCATTCAGTGATTATTTATTGCCCCTCGCTGTTTAAACATGTAGCTACATTAGCTGGTGCAAAGATGATCACAAACGTCAATATTTTCTTGTTAATGATACATTACAACTTGAATATTTAGGACCGAATTCAGCAACTTTTATCATTTTTGTTTGTGCAATCACAAGTTAAAAAACTTCCACTGGTACCTGCAGCTTGTATGTTTAATTGTTTGTTTTATTGAGGTGAGCATAAAGGTTTTTAAGGTACTGTATTTCTAACTTATTTAATAATGATTGAGTGCTGTCATTGTGAACACAGCACAGCACACAGTGCACCACAAGCAAATGTGGGCTCTTCATTTGACCTGCCCATGAAGGAGCAATGGGCAGCTTTTTTGGCACCTGGAAAGCAATGCTTGGTGACAGTATCTTGCTCATGGGTACCTCAGTGGTACCTTTTACCTGTGACCCTTATATCATGTTACACTAGCAACTGCACCAGTAGTATCTGTAATTATTGCCTTATTTTATTGCTACTTCCTCAACTAGTTTATAGTCTTTAAAGAGGTAGAAGTGCAGAGGTGTGTTTTGGAACTGTGTGTGTGTGTGTGTGTGTGAGAGCAGCTGGTGGACGTCGGATATCGACCCTCAGGGCTGCACGTCTGCCTCGTCTACCTGCAGCTGCCTCAACATGCCTCCAACACACACACTACTCCTACACCACTCGTCCCTTTTGTCTAAACAGGTTAAAACACACACTCAGTATATAGAGGTGGGCTCCCCGTCACCGCTGCGCGTTTTATGTCTGATCAACTTTTGTTCCTTGTCGTCCCGATTAAGGGAGTACCAATAAGGACAAGCGAGACAACACTTCTCCAATCATTTATTTACAGGCCACGACGCCCTTCATCAAAGCACGTTTGAACGCCACATTGAGTCACTTTTTAAATACGGAGAACAAACGCACTTCTGTTTCTCCTCGTCTTTTGTTGCGTCGGACGATTCCACGTCTGGTGGAGGTTTTTACAATGCGTGTGTCCTCTCTACCTCCCTCTCTCTTTCTCTCTCCCTCCATCTGGGCGATCTCTAATTATGCAGCGTTCACACAAAGCAGGCCCGGGGTGAGAAATGCCACGCGCTCAGCCAGGGGGAAATAACGTGGAGGGTGGAGTGGGGGGAATCGGCATTGCAACAAGTGTACGCTGTGAATAAAAGAGTTGGAGTACTGCCGTGGAAGAACCCATTTTTAATGGGATGGAAAAGCGTTTGGGGCTGCAACGTGTGTAGAAAATGTTTACAACCACAAACAACCTTTTAACGTCAAAGTCAACGTTGTGATCTCAGTTATGTACAAGTGTACAGAGACGAGACAGTGTGGCTCCAGATTCTACAGAGTGCAAATAAGACACAGAATATACAGATATAAATAACCACAAATATAAACTTGAAACTAGAGGTATGTGAGGTGTTAAATAATATGTGCACATATTGCTGCAGCAGTCAAGTGGAGAAAAACTAATTACAATTAATATCATTTTACGGTTGAGATCATTAAGAACATTTTAGTATCAAATTTTACTGTAAAAGCTAATATTTTGCACTCATAGTAGAAGGTTCTGTTCTAACAAATCTCAAATGCGAACAAAAGTCAAAAAGTCAAAGTAAACTTTGTCATCTCTGCTATATACTGTACAGATACATAGAGAGACGAGACGACGTGGCTCCAGGTTATATTCAGTGCAAACAAAGAACAGCAGAACAGAGAATAAATAGGCAGTGGCACAACTAGGCACATGGAATAGACAATAAATAAGTAAAAATACAAGAATATACATTAAACAATATACACTTTAAACTAGACAATATACAATATACATTTTAAACTAGACAGGGAGTTTTAAATATAATTAGAAACTAGAAATAGACGTAGAGGTAGAAGTCAGGATGCAGTATTCTTTACAGGTTGAAATTGGCATTTACATTGAATGTGCAAGAGGTAGAGTTTTAATATGACAAATATGCCAATATCCAGACTATTTTCAAGTACAGTGTTCAGTGTATGTGCAAATATGCAAACATTTAAACAGGTGAATGAATGAACAGTGGTGAATGTCAGAATCTTGGTAAAAACTGTTGGTTTTAAGAACAGCTGGAGAACAAGTTCACAAGATCTAAACCGAGATTAACTCAAACTTAACCTATCTCAGACTCTAAGAATGAAGGAATGTAGTAAGCATTTTCCCAGGTATGTAGTCATAAAATCCTGACCAAAAATCACTTTCCCCACTGCCCAGATTCTGTGTGAGTTGGATCATAAAATTGTTAATAATGAGAACATTGTGGAAAAAGTCAGGTTGATTTTTTTTATCATGTTGAAAAGTTTAGACAAAATTCCCAACCAGTCTCAACTTTTACACTGAGATTGTTGTACAGTATGAGCAAATGAATCTTAATCCCAACAAAGTTAGCTGAACTAGAATACACAGTCCATTCAAGCTTGTCTTAAATCCAGACTAATCCCTAATTACACTGAGATGTGATGAAAGTCATCCCCAAAATATGCTGGCAGCTAGTAAAACGAGATTAAAAAGTGTAAGCTTTAAGTCCAGACTAGTTTTACACTGAGGTGTGTCTTTATACCCTCCACCGCCGGGCAGCTTCATGTCCAGACTTGTCTCACTGCTGCAGTAACCACAGCCACCAGCAGAGGGCGGGGCAGAGTGCGCTCTCTCTCGCTCATTCTCATTCTTTTTCTAACTTTCTGTCTCTCACTCACTTTCTGTTATTCTCTTTTTCTCTCTCACTCTCCTTCCATTTCTGTCTTTCTCTCTTTTGCACCGTGTCTCTATAACTTTCTTTATCCCTTTCTGTCTCTTTGTTTCTGGCTCTCTTGCAATCCCTTGTTCTCTTTCTCTCATTTTCTCCCTCTTTCTCTCTATCTCACTCCCTGGGTCTCTTTCTATCTATCCCTGTCTCTCTCTCTCTCTCTCTCTCTCTCTCTCTCTCTCTCTCATTCTTTGCCATTTTCTTTCTCTCTGTACCTCGTTTCTGTATTTCTCTCGCCATCCCTCATTCTCTTTCTGTCTCTCTCTTGCACACTCTTCTATTTCTCTCTCTCTCTCTCTCTCTCTCTCTCTCTCTCTCTCTCTCTCTCTCTTTTTATCTCTCACACTGTCTCTTGCTCTCTTTTTCTCGTTCTTTCCTGTACACTTTACTATTTCTATCTCTCGCTCTCTTGCTCTCCCGTCTTTTCTTCTTCCTCTCTATCTCTCACACTTATTTCTAACCCTCTCTCCATCTCACACTCTCTTGCTTTCCCTCTCGCTCTCCCACATACTCTCTCTCTCTCTCTCTCTCTCTCTCACACACACACACACACACACATACACTCACACACCACACCCCTCCCACATCCTTCCTTCCTCCCTCCCTCTCTCTCTCCCTCTCTCCTCCCTCCCTCTCTCTCCGCGCAGTCTCCTCCAGGCTCGGACGGGAGCGATCGCTTGTCCTCATTTTTCTCGTCATTTCGGCGACGAAAACGGATTTACGTTTTGTAAATATTATTTATATTTTTAACCTCAGTGCCTTTACGCGCGCCCGGTTTCCGCGGCATGTCCACGTCACGCGCGGCCCCGCGGCATCCACCTGAGCGCGCGCGCACCGAGCAGCAGGCACGAGCACGCGCCGCCGAGCTTACCCGCGACTGAACGCAGCTCGGAAGGCAGGCAGGCAGGCAGGAAGGAAGACAGAGACGCGACGCGGCACCGACACCGGCAATCATGGGATTCTACGGCACTTTAAAGATGATCTTCTACAAAGTGAGTAGCGGAGGGTTTTGCGGAGGAGCCACTGCGGGGAAAAACACGGGGGATTTTATTAAAGACGTAATAAACGAAAAGAGAAACGGCAGCGCGACACCGAGAATTCACCTTGCGTCGGCGCACCATTCGGGATTCGGTTTGCGTGGATTTCCCTCACCGAGGTTTTTATTTCAGTCCAGGCGTGGCATCGGTAACGTCGCTCGACACGCGGATCGCCGGCGTGTCGTTTTATTAACGATAATGTAATAACAATCCGAAATGGTTAATGAAGCGCCTGATAAAATTAAGCTTATAAACACAAACATTTCACGGCCGCGTACCTCCTCAAAACCAGCGGTTATCTTGCGTGGGTAACGCGATTCTGCCGTGGAGAAATTGTTTGAATAATTACGAGTAATACACGGTTTGGCTCCTTTAAGGATCGCCTCTATTACATCTTTATTTGCTCGCAGCTACAGTCTTTTCCAGCTCGTCTCTAAAGCCTCCACAAATCACACTCCCCTCCCGTGTTATTTATTCTAATGGTCATGTATTTAATGGTTTAACGGAAAGAGTGCGGCTTCTCCTCTTCCTCCTCCTCCTCCTCCGCATCATCGCTGGAGCTGCACCTGCGCTCTCCTCCTCCTCCTCCTCCTCCTCCTCCTCACTGCAGCCTGGACCAGCATCGCCCCTCACGTCCCCTCATCCTTCACAATCTGTCCGTCTCGCCCGCCCCAGCCCCAACACCACACACACATACACTTAAAATAATGCAGTGGAAGAAATATTGTAGCATTGATTCCTGTTTTTAATCTGTAGTGCGTGGTGTAGTGGGATTTGTGTGTGTTGGTGATGTTTAAGGTCTAGCTGTAATGTGTGTGGTGTTAGTGTGGGGTTTGATGTGACCATTTCATATTGATACTATCGTAAATGCAGAAACGGTGCGGTTGTAACTTTGCATCCTGTTGAATATGCACTCCTCCATCTCCGCTGTTGACTGCTGTAGGGTGTGTGTGTATTCCTCTCTGTGACGGTGTCTACCCACACACACACATACATACACATACTGCGTGGGTCACCGTGTTATTGATTTATTCAGCTGTAATATTGGTCTGTAAGCGGCTTCAGTCTCCAGACTGGGACATTCTTTCACGTAATTTCACGTCGCGGCTTGAATATTTACCCAGCCATGCATGAGCTCAGCAAAGTCGTCAGCACTCTTTGCAGTGATGCAGGCATAAAGCTGCTTTGATGCAAGCACGATCCGTGGTTTAGTAATAAAATGGGAAAAGTGCTAAATGGCCAAAACGGCTCAAAGTCTCAGCTATTAACTGATTTGTGGAGTATTTTTAGTATTTGCAGAACGTGGTGTTGAAATCTGTGGCAGAAAAATAGTGCAATAAAAGTACTGTAAAGTACTATACTCTAAAGCTTAACGATTGTATTATGTTTTAAGGGTTTGATATTGGATCTGTTTAAATTCTGTTTCTCCAAAATCTTGATTACTGCTGGTCTGTTGTTTGCTTTGGATGTTGGCTATCTTGATTTTGTTGTTCTTGCCTCGGAACCTTTTTTATTTTCATATCCGTATCGGTCACACCCTGTACAGAGCCGTCCCCTCATGGCTGTTGTAGGTAGAGTATAGAGCGTTTTAGCCTTTAATCCAGCGAGACGGTGCGGCTGTGATTAGCCAGACGAGCAGGTTTGTGTAATGGGCTTCTCTGTGCCCGCGGTCGCTGCTGTTTGATGCCCTCACCGCCCCGAGGAGCAGCAGCAGCAGGAGAAATTACTGCAGTTATGTGTTGCAGTTTTGTGCTCTGCATTAAACATGCTTTACTGGAGAAAAACAGATGAAGAGGGGATGGAGATGTGTGTAGAAGAGCTGTTATTAACACATGCAGAGTTGAATCTGTGGATTACTGCTCGACTCGGGCTTTTATCAGCAATAATGATTTGGAAAATTAGCGAATGACTTTGGAGAATTTAATATAATGCATGTATATGTTATATATGTATTGTATTAAAATTTTGAGAATGTGTTTATATACCTTAGAATAATGTAAAATATTTAATATACAGTGTATCCTACTACATAAGGGAGAATATATACCCATATTATATGATAAGTAAAGGATAATGTATACTAATTACATACTATTAGTAATATTATCCTTCATGTATTATATATTCTAATATAATGGATAATACATACTGATAATGTATAAGGTATAATATATACTGTATAAATAATAGATCTAAAAGGGATCATTTGGTTTTTGTGTAGTTATCAGTCACAATCAAGACATGATATAAACTTATCTGCCTCCTCTTATCCTTATTGCATTTTACAAACGACTGTTATTAACGCATATTGCTCAGTAATATCTTCCCAACCTTTTGTTGCTTCAACCCTGATGACGATACAGGTTCATGTGTTTGTGGGTTTAATTGTGAGTTTTGTGTTGTTTAATATGAACCTTGTTATCGCTGTGCCGCTCGTGATCGCCACCCTTGTGGTCAGTTTTATGAATGTGCTCCCTGCTGAGGCTGTTCTGTGACTTTTTAGAGCAACTCATGCACGGTGTAAATGTTAAATATTTGCTTGGCTGTATGCGTCAAGCTGAATTTCAGCCCCACGGACCGGGCAAAAAATAGCTGTGACTCGCAACCGGCTGGCATGGGCATCGAGCCACTGTACAATTACAGTTTTTACACACACATCAGCCAACATGCCACCCTTTTGACTATCTAATCTCATTCATGTACACACATACACACACTCACTGCCCTTCCCTTCCCTTGCTGAAGTGCCATTCCTGTGAGATCAGCGCCTTGAGAGCAACTGCAGTTGGCATCGGCCGATCCCGCAACGCCACCGAATAAACCCAAACCGCTTCCTGCAAACTGAACATGTGGAGAAGAACACGACATTCTCTTTATTTTCAGATGAATTGGAACCAGATTTCTGAGGCTCAAATTCTCCACTTCCTTTTTTCCTGCCCTCATCAGTCAAACAGCCAGAGATCTGAACACATGATCCATATGTACAAAGGGGCTGTGTGACAGGATAATATATATCGATAGTAATTTTAGTGATTTGTTGTGAACTGAGCACACAGTGCACTACAAACAAATCTGACCTCTGCATTTGACCCATTCATGACGGAGCAGTGGGCAGTTATTTTTTAGCAGTGCTTGGGGACGGTACCTTGCTCATGAGTACCTCGGTGGGTTTTTTTTTTTTTTTACCTCTCCGGGACTTGAACCGGCGACCCTCGGATCACAAGGCGAGCGCCCCAACCGTTACTCTAGCAACTGCCCCTAATTTAAATTATAGACGTATTTCTTAATCATGTGGATTAAGACACTTAGATGCAGTTTTGTGAAACACTGAAGCGTTCAAAGTGACTTTGCCAGAATTTTCCCCAGACATTTTCCAAATAATTCAGTCTCCAAGGTGACACCTACTGGCCACTGATGCAGTTTTAGTAGACTTTAATCATCTCATGCCAGCTCTGCCCACTAAATCTCATCTTTGTTAAGTTTGCTTATATTAACTATTTTAGGATAGTTTTACTATCACCGGCCTCCCTTGACCATGTAACTCTCACTATTTCCCACAGTGTGTTTTGCCTGAATGAGAGCATGTCGAACAATTAGCCACGTGTCAACTCGCTTCTCTAAGGACTCTCTGCAACTTGTTTATCTAGTGCTGGCGTAGTGTGTTGTGGTGAGCGTCTGCAGTTGGGCCGGGAGCGCAGATCCGTTTTAAACACAGCACATGACTAAAAATACTTTTTATTCAAATGTGCTGGAGGAGACGGCTGTGTGAGGACACTGCAGCTTTGTGTGTGTGTGAGGGGCGAAGCTCTGTAGCCAGGCACCAGCTAGTCACCAAAACCTTCTGACATGTCCGTACGGATGTGTGTGTGTATGTGTGTGTGTGTGTGTGTGTGGGACAGTAAAGAAAGAGGGCAGTAAAGAAGTGGCTCGCTCTATTTTTCCCCCCAGTACAGCTTATATAAATCAAGCTTTTCTATCTCACCAGAGCAGCAGCCATTATTCATCCTGCCCTTTGCCAGTTCCCTCACTCCCGCTCTCTTAGTGTGTGTGTTCGTACAAGTGTGTGTGTCTTCTGTGTGCCACAGCGAGTCTTTTCAAAGTCTCCTAACCTGACAGACTTGAACACGGCTTTGCGCTATGAAGGTCTAATCCGCTCACCTTTAAGGCAGGTGTGTGTGTGTGTAAGTGTGTGTTTAAGTAACAGACAGTGAGGTAACACAAAGTTTTAGACGTCAAGCCACTACACAGCTACGTTCTCAGAAGCTCAGTTGTGTCCAGTTGGAATCCTGGTTGCTGCTGAAGGAGCAGAGCCGTCTGCTTTTACCAGGTGGAGAGTGTTTTTCAGCAGCCCAAATGACTTAAAATATTTTCAGCGAGGGGGGAAAGAATGTGCGTTAGAGACTTTCAGCTCTGTCATTTACTCTCTCCTCCTGTTATTAGCCCCTGCAGTAATGAGGGAGTGTTGCTGCAAGACGCCAGTGTTTCTGCTTTTTACCCCGCTGCCCCAGCGTGTGTGTGTGTGTTTGTTTTTACACTGTTACCCCGACACCCAACACTAATGGCCCTCTCTCTCCCTCCCCCCTGTCCTCTCTCCTTTTGTCTTTTAGATGAAGAGGAAGTTGGACCATGGCCCTGAGGTTCGACCCTTCCCTTCAGGCAAGAAGCCCTGTCCCAGGTAAAACACACAACACACGCTCTTCATCTTAAAGCCCCGCCACCCCTGAACAGACCTCATCAATCGGATATCCAACCCCAAAAACTACACGGGGTCTCGCTCTGCTTCTAGCGTGTGTGCGCGTGTACACACATCAGTGATTTTCAGTTGATTATTAAATAAGTGATATACATGTAAACATTGATCATTATACATGAAGGATTTAAGAACGTGAATCTACCTTTTATTATGAACTAAGTTAAGAAGATAACTTGAGGATATTAGAGAATGAGGCACGTTAACCATACATGGACAGTCCCACGATGAAAATTATTTGTGAAACAAGTAAAGAAAGAGATTTCTGAGCCTTGGTTTCTCTGCAGTATTTGTTCATTATTTTTCTCCTCTGATTAATAACCAGGAGTCGACTGATTTATTTATTACCATGGTCAATACCAGTTATTTGCCAAAGTTGATAGAGGGCAAACATCTTTTTTTTCCCACAGAAAACAACTTTTGTTATTTTGAGATCACAGATTATTATTCTTGTGATTTCGACAAAAACAAAGTCAAAAACAAAAGTTGTTTTCTTGAGATCATGAGAAAAGTTGTGATCTTGAGTTAATGATTTTCTTTATAAGAAAGCGACTTTCGTTATGTTGAGATCACAATAATAGTTAGCAATTCCTACCACTCAGAGACAAGGCGGCACATTTTGAAGTTCATTTATTTTATTAGCATTTTGGTTTAAAAGAATTATCAAAACCAGTAAACGTAATAGTAAATAATATCGCTGCTGATAATCGATCACACAAATAATCGCTCAATCCCAAGCCCCTTACTACATTTTTGTGTTTTATAAATCACTTTTGGGCTTCTCACTATTATAGAGTTTTGTAGAAAAGAAACTGTTCATCACAAAATATTGAAACTTCGTACACGGTGACAGCACGTTTGATGCTGTTAAAGCCGCGCGCGCGCCCGCGCCCAGGAAACATTTGGTATTAATTTGTGCGTCTCCACCCAAAACCTCCCTGCCTCTCACTTTCAAACACTGTTTATTGAGTTTTATCAGTGCCTTCTGGGAGCTGTGCTGCAGCTTTTCTCACGGGGATCGCTCCTCTGATGGACGTTTTTCATCATCGTGGGGGTTTTGTTATGGGTGCTGAATTTGAGGAAAGTGGTTCAGCTTGTGTACGAGCATCTTCATGACTGGATATGTGGAAATTAGTCTAAATAACTAGGCTCGTCCTCCACTTTCTGCACTTTCATTTCCACTGTAAATATTTGAGGGTATGACCATACGTTGATTTTCGTTGATGCATTGATTCAGCGATCAGCGTCGATCCAAAATGAAAACATCAAACATATTATAACACCCTGCAGCAAGCAAGCAGGCGATGCATTTTATGTTGAGCTGGACTAGTTTTATTAAAAGAGATCAGAAGTGATGGTGTTAAATCACCACAGTATTGTCCAGGGCTGGAGAAGCTACTTGGAAATCATGATGGAAGTCGTATCGCAGCAGTTTGTCGATTCTTCATCCGTTGAATGGATATAATGTGGTGTGGTGATGAAACTTGAGATTTACACCTCTAGTAAAATCTCCTCTTTTTCTCTGTCAGTCCGACAGGTCTGGTGCCGTACCCCTCCACCCCCACCACGTTTGGGGACCTGCGAGCGGCCAACGGTCAGGGCCAGCAGAGACGCCGCATCACCTCCATCCAGCCTCCCAACGGCTTGCAGGAGTGGCTGCGCATCTTCCAGGTGTGTGTCTGCACCAGTGTGTGTGTGTTCCAGTGTTCCACATTGGTGTTAAACAAAGCATACAAATTCCAACATTTGTGTAATAGTCATCTTACAAGCAGTACAGTTAAAGCTCCCCCTACTGGTCAGGATGTTCTTTATACTCGTAGCTTCTGACGTTGTTAGAATGAATATTAACTTGAACCTCTAGTTTGGTGTGGGATTATCAACACATTTGGGGGCTCAACATTGGCGTTCTGTGGTTTAACAAATTGTCCGGCCCTCCTCTGGACGTAGTTGACCGTCTGCTGCATCGCTGCGCTTCGCCTCGCATGAGACGCTGGTGCAGTTCTCACAGCTCGGTCCTGTTCCATCACGCAGGAGACGTGACGCCCAAACTCCTCCACTCCTGATAATTATCCTCTTAACGTGGCTCCTGAAAATGGACGGTCTCTAGTTTGCAGTCTGCAGACGCAATTCTGCAGCCACACCCGGGTTCCTGTAGCATTCGTGACTTTAACTGTAAAGCCAAAACACCCCAATTTTGGTTTCTATGTAAAATTCATTTCCAAAACAAACTCGTATTGCATTTTTGGAGGAAGTGGTGCTGCCTGGAAGTGGGAGTTATACAGACAGGCTTTTTGGGTTTGGTTGTAATGTGAAAAATGAGTGCCGGTAATACCCGTTCTTACTAAAGACCCTTTAAAACCAGCTTGTACGTTGCAGAGGTTAGATTTTAGTTGTAAAATCCTCCTCCACACTCGTCCCTTTAATGAGAACAGCACAGAGTTCCCCATCGGGTTCATGACTCGTTCCTTTAAAGCATGATCGTTGCAGTGACATCAAACAGCAGCGCCGTGACTCATCAATCGGACCCAAATCAATATTCCTCAGACGTCCTCTGCTGCTGCTGCTGCGTTTGTTTACTCCTCCCTCCTTCTACTCCATCACGCCATACGAATGACTCATGAGTTTATGGATGAAACTTTATTAATCGGAACCAAATCTGAACAGTGGGTACATATTTGTGCTGTACTGTGATAGGGCTGGGCAATACATCGAAAAGTGATATTTAGAAACTCTAATCGACATAATCTTGAATATTCTGAATAAAATAATAATAATAATAATAATAATAATAATAATAGTAAAATAATAAATTCTAAAATTAATAATAATTTTAGAAAATCTAAATAAATGAAAAGTACCATATAATACCGTATGGCCTCTTAAGAGGAAAGATGTTCTTAAACCATGCTTAACAAGTAACAGTTCATTAATCATAATCAATATAAAATGTTCGCAATTAATCATGATATGGATTTGAGGTGATATGACCCGGCCCTACTCTAAACTCCCTTCTAATGCCACAGTGTCCATGTGTCTCTCTCAGACACACACACTCTGTAAAACATAGTGTGGTTGTGTGTGTGTGAATCTCTCGTTAGTCCAGTGTTCGAGGACATGTCTGATAATAGAGGCACTGTGGGAGTGCAGGATGGGGGGGACGTGGGGGTGTGTGTGGGTGAAATTCCACCTCTCTGACTTACAGTTAAGGCCTTGGGGCTGAAGGACGCTGCTCACTGTGTGTGGAACGGCATCAGAAGGTTCTCACCCAGATCAACAGTATAAACAGATTTAAGTGGGCGGGAGCTAACAGTTGGTGGGCGGGCAACTGGGCGGGGCTTCCATGTGATTGATGGGCACATGATTACTGTTTGTAATAAATATGTATATATGGCTGTGTTGTGGTGTTGCTCTCTGGTTTGGGATGACGGTGAAAATGAAGGGCAGAATTTCGTCTGATGACTGTAATTAATTTTCTTTTGGGGGTGTGTGTGTGTGTGTGTGTGTGTAGAGCTGGAGTGGGCCAGAGAAGCTGCTGGCGCTGGATGAGTTGATCGACAGCTGTGAACCCACGCAGGTGAAACACATGATGCAGGTTATCGAACCACAGTTCCAGAGAGACTTCATCTCATTGCTGCCCAAAGAGGTACTCACACACACACACACATCTACACACACATTTACTGAACTCTTTACTTTTTAGCACTCTGCATGTAGATGATGATGAACACCGTAACTCTAACAACATGCTCAGAACACACAACTTTTCAGCTCTTCTGCTTTCCTAACATTCACTTTAATACAAGATTCAGGATTCTCTATGCTGGTCGAGTGGTGAGGGTACTAGGGTACTCGTCTCTGGAGCAAGAGGTTGTGGGTTTACATTCTACCTCCAGCACTACCGCCACTGGAGCAAGGGCCTTAACCCCACGTTGCTGCAGGGATACTGTACCATCTGTTAAATGCTGTGAATGTAAATGTGCAAATTTAAAGACAACTCAACCAGATAAAATTAAAGAAGCACCATAAAAACATTTTAAAAATAAAACATTAAACAAAATCATTAAAAAATAAAGTATTAATGCAGAGAACAAACGGGAACAGCATTTTATTCCTCCCTCAAAGCACACCCTGACAGTTTTCACTTCTTTCCTATCTAACACGTACATTTTCTACTTTTGATCTTTGCTGTTGCTTTCTGTCTTTTCTTATTATAGATGTTCATCTCATGTTTTCATCATCACGCTGTGTTTCTGTGTTGTTCCTCCCACCTTTACACACACCTTTACTGCACCACACTTTTAGGGACATTCTATAAACTGAATGTTTAATGTAGCTTAAAAAAAAATAACCCTAACCATAACATCAGAAAATGAAACTTACATGGTATCTTAGCAACAACCAAAACTGGGATGCCATTTTTCACCCCCAGAGATATTTTGTTTGCTTTTTGTAATATGAATGGAAGGATTAAATCAGCATATGAGATTGTCTCCTATAGAGCTGCCGGGATCAGTTGGATGAATGAATGAATGACGTCATTTAATTGTTTATTAATTAAGTTGTTTTCATTTCTTAAAACGCCCCTGCCCGAAAATCCATCCACAGCCCTAGCATTGCGTATTACGACAGTGCCCATCGTTGTTCAGCTGTGTTCCACTTCAGTGTTGCCAGATTTTGGTATCGTATCAGACTTGATGTCGGCAGACGTCGAGTCGTTGTCCAGTAAATGGATATAACGTGGTATGGTGGTGAAACCTGTGCTTTACACCCCTAAGTGTTGTACAGACACACAGACTCTCCTCCTCCTGAGTGTTTACATCCATAATCATGCAGTTCGGGAGGAAAAAGGGAGGACGGAACTTATCACACCATCCTCTAATCTCAAAGCTCCTTCATTAAAACGCCTTAAGCACGGGATCGTTACTGTCAGCAGGTGAAGAAGAATTAATCCTCTTTCTCTCTCTCTTGCTTCTTCCCAGTTGGCCTTGTATGTGCTGTCGTTCCTGGAGCCGAAGGACCTGCTGCAGGCGGCTCAGACGTGTCGATACTGGCGCATCCTCGCCGAAGACAACCTGCTCTGGAGGGAGAAGTGCAGAGAAGAAGGTGAGAGGAAATGCACATCCACCAAATCAGCACAGTGCTGAACATTTCTGAGTAATAATAAGTAATGAGATTTTTAAGAACTGCTTTCTTGCATTGAATTTATACTGAGAAATCATATTAAACGTAGGGGTTGTAATGAAGCATCGATTCAGTGATCAACGATACCCACATTGATCTACACAGATTCAATGATCAATGAACCCATAGCTTCGATCCTAAACGAAAATATCGGTCGGGTGTCGTACATATTGTAACGGCACTTTATATTGAACAGGAGGTATGTTTTTATTAAAAGAGAATAGGAATAAAAATGATATTTTATTAGCTTTTTGTGATTTGATATGAATGAGTGATGGTGTTAAATCACCATAAGGATCAAAAACAAATAAAGCTTCTAAATATTTTACCTTTTATTTTATGGGTATCGTGTGTATTGTTGAGTTTGAAACAATGTGTTTAAACAACTCTCATTAGTTCAATTTTGTTTTAAAAAAGCTGCCAAATTTCTCAATTTTAAGGAGCTGCTACCATCGTTAGACATCAACCGATAACAGCAGTGGACAATGTAGTGCCACCTACAGGACCAAGATCCGTTTCAGGGTTTTATATGAGTCAAGTTGGCATCACCAAAAACAATGAAACTGGGTTTAAGTGTTTAATATTTATATATGTATGTTTTTTCATAATGGTTGCTGATTCTGAGCCTTTTTACGTAAATGCAGCTTGTGTAAGGGGTTGATTAATGAAGATCAGCGCTGGAATGGGGTTGCCGGCGGTGTTTAGAAAGCTCAGTTCTGGTGATTAGCTCTGATTAGTGCTCTCTGGTGTAATAGATTTATTAACTTATGTAACCTAATTTTCTTCAGTGTGTTTAGAGTTGAGATTTACTGAACTTTGCTCTCTCTGTCTTTATTGCGTAAGGCTGCCTAGGGTTGGGGAATTTCACCTCAAATCGATATCACGATTATGTGAACATTTTACCTCAATTATGGTTAAGCAAGAGCTGATGTGGAATTAGAGGTCATGAATGTTGGGTGTTGCTTGAGTCAGCCGGCGGTGTCCCTGACGACGGCTGCCGTGGCGCTGTGTCCAGGTATCGAGGAGCCGCTGCACAGTAAGAGGAGGAAGGTGGTGAAGCCGGGGTTCAGTCACAGTCCCTGGAAGAGCGCCTACATACGGCAGCATCGGATAGACACCAACTGGAGGAGAGGAGACCTCAAATCTCCCAAGGTGCTTCACCTGCAGCCGTCACTCTTTCACTCACTCACTCACTCCTTCACTCCTCACTCCATCATCCCTCTCTCCTCTCTCTATACACTGCTGGTTTGGTGGAGAAATCTGGTTTTTATTGATTTATTTGTCACTTCTTTCTTCCTGCCCCTCTCTCTTTCTCTACGTCCCTCTCCCTCCATCTCTGCATTGCCCTCTCTCTCTCTCTCTCTCTCTCTCTCTCTCTGTAAATCTCTCTCTCTCCATCTTGCTGAATCATTCTCTGTACGTATCTCTCTTTCTTAGTATTGCTGTCTCTGTGTATCACTTTTTTCTGTATTTTTCATCTCTCCTGCTCTCTGTTTCTCTGTCGTTTCTAATAATCAGAAGAGGAAATTTGTCCTCCTGCTACGTGTGTGTGTACATATTGCTGTTTTAGTAAAAAGTGTTGAGAGATGGTTAGAGGTTAGTGATGTCCAACGCTTTTTATTTTCTCCCCCCACCCCTTTTGTCAGGTGTTGAAGGGTCACGACGATCACGTCATCACCTGTCTGCAGTTTTGTGGGAATCGCATCGTCAGCGGCTCGGATGACAACACGCTGAAGGTCTGGTCTGCTGTCACCGGCAAGGTAAATCACTCTCTTCTCCGCGCTCTCTCTGGTCTTCTCTCGTTTTTTGGGGAAAGTGCCTGAGCTCTGGAACCTGGCTGTGAGAACTGCTTTGAAATTGGAAATTGGATTTTGGTTGTTGGTTTGAATGTAAGAAGCGTTGAGTGGAATGATGTACAGTAGATGTGTGTTGAGGTGGTGCTGATGGTGGTGAGCGGCTTGTTAAACAACCCCAGTGGGCTACACTCCTCCCTTGCTCCCTCCCCTCATCCCCCAGCTGTACACAGGCGAGCGGAGTGTCATGACACGCTGTCGTCAGGTCGTGTGTTGGGCGTCCCAGCTGGCTTGTTGTGTGTCCCTGCAGTCACTTTATGAGTGTGTGGGGTGTGTGTTAGGGGCGTGTGCTGCGCAGAACATGGCAGTCAAGTCATGCAGAAAAACTCCATGTTATTGTCCTTCATCTATTATTCACACTGGACACTGAGCTGCAGCTTTCACGCCTCAACTGCTCACACACACACCGCCCCCTCTCTCTCTCTCTCTCTCTCTCTCTTTCTCCACCCCTCACTTCATTTAATCCCCCTCTCTCTCTCTCTACATCCCTTGCTTTCCCTACCTTAATGCCACTTTCTTTCTCTCTCATCTTTTCTTAAAGCCTCTCTCTACACCTTTTCTTCTTGCTCTTTTACCCTCTCTAGCTCTCTCTTCCTCTCTCTACTGCTTTACTTAATGCCCCCTCTCTTTTGCTCTCTCATCTCTTCCCCCTTTCTCTTCATCCCTTCATCTCTCCCCCTTCTTTTCACACTCCTCTTTTCACACTCACACTTTCACCTTTTCTGCTTGTCTTGATGCTTCTCTCTCTCTCTCTCTCTCTCTCTCTCTCTCTCTCTCTCTCACACACATCCCTACCTCCATTTCATCCCTTCGTTATTCTCCCTGCTCTCTCTGTCTCTCTCTGCCTTTATCCTCTCTACATTTCTTCATCTAGCCCTTTCTTCCTCTCTCTTTATATCCCTCCATTCCTTTCTTTTCCTCTCTCTGCCTTAATGCCTCCCTTCACTCCATTGCTCTCCCCCTCCCTTTCAATCTCTTTAATGTCCCCCACCACCACCACCTCTCTCTTTCTCGCATAATTAGGTATTCATGATGCTTGCTGACTCAGTGACATGGGCCTTGTGTAGTAGGTTTAGGGGGCTTGTTCAAGTGTGCGTGTATGTGTGTTTGTGTGTGTGTGAGAGTGTGCAATGTGCTGCTTCTCACTACAGTGTGTGTATTATCACCCCCCAACTCCATTTTTCCCCTCTGGGTATAATAAAATCCTTCTTTCCATTCTGTCTCTCTCCGGGCCGCGAGTCCTACTTGCGCAGTGTGTGTGTGTTGCGTGTTGGCCGGCTTCCCGCCGCAGTAGTGTGTGTGTGTGTGTGTGTGTGTGTGTGTAGGTGTGTTTTGGTTGTGCGGTGTCACCATGCTGTCTGACAGGACGTCATCGTGGCAGATGGCTCTCGTTCAGATGGCTCATCATCTCCCCCACTCCCTCTCTCTCTGTGATCTGGGACCAGCTTTCACCCTGCTCCAAAATCTGTACCTTAAACGCAGAATGAGTGTGTGTCTGAGTGTGTGTGTGCTGTGTGGTTTCGAAGGACCTACATTTCACCCGTCATCCCATAATTCGTCTGCACCTCCCATCTGGATGTTAGAGTAAGTCTTGGTGCTCCCGTCTCGGCTGGGTGTTGTGTTATTTGGGAGGAAGTTCCCCTCTCGTATTAGGAACCCCGCTCTCCTCTCCCCCACCCGGAACGCCGGCCGCTTGTACCGACAGCGTCGTCACCTGGAAACCAAGAATCCGTCTTCTCTCCGGTCTGATCGGAACACCATGGGAATTTCCTCTGCATCGCACCGGCCAATTATACTGCAGCGCCGTCTCCTTTTGAAGTGGCTGTCAGCGAGGACTGGGATGCTCTCTCTCCCTCTCTCTCCCTCTCTTCCTCTCATCATCACAGCACCGCTGTCTGCCGCTACGTCCCAGTTAGAGCTGCGGGAATGATTTATTCCCTTTTTAAAGGGGGTAAAAATCTCCTCCACAGCTGTTCCTGCCACCTGCGATTCTCCCTCCTCCACCTCCGCATCACCTCTCACACCTCCGCTCACCTGGACGTTTACTCACACCGCTGCGTTTACCGGCCGTCCGCTCCAGGGGTTATCAACATGGTCCTCTTTTTATTAAACACACTGTCCAGGAGCACTGAGGTGGCAAGTAGGGGATGAAAGGTCTTGAGCTGACCTTCCCAAACCCCCAAATATTTCTCTCTCTCTCATCCCTACCTCTGTTTCATCCCTTCGCGATTCTCCCTGCCTTAAAGCCCACCCTCTCTCTTTAGCTCTCTAATCTGTTCCCCTCTTTCTTTTACATCCCTTCTTTTCTCTCTATACCATTTCTCCTTTTCTTTGTTTCTCTCTCTCTCTCTCTCTCTCTCTCTCTGGCTCAGGCAGGTTGTTTGGAGATTGTGATTAAGTTGAGGAATGTCAGTGGGAGAGAATAGTTGAAATTCCTTTTCTCCCCACTCAAGTGTGCAAGTTTAAGCCTTCTCCTCTTTCTCCAACCCGCTCTTTCTCCTCCGCCTCTTTCCTCTCCTCCTCCTCTTCATTCTCCTCTTCCTACTCCTTTCCTCCTCCGCTTCTTCTTCCTCCTCCTACTCTTCCTTCTCATTTTCCCTCTTATTCCTCTTGTTCTTCCTCCACTTCTTACCCTTATCCTCCTTCCCCTCCTATTCCTACTCTTCCTCCTCATTTTCCCTTCTTTTCTTCTTGTTTCTCCACTTCCTCTTCATTTTCCCGCCTCTTCCTGCTCCTTCTGTTCTTCCTCTTCTTCCTCCTCCTGCTCCTCCTCCTCATTTCCCTCCTCTTCCTCCTCCTCCACATTTATCCTCCTCCTACTTTTTTCCTCATTTTCCCTCCTCTTCCTCTTGTTATTCTGCTTCCTCCTCCTCCTTCTCTTTCTTTTACTTTTCATTCTCATTTTACCACCTTTTCCTCCTCCTCCTCCTGTTATTCTTCCTCTCCTTGTCCTTCTCTTCCTCTTCTTCCTCCTCATCTCTAGTTCCTTCCTCCTATTCTTCTCCTCCTTCCTCATCCTCTGCTTTCTCCTCTACATTTTCTACATAGGTTAGAATACCTGACTCAATACTAACTAGGGGTCAACTGATACGGCTATATTTCATGGCTGATGCCGATTATTACTAGTTGAGCACATCAGCAATATTTTGAATCAATAGATTGCTGTAAAAATGCAAATTGACGACAATTTTGAATAACAAATACTTCCAAAACATCATTCATTTCACTTAATTTGTTGCATCACTTAAAGCTTGCTCAAGGACTTGGCTAAACCCATCACACCTTAACCGGACAGAGAGTGAGGTGGGCGGGACGTTCCTCTAGACCACAAATTGGTAACTTCAGACAGAGAGAGGTGGCCAAATCATACGGGTTTTAAAAACAACCAATGTTGATAACTTAAAAAAAATGTCAATCAGACCCGCTGATAATTGATGGACCTTTAGTACTAGCTGTGATGGTGAATGTTTGGTGTTCAGTCAGGCGGATGCTGAAGCCAAACCCAAAAACCCGGTCAAGACAGGAATGTGTGTTAGGAATGCGAGCTCTGCACTCAAAAAGAGGTGGTGAGGTGCTAATTTGTGTACAGCGTGATCTAGCTGAGACATTCAGCTCAGAGCTGGGCTTAAACACGATCGAACTGTGCCATCGTTTACGCTTCTAAAAACCATGTTAATCTCTTCTTACCCCAGGACAAAAAGGCATTCATATGAGCGTTTTGATTTAATGACTAATCTCTTCTCTCCACTGTTGAAAACCAGCAGCAGACAAACGACACACGATGAGGTAGATTTGCTGCAGCTTGCGTTTCAGACCTCACTAGTTGTTGTAGCACTCTTTTCCCCTGGTAACTGCTGCAGTTCACACAAGGCTGGACCATATAAGTTCAAATCAGTATGTCAAATAATTCAATATTTTACCTCGGTTACGATTAATCAGCGTATCTTTTGTTCCGGATTTTTATTGGCCTCATAGTTCATTGGTAAGGTTTGTACTGTAAATTAAACACTTAAATTAAAGCTGGGATATTGTTTCTAATAAACGAGTGCACATCATAGTGATGTTAAAATAACCGAGGAAGGCATACAATATTAACATGTTTTTAAGGGAACACTACATCAGCACACACTGGGGAAAATACTAAAAGAATTTCTAAAGCATTAACTGAATTTCAGATGTAATCAAAATAAGCCAAATGGACAATATTACGCTGAATATTGGTTTTGATCATTTTTTGTTTAATTGCCCAGCCCTACTCCACACCCGGTTTAACACAGTAGCAGTGTGTAGCCTCTGATCTGAGTAGGAGCATGCGTTTGATGTGTGCGTGTGTGAATGGGGGTGTGTGTGTGTGTGTGATGAGATTATAGCCTGTTTCCACACACACACTGCTGTATGATAGCGGTGCTTCCGGCTCCGTTTCCGCACGGCGAAACGGAGATTACAAGGTCTGATTAGCCCCAATGCCTCTTCCTCCTCGTGATGAGGATAAAGAGCCCAACACGCTGATCACCATACAGATATTATATTTGTGAAGTGAGGAGGAGGAGCAGGAACGGGATCTGACAGGTTTGGGCTGGTTTTTCTGGTGGTGATTACTGATTCAGCATCAGCTGCACTGTACCATAAACACTGATCCCAGCGCAGACCAACTCACTACACTTTTCTTCCTTCCCTGCCTCTTCCTCCTTGATCTCTATTCATCTTTCCCTCCTCCCTCTCTCTCCATCTCTTGCCCTCCTTCCTGGCCTTTTTCTTCTATATCTGTCAGTCTCTCTCTTTCTCCCTCTCTCATCTTCGTTCCCTCCCTCTTCCTGCTCTATCTGTCCATCTTTTCCTCTTCCTCCTTCCCTTCCTCTCTTTTCTTTCCTCCCTCCCTGCCGCTTCCTGCTCTATCTGTCCATCTCCCTCTCCATCCCCCTCTCTTGCTGCACTCCCTGCCTCTATCTCTGTCAATCCCTCCCTCTTTCGTCCTCCTTCCCTGCCCTTTTCTGCTCTATCTGTCCATCTTTTCTCCTCCTCATCCCCCCCACACCCCTCTCTCTCTCTCTCTCTCTCTCTCTCGCCGTGACTCAGACTGCACCTTTGGCTGATCACCAAGTGTTTTTTCCATGCAGACTGCAGCACGCTCACGCCCTGCACTCCTCCTCCTCCTGTTCCTCCCATCCAGCAAACTGATGACCAGTCCTAAACAAACACACACACACAGAGCTTTTCTGCTGATCCATCATCAGCTGCTGCTAATTTTACCTCGGTGGTGCTGAGCGTGAGGCGGGTCTCAGGTCAGTGGAGATGAGCCACACTCACTGCTGTATGGATGCTCTGCTTCGCTCTCTTTTTAAGCACAGATGAAGTGCTCTCTCCATTCCTGCAGCTTAATCGCTCCACTCCTCCTCCTTCTCCCCGTTTACCTTCATCTCACCTTAATGGAGTCCATTCTCACTGCCTTTTAAAGACTTCAATACCCATAAAGCGGTGCTGAGTGTGATTTGCTTGTGCCGAGGCTGTGGCGGTGTGTGTGTGTGTGTGAGAGGACGACAGTTGACCTTGTCTGACCACACCCTGCGGTATCTCCACACTACACTGGTGTTTTACACTCCAGAGGAGAGCTGAGCTGACACAGGGCTGTTACACTGCATATATATTTATATGTAGTTATTTACACCAGCTCCTCCTCGCCCTCCTCCTCCTCCTCCTCCTCCTCCTCTTTCTCTTCATTTGTTTTCCACCCCCTGCTCCCCCTCTTCCTCCTTCTTCTTTCTCTTCCTCATTTTTCTCCTCCACCTTTTCCTCTTTGTCCTCTTCACCACCCTCTTCCTCTATGTCCTCCTCCTCTTCCTTGTTCTCTTGCTCCTCCTCCCTCTTTTTTTCCTCCTCTTCCCCTCCTGATTGTGCATCTCTTTCTTCTGCTCCCCTTCCTCTGTCTCTTCCTCTCTCTTCTTTCTCCCCTTCCTGCTCTTACTCCTGCTCCTCCTTCTCATCACCCTCTTCCTCTTCAGTCTCCTCTTCCTCTCATTCAACTTCCTTCTCCTCCTCCTCTTCCTCTTCATTCTCCCCTTCTTCCTCTCCTGTTTGTGCTCCTCCCCTCGTCCCCTCCCTCCTGAGTGTGTGATGTGAGGATGAGAGCATAAAGCCCCCTCTTGGGGATTCCAGGTTTTATCTGCAGCTTCAAACGCGCCCCGTTGCCCCTCCGTCTGAGTCTTAATCTCACCCTCATCCTGCCCCACCGCTTCCCCTCGGACCCGGGTCCGTAGCGCAGGCTCGCAACGCAACGCGTTGTCGTGGTGATTGTGGTGGTTATGGAGCCGGCTGTGACATGCATAATTCAGGTTGAAGTGTGTTAATATTCATGAGCAGCCCTGCTCTTAATGCATGTCACGTCACAGCTGCTTCAGGCACGAGAGTGTGTGTGTGTGTGTGACTCGTGACTCTTTGATCTGTGTGATCGGGGTCATGCTACATGAATACAGTTCAGCACTGGAACTTTAGTTCTCTCACACGTTTTCTTTCTCTCACTTATTACTTATCTCCCTTCTCTCTTTCTCATGCTCTGTCTCTTTGTCTCTGCACCTCTTTCTTTTCTCTTGCCCGTCTCTCCCTTTCTACCTTACTCACTATCTTTCTCTTTCCACCTTACTCCTGCTTGCCCCTTCTCTCTCTCTCTCTCTCTCTCTCTCACTCGCTCGCTCTTTTTATTACCATCTTTCTTTCTTTCTTTTTCTTTCTTTCTGTGATTTGCTCTCTCTGTCTCTCTCTCCAGTCTGTGCTGCTCGTTGTGACTAGTTGAGTTTTGTGATTTCCGTGTTGGGTAAAGGCAGTATCAGGTGATAGAGTGGAATGATGAGTAATGAGAGGCGGGTTAATCCTGCATTGCTCTTCATCAGCTCGACTCTTGCTTCATAACCGCCAGACCTCCCTCTTTTATTTCTGTTTTTACTTCAGGAGCCAAATCCAATTTGGCCTTTTAATTAAATATGTGGAGGAAACGCTGTGAGAGATTTCTCCATCATCCCTGACCCGGAGGAGTGTGTTGCTGGCGTGGTTAGGGCCAGCTGGCTTTCCTTACAGCCTGAGATCGAAGTCCGAGCTGTGTGAGCGATGCTTGATAGGCAAGCTCGATGAGCTCACCTGTGGAGCTACATAAAACATCTCTGAGCGGTTTTCACCAGGGCTGGGCCGTTAGCGTCTCAAATCAGTATCACGATTGATGGAACATTTCACCTTGATTGGGATTAATGAGCAATTATTTTGCTTTGTTAGTGTTTATGTTCTCCTGAATATTAAACTCTTTTTTATCTCTTCTTTTCTGCAGTGTTTGCGGACGCTGGTGGGCCACACAGGGGGTGTCTGGTCCTCTCAGATGAGGGACAACATCATCATCAGCGGCTCCACCGACCGAACGCTGAAGGTGTGGAACGCCGAGACGGGCGACTGCATACACACGCTGTACGGACATACCTCAACCGTGCGCTGCATGCACCTCCACGAGAAGAGGTACACACACACACAGCCTGATGACGCTCACTTACACACACCAGCACAAGTTACAGCAGGCGCTGCTAGGACTGGGCAATGTCACCTCAAATCAATATCACAATTAATTTAATCTCGTTTAACAGTAATGAGCAATTATTTGTTTCTTTTGCCGTTAAAGTTCACTGATGGGCCTGTTTTTTGTCAGTTTGTTGTAAATGTTGTTTTTGATCATTTTGAGTTAATTGTCCAGCCCCAGTTCCTGCTCTCCTACAGAGTGTGGAAGTGTGGTCTTCATATTTTGGGACGTTATGTCTCGTCTTCTGTGTGTTTATTTCATGCTCTATAAACACACACACACACACACACACACGTACACACACACGCACGTACACACACACACGACTGTAAAGGGCTGCTTGAAGTGCTTACAGGCATTGAGTGGCATACGACAGCAGCACACACACACTTCAGTTCATTATATTGGGTGGACAGTACACACTCCAGTGACTCTGTTCAGCCTCAGGACAGTGTTGGTGAGTGTGTGTGTGTGTTAGAGTGTGTTTGTGTTTGGTTGCTAACTCTGGGGAATGACCTGAAACACCAACCACTTATTGTTTTTCTTTTACTCTGCAGTGGCCACTTACCAAAAAACATTCACATCTCAAGCAGCATTTAGGGGTCGACTGATTATTGAGCCCGGCTGATTAGCAATGCCAATATTAATATAATGTTTAAAACCAATATGCCAATAAAGTAAATTAATTTAAAATCATGTTATTTGGGCTCTGATGTAACCGTCTCTCAAATTCCTGCACTGCAAACCTGCTGCTGCTAAA
Organism: Distichodus sexfasciatus; assembly: GCA_032718565.1. Classification (NCBI taxonomy): domain Eukaryota; kingdom Metazoa; phylum Chordata; class Actinopteri; order Characiformes; family Distichodontidae; genus Distichodus; species Distichodus sexfasciatus. Next base: position 694,156 of record JAVGVS010000141.1, read on the forward strand.
CTGGGACTCTGAACTGGATATGTTTCAGATTTATTCTAGTTTAGAAAGGAAATGGAGCATTGAGCTATTTATTTGTTTGTTTCCTTATTTAATTTTATTTTTAGAAAGTAACTGCTTGGAGCGCCCTGCAATTTTATTTTAAGAACATTTATCAGAATTAAGTATAGGCTTAAAAACATTTAGATTAAGTTTTTTAGTTGGAGTATTTATTCTTTTACATTTTGACAATTTTCCGACAAACATTGGATCGTTATATCGTATTTTTAGTTGTTTTATTTAGTAATAATCAGTATCGGTGTCGGCTGTAATAAGAACAGTATCGTGGAGCCCTAGTGCAGCAGGTTTTAGTGCATGTGAATGTTTCAGGTTGAGAGGGAGAGCGGTGAGGTGTGTTTGTTGGTCTCTTGACTAACGTAACCCGCTGTGCTTCAGGGTGGTGAGCGGCTCCCGGGACGCCACGCTGCGGGTGTGGGACATCGAGACGGGGCAGTGCCTGCATGTGCTGATGGGTCACGTGGCGGCGGTGCGCTGCGTGCAGTACGACGGCCGCAGGGTGGTGAGCGGAGCGTACGACTTCATGGTGAAGGTGTGGGACCCCGAGACCGAGACCTGCCTACACACACTACAGGGACACACCAACCGAGTCTACTCACTACAGGTGAACACACACACCCCCCACCCCATGGAGGTACAGCTAGAGATTAAAATAGAATTAAAACTTTAAATTAAGAGTGTGAGCTCAAACCACAATCAGGACGTTCTGATCACTTTAGTGCTGATGATGTAGTCAACCTGCAATTCTGTCTCAAGTGTTAATTTTTGCAGCTGATTTTGGATTAGATTTCATTTTAATCTTAGTCTAGATGCCAAAGCTAAAGTTGTTCCATTTTAGTCCTGTCTCATCTCATCTCGTTAACAAATTTAGATCTTGAGATCTAGTTTGAACTGGTCGACAAGCTTTTTGACGTTTCTCGCCATGCTCTTGTTAAAGCCATATACAGGATGACGTGTGGTGGTGGTATTTGGGGAGCACTACTGAGTGAGATGCAGTAACGCTCCTGGTTTTCTGTGAATACGCTGTGCTACGTCCCCAGCATCGGTGATTTCCACATTTGGCTGTAGAGAGAGAGAGCAGTGCAGTGAGGCGGCAGCAGCAGCGGCGGTGGTGTTGGTGGACTGGCCGGAGGTTTTTTGGGCCAGCGTCCAGGTTTTTGGCCCCGGCGTTGAGATCCGGCTCCTTGGGGCCGGGGGTTTGTTAAGAGCTTTAGCGTAATTACATCAGAAAAGTTTAATCAAATAAAGTGCCATTTAATAGAATAACAAAAATGGGGAGGAAGGGGACGTGGGGCTGATCCGGTTGAGTCCGCATACCAAAACCCAGTCACTGCCGCTTGGGCCGAGTCCTCTTACGTCACAGAATGGAGGACGCCCAGAACCGTACTCATACACCCGGCTCATGCAGCAATTAATCAACACAATCGATTACTAAAATAGATGCCAACTAATTTACTAATTATAGTGTGTCCCAGGTCGTCCCATCATTATGTAAACACAGGCTTCCTTTCCAGTGAACGCCATCAGAATGAGCAGTGAAATGATGATGCTGCCACTGATAAAATTCCGTTGGAATACGAGATAAAAAGCAAAAGGTTAAAATAAATGACATCCGTTTTTCTTGCAGTGTCTCACGTGAGAGTGAATCTGCAGGCAAACGTGTTGGAGATAACGCTGAGACGATAGCAACCAAAAGCAGAAAATATGGACTCTTATGTAGAATATGTTGCATGTTGTTATTTATCGTCCTCAAACATGGTGCTCAAACATGTTATTAGGAAGATGTTATTAAGTCTCTTTACCAAATATATAAATATTTAAATTATTTGAATCATTAGAATGCTAGTTAGATTTTAGTGGGTTTTCAGTGTGTTTTTAAAAGGTTTAATGTGTGTTTTCTTTGTTGCCCACTAATTAATAACTCAAGAAATAAATCACCAATTAATTAATTGTGACTCTGCACGGCAAAACCAGTCGCTTGTCGCAAATTTTCAAAATTGAGTTATGTTTTCATGAAAGGGCATAATGACTGAGATATCAACATTCAAAGGAGTCGGGTTTCTCCTGTCACGCCAAGTGAGAAACGGAGAAATCTGCCTTTGAAGTTGACTATCGACACAGCACTCACAGACGCTTGGTGCGGTCGCGGCTATGTTTGTATTTACGGTAGCCTACGCTGCATTCACAGCCACACGGATAGCCTACCTGCGTTCGGTTAACTGAACTCGGGAGACGGAGATGGATTCCGGAGAAATATCTTCACGCTAGTCAACCAGTGGATTTACTGTAAATATTGAAGTAGAGCGGTCAAAACAGAAACTTTTAACATTCTGCTGGAATTGAATTCCTCACCTCAAGAAAGTCACGTTTTTAGGATGGAAAGGGTAAGTTTTTCAGCAAAATTTATTCACAACAGTACAGTATAGACCTTACACTGTTTCAAAAACAAAAAATCCAAAATTTTACCCCACGCAACATAAACGCTTGTTTTTCTTGGAAACCTCCGTTGCGACAAGCGACTGGTTTTGCCGTGCAGGGTCACAGTTATGTTAACACTGATTACTTGCCAAACTGCTCGTAGAATGGTAACTTCAGGGTTTGTCTTGTGCATTTAGATGCAGTTCTTTATTTGTAACATAAGTACTTATACAAGTACAACAACAATACTAAAATTACAAATAGAAATGACAGAATAAAGTAAAGAAACCTTCCAAGAATGTACAGAATTATCGAGATTATACATGTACAGTTATATAGTACAGATGTAAATGTATATTTACAGTACTCTGTTATAAAGAGGAACTGTACGTGTGCACATGTAGCTTTACTGTAATATGTTCCTGTTTATAGTGTAAGTCTCTTGTAAATTATATCATTTCTTCGTCTCCTAATCTCAGTTTAGGAAATGTTGATACTGTGGTAAATCTCTACATGTATCTACACGGTTCCTCGCCTGGGGAGAATGATGCTATAACCAGGACCAGTACGTGTGCATGTTCTGGTAAAAGTGCAGCTGTGAAGTGCTTTTCCTGTTTGCTGGTGTGCAGTTTGACGGCGTGCACGTGGTGAGCGGCTCTCTGGACACCTCCATCCGGGTGTGGGACGTGGAGACGGGGAACTGCATCCACACGCTGACCGGACACCAGTCCCTCACCAGTGGCATGGAGCTCAAGGACAACATCCTGGTGTCGGGAAACGCAGACTCCACCGTCAAGATCTGGGACATCAAGACCGGACAGTGCCTCCAGACGCTGCAAGGTGAGGAGAGAGGAGGGAAGGGAAGGTTTGGGTTTGATGGAAAGAAATGATATAGCGTTCCACAACGCTTGGTACATCAAACTAAATTGATCAGTGATTCAGTGATCGGTGAGGTCACAGTGTTGATCCAAAATGAAAACATCAGATTATATATGACCGATTCAGACAGGAATCTCACTGTAAAATTCCCAAAGTGGGAGCAGTAACTGGATTAACACACTGACGTCACCTCACTGTTGTCACGTGCATGCTATGTTGCTAACGGAACTGTTGGTAATAGACACTAAAGCAATAAGAAACATTGTGCTTGGTCTTCTTTTGCGTCGGAATTGCGTTCTTCATACAGAAATCTTGCATTTTGCACAGATTCCAACCGCCCATGATTTCGGCGCGGAAACTCCGGGAGGACGGAATGTTTACAGCGGGTCTGTCCGTACGGGATTAGTATTACCGGAGGTCATTTTTCCAGACCTTTTAACAGAAGGTCAAAGTCCCCGTAATCTTCTGACATTATTCGGAATGATTACGATCATGGCACGTTCTTTAAAATTTGGATTGAACCTCACGACTTTATTTGCGAAGTGTTATTGAGGGTTAAACTGGGAGCAGAACTATGTACAGATTGAGGTCTCGTTGTTTTGGAAAGCGTTGAAACTGGGGGAAGGTTTTGAAGATCAGACATTGTTAGACGCAACCTTCTTCCTTCTCAGCTCTAGTAGAGATCCCCTTTTCATCATCACCACCATCATCGTCGTTGTCGTCTTTTTGCATTGCTGTGTTTTTCATCGTGTCGTTTTCATCAATGTTGTTGAGTATGAACAAAGGGCTCGGTGCTAACGAGGTGCTGTCGGTGGAGTGACGCCTGATGGGGAAGAGGGGGGATGGGGAGAGAGGGGCGAGGCGAGGCGTCACGTTTGAGGGGGGAGGTTCGAGTCCCTGAGGGCAAGACGATGGTGTGTTGGGGGGGCTTCCTCTCTCATGGTTGTGATTTATAGGTCACAGAATTGGGTCAGTGGGCATCTCGTGTCCTCACTTTTTACTTAAACGCCTCTTTATGTAAAACAACGCAGAGCGACGCCGTGGCAACAGCCCCGAGGGAGGAACGAGAGAGGGAGGGGTGATAGACGCAGCACATGTCCTGTGTAGATGAGACGAGGAGAGTGTGTGTGTGTGTAAGGGTAACAGGCGGAGTGTGTGATGCTGAAGATGGGTGATTAAAGGTTTTGTCTCACACGAATGCAGTCGGGCCTCGTTAGGGCCATTTAGCTTTTGAAATGGAGATGTGGATGTTAATTGTTGGCGCTGAGGAACACTTCACACTCCTACATGTCCCGCTGTGGTCGCTGGTCGTTCTTCTGCTTTTTACCTCTATAGTGTGCGTAGAGTTCTGAACAACACACAGCTGTGAGAAGGCCGCAGTGTGTTGAGTTTGTGGCCAGTGTTCCTACAGGCCACGCCCACTGTGCTATCTGCAGTGACACACCTATATATACACACACACACACACACTCTCTCTTCCTCCCCCTGCAGTCTAGTCTGAGCCCTGAAGTCGTGTGTGTGTGTGTTGGTGGCAGCTCACAGTTCGGCAGCTCAAGGGCACAAACCTTTTTGTAGCACAGTAACCATAGTTACGTCTCCATCTCTCTACATTTCTCACACACACTCGTACTGAACGACACACACACAGATTTGCGCTCTCTGTACATGCATTGGTTTCTGTAACATGCACAGAGAGACAATGTTAATGTTGTAAAATTTGCAGAAGCTCTGAGTGACTTACAATGTCTTATAAAACTGTTGCACTGTTATCTTGCACGTGTGTGTAGGTCCTCAGTCGTGCAGGACATGATGTGGTAGTGTTGTGTGAATCAACAGCAGCTGAACTTCTTTTAGACGTTTCACTTCTCATCCGAAAGCTTTCTTCAGTTCTTCAGCTGGCAAAGCCTTTTGGACGAGAAGTGAAATAAGTAGAGATGCACGACAATGTCGGAATCACATCGGAATCGGCCGCTAATCTGAACCCGCGACCTCTTGGTCCAGGGGCGAGTGAGTGTCTTAACCGCTAGAGCACCATCGCGTCTTGAACGTGAAAAGAAACGAGACTTGAGAGTAATAAACTCACGTTCTTCTTCCCTCTCTCCTCTCGTCCTCGTCAGGTCCCCACAAGCACCAGAGCGCGGTGACGTGTCTGCAGTTCAACAAGAACTTCGTGATCACCAGCTCGGACGACGGCACGGTCAAGCTGTGGGACCTGCGCACCGGAGACTTCATCCGCAACCTGGTGACGCTGGAGAGCGGGGGCAGCGGCGGCGTGGTCTGGAGAATCCGTGCCTCCAACACCAAGCTGGTGTGCGCCGTGGGCAGCCGCAACGGCACCGAGGAGACCAAGCTGCTGGTGCTCGACTTCGACGTCGACGTCAAGTGAAGCGGCGCGAGGAAGAGGAGGGGGGGTGCCGGGCCTCCTCGCGCAGCTCCGCCACAGGACCCACCGCACGCTCGCTCGCTCGCTCGTCTCCTCTCGCCACGCCGTCCGCGAAGCCCCGCCCTTCGCCGGGCAAAGCGGGAGGGGGGAGGGGCCTCTGCAGCACAGCATTATGGGAAGGAAGGGGGCACGGAGCAGCAGCAGCAGGAGGAGGAAAGGGAAGGAACTTCTTCCGGGGTCGCGTTTCCTGCAGCCTTGCACAGAGACTTGGTGATCTCAAGCCTGACAATGTACAAACTTCTGTTTCTCTTCATCACCCCGTATTTTTCTTTCCTTCCCTCGTTTTCTCTTTGTTTTTTTTAACCTGAGCAAACAAGTCAACACTGTATGCACGGCGGATCTCCGAGCACGGCGCTGAGGAATGTATACAGACAGGTCAGAGTTTTAACAGAACGACGGACAGAACGAGTGAGAGACAAAAGGACGAGAGCTTTGTTCGGCTTCGTTTTGGCGAAGACAAAAACATTTTCAGTTTCACGTTATCGTTGGTGTCATTTTCTCCTCCACGTTATTCTTTTTTTTAATTATTATCATAAGTTCAACACACAACTGTGAAGCATCATTCTTTTTGTTCTTTTTCTTTTCACACAACATCAGTCGTTTTTACCCCCGTCTCCAGCTGCCCCTAGCGGCGAGTGTCAGTATTAAGCTACATCACCTTTTCGCTGTTTCACAGTTTGTTCTTTTCCGGTGGTGAGCGGTTCTTCGTTTCTTTCAGCGTTTCTGGACATGCAGGTTCCAGTCGACGCCTCACCATCGTCATCACCATCATCCTCCTCATCACCGTCACCACCACCCCGCTGTGTCAAACCAGGCTGCTGACGTTGGCTCTCCTCAGTACTGGTGCTTCATGGGAGATGGGGGTTATTATATATATTTTTTATAACCCATATACTCCATGTGAACTTGCCCCCCTTCCCTCTGCCCCAGTACTGTCCATCCCAGTGGCCAAAACTGGACTCAATGCTGCTAGTCACACGGAAAAATACAAATGAGGAGGAACTTTTCACTGGCTGTGACGTTTTAGTCCCAGACTAAATTCTAAAAAACTAAAATGTACTTCTAGAGTTTGGACTTAAAGGTTAAAGAGAAACATGAAATCAATATGAAAACAACTCACCCTTTCTTTGGTTCCTTCTTTTACTTTTTGCCACTGAAAACTTGAGCCAAATGTGCCTCTACGAGGCTGAAAAGACGGAGAAGTTCAGACGGGTTTTGCCTGCAGAGACGAAAAACTAAGGACAACTACAAATTATCTCGCCTAACGAGTGTGTGTTACAGTGTGAACGTGTGTTTGCTTGTGTGTGTGTGTGTGTGTGTTTGAGCAGATTGTTCACACATTCCTTTGGACAAAAGCTCATCAGCCCGTTCTGTGGGAAAATGTTTGGATGTGATGAATGAAAAAAAAACGAGAGAACGCTTGTCATTTTTAATTGGTTACAGGAACGAAGTCGTTTGTCAGCGGCAAGAAGCATCCACTTAAAGAGACGCACCGCTCGTTTGGCGAGAGATCGAGAACTGCTTTTTATTTCGTTGCTAGAAGTCACTGTTAACTTTCACTCGCGCGCCGAGCCGGAGCGTCCCTTTAAGGAAGTGGGTAAAGCATTTTTTGGGGGGGGGAACAGTGTGTGTTGAAAAGCCTCTCACCTGGAGCTGTGTGAAGTGTTAGGAGCTCAGCTGGTGTTGATCAGAGATTGTTTGGTTTCGCAGCTCCGTTAGAGGAAGAGAAACGCAACAGCATTCGTAGCCAAACGATTCGTCTCATTCTCCGAGTCACCAACTCAAGCTGAACTGTGAAAGTGGTTTAACACTGTATATTACGAGAAAATAAATACAAAACTCGTTCTTTCTCCTGTTTTTTTCTTTTCTTTTTTAATTTATGGTCTGGTTTGAGAAATCAGATGTTGGAGGTGTTGCTTTCCCCCCTCTCTACAGATTTTTGTTTTCCAGTCCATGTAAAACTGCCTGGTGTAACAGACAGACAAAAAAGAAACCTTAAAGGGATTGTCTATGTTTGATTTACTTAGAATTTTTATTTTCTTATAACTTAAGTGCAATAAAATGTGGGGTTATTATTTTTCCTTTATTTTCATTTCAAGCTTTTTTGGTTGTCTTTGTTTGTCACTGTGTGAAAGTGTCATATGTGCCCAATAAAGCTTCTACGGTTTATTGTATTCGTGAAATATTTTTACAACATGGTCCAGGTCTCACACACATCACTTACCCCTTTAACTTCCACGCGTTTTTCCCCATCATCGACTCAACGCTATAATACTCCAGTCAGGATTCTGAAACAAGAAGTAATTTCTTAGTTATTACTTAAATTAATAGAATAAATTAAATAGAATATGAAAGATGCATTTAAAGTGAAGTGAAAGTGATTGTCATTGTGAACACAGCACAGCACACAGTGCACCACAACCAAATGTGACCTCTGGATTTAACCCACCCGTGGGGGAGCAGTGCTTGTGGACGGTACCTTGCTCATGAGTACCTCAAGCCCCTTTTCCACTGCTCTGGTTCCCGTGCCGGTTCCCAATTTTGGAACCAGTGCCGCACTTTTACACAGAACAAAAATTGGTGCGTGTGCCCTAAAACCGGCTCCGAACCGGCCCCTAAACTTTGCTGGTCTAGCAGCGAGAATCCGTGACGCCACGAGAGGTGGGCGGAGTGATAGGTAGCTTCAGAAGAGAAAATGGCGGAGAGCCAAAGTCCGGTAACATGGAGCGCGGAAGAAATTAAAGCTCTTTTAGCGATATGGACGTCCAGATTCAGCAGAAATTGGAACGTGCACAAAAAAAAATAGAAGGCATATGAAGAAATAAGGGAAAAACAAAGTTGCAGGCTTCGTACGAACAACCGACGTATTATCATGCGGCTCCCGCTGAGCTCCCTGGTCAGTGTAAATGGGGGCCGGTTCTCGGCTGGTTCTCAGTTCAACACCGGCCGAGCACCAGAACCAGTGCAGTGGAAAAGAGATATCAGTGGTAACTTTACCGGCCCTGGATTCAAACCTGCAACCTTCTGATCACGGGGTGAACACCCTACCCTACCGTTACGCCACCAACTGCCCCTAAGCAAATAGAAAATAAGACAAATACACAAGAAGCCAGAGCTTACGCTTAAAACACTGAGGTAGAGGTGTATCATTACCACAAACGATGAACTAGCAAAAGATAGCTGAAAAATGATTAAACAGCAGCGTTAATACACGACGACAACAACCAGAAGGCCTTCATTACGGCGCCGCAGCGCAGACATGACGCACTGGTTAGTCTGGTGACTCACCTTAACATCCGGAGCCTGAAAGCGTCTGCCATTAATTGTCAGAAAAGTAAAGTTCTTTGGCATTTATTTATATTTCTGACGTCAGAAGTTGCAGACCGGATGAGGAGGAGGAGGAGGAGGAGGATGTGGGCGTTCATTCAGTGGGAAAAATATGAAGGATGCTGGAGCTGCGTTGAGGCTGTTGCCTAGCAATGGCTCCTCTCTGCAGCAAACTTCCCCACAGTAGAAACCCACTTCCATTTCTATGGTAACTACAATAAGACGGACCTCGCAGAATGACGAAGGGGAAGAGCAGCGTCCACGTCAGCCCTATGAGCCTGTCATTTTACAGTTTCGCAGACTCCAGCTGAAGCAGTTTATTGTTCCGGATGCGGCGCTCGGTTTGAAGTGGTCTCTGAGCCTGTGTTTGAATAAACGGGGAAGAAAAGGAACAAAGAGGTAAGAACAGGCGCTGCAGTAGCGGGGTCAGCGCTGTAGTCTCACACCTGCAGGAAGTGGCTCACGCCTCATGGAAATGAATGGGGAAAAACTTGAAATTCAATATCTCAGGACATGAGTGACATTTTCAAAGACTACCTGCACACCTCTCACGTAGGGGTATCCATGTGCCAAGTTTGAGAGAACTCTGAGGAACTTGAAAATTTGCTTGAAAAAAACACTAAGGCCGTTTACGAATTTTTCGAGTTTCTCTGATTTTTCTCGAACTTGGCACATGGATACACCTGAATGAGACTTAGACAGGTGTGCAGGTAGTTCATGAAAATGTCATTCGTGTGCTGAAATATCGCTTATTAACTTTTACACTCACTTCCATTTATTTCTATGGGAATAAGAAGCTTCAATATCTTAGCGCAGAAGCGACGTTTATCAAATCTAGTTGCGTTTCATCTAAGTCTCACGCAGGTGTATCCATGTGCCAAGTTTGACAAAAATCAGAGAAACTTGAAAAATCGTTTGAAAAAAACTGACTCCTTACAATTTTTTCGCGACTTTTTTTTTAGTTTCTCTGATTTTTTCTCAAACTTGTCGCACTGATGCATCTGAGTCCGACTCAGACAGCTGTGCAACTAGTTTGTGAAAATGTCGCTCCTATACCGAGGTATTGAAGTTTAACTTTTCCCTGTTCATTTCTATAAGGAGTGAGCCGCTTCCTCCAGGTGTGAAACAATCACTTCTCTGTTTCTAGAGTCTGTCATCGTTTCTTATAGAAATAAATGAAATTAGCTGTAGCTTCACACCTGTCTGAGTCTTACTCAGGTGTGTCAGTGTTTGTATGCAACAAATTTTCAGGCTGCGAGATGAGACTCAAGTTTTTCAAGCCTCTTCCATCCATTTCTGTAGGAAGTGCGTTTCCTCCGCCAGGTATGACACTGAAAGGTCACGTACAGTCCACATTTTCTCTGTTTCCTTTCATGAAGAAGATGTAATTTGACAATTTACTTGGGTACATACTTGGGAGCGAGCACAGGGACACTTGCCCCAGGAGGATCACGTAAAAGAGCGTGAAGAAAATCTGTAGAGAAAAAATCTAAATCAAGTTCTAAACTTGGAGAACCATCATCATTTTAACATCTAATATAAGTTCTCATTAGTCACTCTTTTCTTGCCCCATGTCAAATTTGACCTCCTCCCTCCATCCATCCATCCATCCATCCCCTAAGACATGCCGGTGAACAAGTCGATCTGAGCCACGCCGGTTTATCCTTAATTACTATTCATCTTACGCGTATTGTTTAACATTAATTAATACATTTAAAATATTGGCTTCATGAGAGAAAACCTTCCTTCAACACAAATGTAACCATGTGGAGCATGTTTAGGAAAAGAAAAATCTAACTTCAGAAAGTTGTGGGAATTATATGCCAATTTTGGGGGCAGACACCCCACCTCCACTCTGCATACTTAATATCTCTGGTGAAGAACACTTACCTCATCAAGATCACTTGGTTCTCAGCTGAGAAGAAACTCCTCAATGGAGGACCACGTGAGGAAGATCTGTACGGGGTGGGGAAAGAAACGAGCTCTGACAGGATTTGTATGGGTTTGAGGTAAAGTGGCTAGAAAACTGGGATTACAGAGCAGAGAAAAACACGGCAATTCACACAATTACCATAAATTAAAAGAGGGCTTGTGAAATGATGAGCATGAAAGAGATCAGCACAACAGATAAGTTACTAGTAGCAGCGTTCAGTGTGAATATTACAGATTTAGAACAGTGTTCTAACACCAAAAAGAAATCCTGAATCTTTAAAAAATCTAAACGCCAGGTTTAACATGTCTAATCCAAAACACCTCAATTAACCCGCTAGCATTTTATCAAGTCAAGTCATAAGTAACAGAGAAGTAAAAATCTAGTTTATGAATGAATGTAGACCTCTAGACTTCACTCGCCTTGTTGTCTTTGCGCTTAAATTTTTTACTGTTTGCGTTATATTGTAACAGTAACAAGCCCTGTCGCTTCACAATAAAAAAATATCTCTGTCCGTATTATTTGCAGGATCTCTCTGCTCCTACAAAAATTACACTGAATTGCAACTGAACATTTTGCAATATCTTGGATTTTTTTCCCCCCCGTGATTCCTAGAGTCCTTTAAAAAGACTGCCAGGCAGCTCAAGCTCATCTAGGATTATGTGCTTTCGTTGCCATTTCTGATGTTACGCTTCTTTTATTCACTTCTAAGGCAAAAATAAGGCCTTAGGCTAGCAGTAAATAGAGACCCGAGAAGTTAAAACATTGATGCAGCAGCAAAACTTCCTCGGCACTCGAGTTTGCCCGTCACAGAGCTGGAGACGAGTGAGAAAAATCACAGATAAGAGTCGGGGGGAAAGGTATTATTTGTTATGAGCACATATCAAATCAACATCATCTGTGTTCCATTGCGTCACAGTGTGCTCTTGGTAGCTGCCAGATGGAGTCGGAGGATGGAGTCCACCTTGGCCAAGATGGAAGCAGGAATCCGTGTCTGCATTTATCTGAAAGACAAAACGGACAGAACTTACTCATTTGAGTGTAACATACACAAGCTGAAAATCATCCTCCAAAACCTCACTGAAACCTGGTTGGGATTCGACATTACATTCGGAGGTTGTCGGTGCTGTGGGTGATAAGAGGTGACCCGTGGCTTCGGGCATTGTGAGCACCAATGTTTTACCCGTCAAACTTTCCTGGCAGATCCGTCCAAAATCCGTCAATATGAAGCCAGCCACCTGCACCTGAGTGACATTTTCCTCTCCGCTCTTCAGGGACGTAACATTTGGAGTTCAGCGTTCAGCATCGTGACCTGTTTTTAAAACCCCATCTCACGCCCGTAATGCCAACCAGGTGAACGTCTACTTTTGTCTTCGTGCAGATAAATCAGACATAACATTCATGTAGAATTTGAGTTGTAAGTGAAACAGAGAGCAGCACACCTCCGGTTCAGCGATCTGGGCTTTGACTCTGCATTACACAATTCCGGCCCAATTCCGGAACGATATTTGACTGATATTTTTCTCTCCGACTACGTCACGTAAAATAAAAGCCATTTGCCATCTGTAATCCGGCGTCTGTACTTTCAGCTAATTGAGTGTTTGGGTAATTAGTGTCTTAATTAGCTTTTAGCTGCTTATTGATTGGGCAACGCTGACCCGCTGCATCACAACAAAACAAGCTTTTAATTTGATTTAAACACCGCTGTTTTTCTGCCCCAGCGTCTGCCGATAGACGGAATAAGACATAATCTCATGCTCTCTTTTTCTCTGACGTAGCTGAATAAGGGAGAGATGAGGGTTGTAGATCCGTCATTATTGGGGAACTGTGATGTGATAAATGAAGGTACGTCACTCTTCCATAAAACGTTTCACATCGGTTAAACTCACGTGACAATTCTTTGTTCTGTTTTTGTTTGCAGGGACAGAAATCATCATGTTTTTGTTCTTTTGGAAAACAAACGAATAAAAGTACTGAACTTTAAGAGTCAATTTTACTGTAATGATTACTCCTTTACTAAAAGCCGCAAAGTACCACTTAACTACTGCTCATATCAGATACTTTAATACTTTTACTCGAGTAGGATTCTAACAAGTTTAATACTTAAGTACTGCTCATATCAGATACTTTAATACTTTAATCAAACTGTTAGGTCATTTAAGTCAGAGTTTCAGGAACTCTATACACCAGTTAGGTCTGGTTTATGTTTGAATGACATCAAATGATTTTGGATAAACAAAAATATTCATTAAACGGTAAATACACATCAGATCCTTTAGTACTTTTACTCCAGTAGGATTGTTTTAATCACCACTGGAGTCATTCTTTACCTTTAAAAGGTAGGCTTTCAGCTGCTCTGTGACCATGGCTGATTTGTTTTAGAGAAGAGTGAGTCAAGCTCACAGCAGTCAGCGTGATCTCCTTAAACAAATACAGTTAAGACGGTACGTGCCATGTATCTGCATATGCAAACCATAAATGCAGACGATGTGCTGACTCCAGTTCTCTCCTACGTGCAGTGGGACGTGTTAAATCAGCACTGGTGCGGGTGAGCTGCTGAACTGCTGACTGTGTTTGTAGCTGTGAGTAAATAAGGTTGTTCTGTTGTGAGGAACGATCAGATGAGCTGCTGGATGATAGCTGACCCGAACTGACCAGTGCTGCAGAAACATGATGAACACTCTCCACCCGCACGATAAACCTGCTCTACTGATAACACTGCTGACCTCACTCACTCACTCACTCACTCAGCACAGGGGGAGAGATAGATAGAGAGAGAAAGGAAGAGAGAGGGAGAGAGAGAGAGAGGGAAGGAGGGAGGGAGGGGACAGAGAAATGAAAAGAGGGAGAAAAAGGGAAAGAGAGAAGGAGAGAGGGAATGAGAGAGATGAAAAGTAGGGAGGAAGAGAAAGAGAGATGGAAAGAAAAAAAAGGAGAATGATAGGAGAGAGGGTTGGGGGTAGAAAGGGAGATAAAGAGGGAAGGAGATTGAGAGAGAAAAGGAAGAAAGGAGGGAGGAAGAGAAATGTGCAGAGAGAGAAAAAAGGGAATAAGGGGAGGAGGGAAATAGGGAGAGAGAGGAGAGGGAGGGAGGTGAAAATAGAGATGGAGAGAGGAAGAGAGGGATGAAGGAAAAAAGAAGGAGAGAGGGAAAGAAGAAAGAGTAAATCGAATCGAAGAAGGGGAAAAGAAAAAGTCAAGGAAGAAAAGAAAAAATGGAGAGAGAAAGAGAAGAAGGAAGGGAAAGAGACGAGGAAAGAATGAAGTTGAGAGACGGGGCAGAGAGGGAGAAGAAGAAGAAAAGGAAGGGAGAACGATGGCGAGAGAGAGAGTAGGAGAGAGGGAGGAAGTGGGGCAGAAAGGGAGAGATAGATGGAAAGAGAGGGAGAGGTAAAGTGACGTTAAAATATGTGATATCTGATCGATGTTTTGAATCAAAGCTGTGTTCGTTAATCACTGAATCGATATATCGATGTAGATTGAATCGTTTCACCCCTAGTAAAGAGTAGCGTCAAAACCTGAGACTCATCACAATATCGACTCAGCAGCAGTGACCCGACGTCTGCGTGTTACACCTCTAATAAGGAGTGGTCATTCTCCAGAGCCATCTGAGGTGAGAGATGGAAGAGACTGACCAATACTGTGTGTGTGTGTGTGAAGGACAGAGAAGGTGTTGAGACTGGCTGCTCTGCTAATGACATGTTCTGTCTTTCCCGGGTCATTTTCTATTGTTTTGCACCATTCATTATTGATTGCAGGTATTAATATTTCATGCCGTGCCGCAGCTGCAGCGAGGAGGGAAATCGCACACGTGCAGCCTACATGTGTGTGAGTGTGTGTGTGAGTTTATATAGTTATTTTTTTGGTTTAATGTGGAGTAGACTGTGGTCACAGAATTTCATAGATGATACAGAGACCGTATAACGGTTAGGGAGTTGGCCCTGTGATCGAAAGATCGCAGGTTCAAGTCCCGGACCGGTAAAGGTACCGCTGAGGTAATATTCCTAATTTCAGGGACAGTCGCCCTGCAGCAACTTGGGGTTAAGGGTCTTGCTCGGGGACCCTGTGGCGGCAGAGCTGGAGGTAGGATGCGAACCCTCAACCTGTTTATTACACAGTGGAGCAGGTGAATTTTACCGCTTTATATCCAAATCCAGCACATGCAGCTAAAATACTGGTGCAAACATAAGCTATAGAATACATGTACAATGTTCCTGGGTGTGTGTGTGTTTGTGTGTGTGCGTGTTTTCCAGGCACTCGCTAGTCACTAGTGTGGAAACTGGTGTGTGAGGTTCTTGTTGATATAAAAGATTTACTGCCTGTGGGTTTTTCCACAACACACACACTTTCTGATTTAGAAATGACAACAGCCATGCAACACACACTTTAGCAAATGTAGACATGGAGCGTCCGTGTTACGGCACCACAGTTTGTAATATTAATATCTGTAAATAAGAACCAGAGCAAAACATTCTGCTCAACTACAAGATGTCTTTCAGATACACAATTAACACAGAACATATTTATTAAAGGTGTAATCTGCCCACAGGAGCTCAAGTGCTTATTTTGAGAAGCAGAAATCCCAAATTTACACTTTACACCTCATCCAAACACCACACATTAGTCCTAATCCCAACCTTACACCGTAAACCTAATCCCACCACACATTAAATATAGTCCCAACTTTACACTGTAAACCTAATCCCAATATCACACATTGAATTTAATCCCAATACCACACATTAGACCTAATCCCAACTTTACACCTTAAACCCAATCCCAACACCACACATTAAATCTAATCCCAATCCCAAACCTTAAACCTAATCGCGAGCTTGCACTTTAAACCTAATCTCAGCCCTACAGTATACCTTTAGCCCAATTCCAACCCAACAATTTACAGCTAATCCCAATCCCAAGCCTTAAACCTTATATGATATGAATAGAAGTGATGGTGATAAATGTCATATCGATTGCTGGCTCCTGAACTGAATCAAAAGTAAATCGCGTCGTAGCAGACGCTGTGATATCAGATGTGAAATTGAATCGATATATTACTATATTGTATCATGAAGAACCTTGAGATTTAACTCCTCAATATTCACCTTTGAGTGTTGAGAGTTTGCTGTGTCTCCACTGGCCCATCGTATCTGCAAGTTTAGATCAACTTTCATAGTTGTGTGTGTCTAGTGTGAGAGTTTAATGGCAGTTGAACGCTAAATAATGCAGTGGAGCATGAAGATTTTTACTGCATATTGCTATATGAACATTAAACATGAGGGAATATAATTATGCCGGCTGTGTTTTATTCAGCGCTACAGTCGATTTTCATGAGCACCAGAAGACTCTTCAGCCCTGCTCTGTAAATGCACTCAGGACACTTAATAATTTGTGAATGTCTGGTCAAAAAGTACAGGTCTTTTAAGAAGAGGGAACTGAAAACTTTATTTTAGAAAACTGAAAACCTTTATTATAGTTTATTAAATATTCTTATATTGTAATAAATAATTCATTCATTCATTCATTATCCAAACCGCTTAATCCCAACTAGGGTCATGGGGGCGACCAGAGGCTATCCCGGGAAATTACGGACGCAAGGCCGGGACCAACCCTGGGCAGGCGCCAACACACTGCAAGGCGCGCGCACACACACACACACACACACACACACACACACACACACACTGACACTCACATTCACACCTTACGGTGCTATTTCTTTTTTAGAAAAAAACTACGGCCGACCCGGGGCTCAAACCCAGGACCTTCTCGCTGTGAGGCGGCAGCGCTAACCACTGCGCCACTGTGCCGCCCCTTGTCATATTTTATTGAATTTATTTCACTTTAAATTTATACTTTTATATACTAGTTATATTTTCTTTCTTTCCTAAATTGTATGAAATGTGCTATCCAAATAAAGTTATTATTCTATTATTATTAATCTAATCCCTACACTTTAAACCTCAATCCCAACCCTATACTTTAATCCTATCGCTTCATCTCACCTTAAACCTAATATCAAACCCAAACCAAATACCAAACCTATATCTTTAACCTAATTCCAATCCTACTCTTTAAACCTAATCTCATTCCTATACCTTAAACCTAATACGACCACCACACATTAAACCTAATCCCAACCTCAAACCTTAACCTAAACCCATCACCACACATTAAAACTAATCCCAACTGTACACCTTTAATCTAATCCCACCACCACACATTAAACCTAATACCAACCTTACAGTTTAAACCTAATCCCAACAATACACGTTGAATCTGATCTCATCCTAAACCTAATCCCAAACCCAAACCTAAACCTAAACCTCAACCCTACACCTTAAACCTAATCCCATCCTTACATCTTCAACCTAATCTATCACTATCACAGTGCCACATTACTTCCACTTGACTATTCCATCTACCTCTGAACGGCTCAAAATGTGACATCGCGCCTTTGAAGACTGTTATAAAACTCTGACTTAGTTTTAGTTTAGTTTGTTAAATTAGATGAAGAAGAACAAACATAAGAGTGACAACTGAGATTTTAACAATGTTATCACATGTAGAAAACACAACCTGGAATCTCCTCTGCTTCTGCCTTTCAAGCCTTCTCTCTCCGTCTCTCTCTCGTTATTCTCTCGTTCTCAGTGATCCCGTGGAAGAGTGTGTGAGAGCGGGTGTTTCGTGTGGTTTGGAAGTGCTCTAGCCTACAGCGCTGGTGAGATTTTTAAGCTATTTGAAGAGAGACGAGCCTGGAGCACAGCTTCTCCTCACTCATTTACACACAGCTGGATGCTGGGAATGTTCTATGCACGCACACACACACACACACACACACACATGCACACACACACAGAGGTAGTGTGGTTCTAAATCTGAGCTCTATGATCTATAATGTTTTGCCACACAGGCAACTCATGTCTTTGTTTTATGAGATGTTCAGTACCATCTCATAACTGCGACTGAAAACTATAATAAATTTAATATTAACCATATGTGCCATTTTTTAAAAGTGAAGTGAGTGAGTATTTGTCATTGTGAACACACCATAGCACAGCACACAGTGCACCACAACCAAATGTGACCTCTGCATTTAACTCATCCGTGATCACGGGGCGAGCACCCTACCGTTACACCACCAACTGCCCCAACTAATCCCAACATCACACCTTATACCAGCCCTACACCTTAAACCCAATCCCAACCGCAAACCTTAAACCTAACCCCAAGCCCAAACCTTACACCTAAACCAAAGCTACATTTTAAACTCAATCTCCAACCTAAGCCTAATCCCAGCCCTACACCTTTAACTCAATTTCAACCAAACTATTTAAACATACTCCCAACCCCAAATCTTTAAACTAATCCAACCCCAACTATTAAACTTAAATCTCCAACTCCAAATCCTACAGTTTAAACATAATCCCAACACCAACCTTTAAACCTAATCCCAACCACACACCTTAAGCTTAAATTTATAATCTCAACACCAAGCCTGAAATTTAATTCCAACACCAAACCATAAACCTAATCCCAACATCACACATTAAACCTAATCCCAAACGCAAACGGTAAACTGAATTCCAATTGCAAACCGTAAAACTAATCCCAACCTTGCACCTTAAACCTAATCCCAGCCCTACACATTTAACCCAATTCCAACCCCAAAATTTAAATCTAATCTCCACTCCAAACATTAAACCTAATCCCTTCATCAAACCTTAAACCTAAACCCAACTCCACACCTTAAACATAATCCCAACCCTTGCACCTTAAACTTAACCCCAGCCCCTAAATTTTAACCCAATTTCAACCTAACAATTTAAACCCAACCCACACCTTAAACCTAATCTTCAGCCAACTTTAAACATTTCAATACATATAGTTCCTGTATGGCATAAGACTAGACTTAAAGTACTGAGTTGGAATCATTGGAATGTCCCATTAGATTTTACTTGAAACTTCACTTGAAGTTCAGTTTGAACTAGATGGAGATTTCTAGAGTGTGTACAGTGTGCGCTTGCAAATATGATTTCATTCAAGTGCACTGCAGACAGAAAGGCTGACGCAGGTACTGAACTTGTGGTCACAACAGCATCTGCTAAACGGCATGTATATGAATATGTA
Source organism: Distichodus sexfasciatus (assembly GCA_032718565.1). NCBI lineage: Eukaryota > Metazoa > Chordata > Actinopteri > Characiformes > Distichodontidae > Distichodus > Distichodus sexfasciatus. The sequence continues at coordinate 713,337 of JAVGVS010000141.1, forward strand.
AATGCTTTCTAAAGCCAGGCTTTTGTGACTCAGCTTCATCCGGTAATTATAAAACCCCTCATGAGTCACTATAAAAATACTCAACACACACCTTTGTTCCAAGTTTCTGCTCTAGGCATTAAGTTTTTTAGCAGTAATATTGGTCCTCTGCTGTTATGCACGAGGTCAAGCTGATTCCCCTGTTTCATTATTTATTTCGGTAGCGTCTCATTTGTGGTGAGTTATAAATGCAGCCAGGCCGACCTGTGACGCACAAGGACAGAAATACTGAGATGAGGTCAGTCTGGGAGACACCAGCCCAGTTAGCCACAACACACACACACACACACACACACACCACCTTTGGTATTACTGTCTTTGTGAGCTACTTCTATTGACTCCCATAATGACTAAATGTAAATAATATTGCAGCCAAATAATCCCTAAACCTAATATCAACCCAAACCTTAAATCTAAAACCTAATCCCAACACTACATTTTGAATCCTACCCCAACACCAAATCTTAAACCTAATCCCAACCTTACACCTTAAACACAATCTCAACACCAAACCTAAAACCTAATCCCAACCCTACACCTTAAACCTAATCCCAACACTACATTTTGAATCCTACCCCAACACCAAATCTTAAACCTAATCCCAACCTTACACCTTAAACACAATCTCAACACCAAATCTAAAACCTAATCCCAACCCTACACCTTAAACCTAATCCCAACACTACATTTTGAATCCTACCCCAACACCAAATTTTAAACCTAATCCCAACCTTACACCTTAAACACAATCTCAACACCAAACCTAAACCTAATCCCAACCCTACACCTTAAACCTAATCCCAACATTACACTTTAAATCCTATCCCAAAACCAACCCTTAACCTAATTCCAACCTTACACCTTAAACCTAATCCCAACACCAAATCTTAAATCATAAATCGTAGATAGTACTACAGTTAAATACATGAACACACATATACTCACACACGCTCCTGCTCTCTTTTGCGTTCTTCCTCCTCTTTTTAATCTTTCTTTCTCTCTCACAAATTGAGCAGTGTTGCACTGGAGCGTGCCTTCGCATGTTTGATGTGGCGCAAAGGAGAAAGTGCTGCAGTTACTATACAAAGATGGACGAAGTTGATAATGGAATATTCAGCAGTTCCAATAATGCAAATACACAACAGAAATGTGGTGCTGTTCAGATGCGGTGATTAGTAAGGGTGTTACGATACATCGATCTGTATCAATTAAAAGATGGACAAGACCACGTCATCGATCCAACATGAAAACACCGATCCGACATCATATATAATGTAATGTAACTTTATGAACTACAGGCTGATTTTTATTACAAACTCGTGAACAAACTTGTCAAATGATTTTTGGAGGCCTGAGAAGATTTTTGGTTTGATTGTGAGATGGACAAGTCACTCACACTGTGGTCTGCAGAAGCTGCTGATGTTTGACAGATCTGATGTGGAGATCACAGATAAATGCCCCACTTCCCCGAGAGACAGAAGGAGAAAGATACACTCACTACAAAACACACAAGACCTTTACTCTGATCCTCTTCTCCTCCCGTTTCCCCTCACTATCACTTAAGCTCAGAGGTTTGCTCTAAATAAAGCTGTATTGTTCCTGTCATATTCCCTACAGAGCACTTTAAGCAGTTCCTCTCCTGCTCCATTCTTCTACTAATGCGTTTTGACAAGGTAAATGTTTTGGTGCACACTCACCAGAACTGCATCCAGGCTGGATTTGACTACTACTTTATCTCCTTGTACAATATTTCTAGTTAAATTAATCTGTTTAACACGTAATTTACTTAGCGTTGGGTAGGGGCTAAATAACATTATTCATGCTACTGAATTAATTACTGTTTTAGCAGTAGCTGCATATATATCTTCCTCCTTCCATCCATCCATCCTGGTTCCTTCCCTCCTCCTTCCTTCCTTCCTTCCACCTATCCATCCATCCATCCATCCAGGTTCCTTCCCTCCTTCCTTCCAACCATTCATCCAGGTTTCTTCCTTCCACCCTTCCATCCATCCATCCATGTTCCATGCCTCCTTTCTTCCATCCATCCTGGTTCCTTTTGTCCTTCCTTCCATCCATCCATTCCTCCAGGTTCTTTCCTTCCATCAATCCATGTTCCTTCCTTCCATCCATCCATGTTCCTTCCCTCCTTCCACCCATGCATCCATCCAGGTTCCATCCTTCAAAGTAACTGTGTTTGCAGCTATGAGTTAGGGCCAAGGCAGTGCAACATAACTGTGATAGTTTTATGTAATGAGGCACGATGACAGCCTAAGCGCCCTTCTTCCAGCAGCCTAATCAACACCGCAACAAAGCACTCGCTTCATTAACACTCATTAATCTACAGCATTATGCATTAATGGATCTAATTAATTATGCAAGGAAGTCGTTTCTCGTAAATAACGACCGGCCACATCATTGTGAAACCTTGTGTGTGTGTGTGATAAACATAATCGTACACAACATGTGTGCGTGACTTTTGTGAATATCAGACCCCAGCTGATGTTTTACTGTAGTAGATCCTACACTCCAAGCTACAGAGTAAAAGTGGCTCATCAAAGCTGTTTCATCCCCCAATGCTGAATTTCTGCTGTAGAAAATGAAAATCATCAAAATCAAATGTGTAAATCCTGTCTTTTGTACTTTTAGACTTATACATTTTGATACATTGTTCGAATCATTGTTATTTATCAATATATCATAAGATGATGAAACCTGTGATTTACATTCCTAATTCATGTCCTGTCTTCTTTCTCATCCTGTGCCTCTTACTTAAGCCCTACTTCTCATTTGATATATATTTTAATAAAGCTTTTTATCTTACCTGCTTTAGCACAAATTCATCAGATTTGAGAATGTGCTGAGCAATAAACTGAAAAGGGTAATAACTTGGAGCACAGTAGTCAGTTCTCTTTGTATGATTTTTTAATCGACTCGCCCACTTCTCAAGAAAGGATTCAGCTTTAAAGGCTTTAAAAGGGAATTATTGGGCGATGAAAGTATCCAATATTTCCATGCTTACATCAGCCGATAACGATAAGTAAGGCATAGATAATGGTAAGATATTTTGCTCTACCTTTCCCACGTACAATTAAAGCGTCAAAATATCAAATATCAGTTGGAAATATCGGGCAAATCTAAGCATCAGTTCAATGACGAAAAAGCAGGTATCGACCAATTCCGATATGAATTTTTATATTATCATGCATTCCTAGAATATTGTGAAGGTATTGCATGTGTTTCTTGTTGTTTAATCCAGCTGGTCTTGTTTCTAATTAACATGGCGACACGGTGATGGATCAATGTTTTGTCTGTGCTAGAGTTGAAAAGGTAAGAAAATAAAATCTAATATTGACTGCATTCCCTCGTCCGTCTTTTCCCCTTTCAAACCAGTTACTGTAAAAGGATAATATTTGCTCAGTATCTAATAACCAATCCAAGAGAGTTGTCTTGCTCCAGTTTTTTTTCAGAGCTTGCATTTTTTTGACCCGAGTTATTTCATGTCAGGCTCTCTCTGGGCATCAATTTAACTTTCAAAGCGAAGGGCTTTTCGAAGCGCAACAAATCACATTAGTTTTCAATTCCTCATTCGCTCCCTCCCAGCTGCAAAATAAAAATAGATGGATCTGATTCTGAACATATTTACTGTCTCTGCTCTGCTCCTCGTGGGAAAGTCAGAAAGTGCTGGTAGTGCTACAGTAGAGAACAAGAAGCATCGCGGTATAAAAACGTTACCGTTATGTTGTAAGAAAGTGCCAGAAACAAATGGTGCATTTCATCCCTCATTCAGAAGTATTACACTAAAAAATACTATGTACATATATCAGACACAATTACACCACATTCCTAATAAACAGAGATCAGACACAATAGCAACACAAGCCTAACAAAGATCTGATACAATAATAACACAATCCTAACAGAGATCAGACACAAAAAACAGCACAAACCTAACAAACAGCGATCAGACACAAAAACAAAACAAACCTAACTAACAGAGATCAGACACAAAAACACAAACCTAAAAAACAGAGATCAGACACAATAACAACGCACACTTGAACCCAGAGATCAGACACAATAGCATTACAAATCTAACAAAGAGATTTGTCACAATAACACCACAAACCTAACAAACAGAGATCAGACACTATAACAACACAATCCTAACAGAGATCTGTCACAAAAACAATACAATCAAACAGACAATCAAACAAACAGAGATGACACAATAACCACACATACTTCAAACCCCAATATTAACATAATAACATCACAAACCTAACATCCAGTAATCAGACAGAATGACACCATAAGTTTCACAACCAGAGATCAGACACAACAAAAGAATTGGAGATAAAGCCTAAATGTGTGCAAAAATAAAGTATATATCATTTTACTATTGGTCATAATTGTGAAAGACTAATTAAATACCTGTGAAATTATGGAACATTGCTATGGTTTAATAAAAAATATGGGAAGAGCAGATCTATTTAAATGATGTTAATTTACAGTAATAACATACAGTATAAACTTACAGAAAAGAAACATGTGCAAGTGACTTTAATGGAAAAATATATAATAGAACAGGTTTCCCTCAAATAACTCATAACTTCCCTTAATTACCAAAGAATTCTGGTTAACAAACTCCACTTACATTTTCTGCAATTTGACAGATTTTTACAGTTTACCTTAAATATGTATGTACATTGCCAATGTTGTTCAAATGTTGCAAATTCAACTGGCAATTGATATATATCTCAAAATGTTTAAAATCTGAACCCGATAAGAAAATTTGTCAGGTTTTTCCACTTATAAATAATTATCTCCAATGAACAAAAAGCTGCTCTGACACTGCTGCTCTTTTTACGGTCCACCTCCTAATTAAATTCACCATCTCGATGGCTCCTTAAATGTAGAATTAATTTCCAACAGCTGTCATATTGTTCTGCTCATGTCTTATTTAGTGTTCCTCACAAAGTATACTCATCAAGCAAGTTAATGAGCTCGCGCCTGAACACTCCTCCTCTGCTCTACAGCGCATTTCTAAACTTTAATTTCAGTCATTTTGACTTAATGAGGGACTTAAGCGCCAGAAACAGAGCTAAACGCTGCGTCCCGTTTCTAATCGATAAGGGTTGTGATTTCCTACGCATCGATTCATACGTGCACCACAGCATTTCAAAGTGCAGAGAAGCACGAAAAACAAGTCAAACTGAAGCGATTACACGAGCAGAGTTAATACGCAAGTTACAGCATGTAAAGTGTATTAACGGCTGACAGTGAAGATCAGCATCATCACACGGCCCTCTGACCTAAATCACAGCTGCGTCACAGCATTTATTAATGAGTTTTATTGTTACAAATACATGTGATTTATCTCAACTTTCACTGCGTTTCATGGGTGATTATTGTAATCAGATGTGGGAACTAGTCGTGTGATTTTAAGCAGTCATTTTGTCCATGTTCATTACACCAAGGCAACAACACATAGAAACTTAATTACTTTTGATTATTAAGTATTTTTATTTTTATTGCATTTTAGAAACTATCCCAACTTTTCTGGAAATGGGGTTAGTACTTCGGCACAAAGCAATCACAAAATCTTTTTAGGACTTGCATTTTTAGTAGCAATTATTCTACAGAATATTAAATCTTCCGAATGTAACCCCTTCTTCCAACTCTGTCTAATTCTGTATATTGTGTACAATCAGATGTCAAATGTAAATGGTGTTCCTCATGTACAGCAATTATTAAGTCAACGTTGGTCATTTCCAGCAGTGATGCAGAAGGCAAGAGTGTGATTTTTGGCATTAATGCCGCTGCTTACAGGGCGAGAAACACAGACACACACGCTGACACACACACCTCAATAATCAACAGGCCACAGAAACAAATGAAAGCAGAGTATCTGTGCCTGGTCCATTTGTTACTATCAACCAGCCGCTAAATTACGCCTCAGGGAGGAGGGATGTGTGTGTGTGTGTGTGACAGTGTGTGAGAGTAAGCATGATCGTAGCGGTATGTATGCAGCATGTCTGTTGTGTATGTATGTTAATTCACATTTAAAATGAAAGCCACCACCCAGACGTGACTCAATATCTAAGTTTAATGTTTGACTTTCACAAATACAACTAAGATTGTACACGGTAAATGCGGTATAAAGACAGTAATGTTCAACGTGACGGGTAAACTGTATGGGAGGTTGGGTCCTTATTGTTGAATGGCCTAAAAAAAATTTATTCGGATGTAATACTAGGGTTACACAATATGGGAATTACTGGCAGATACCGATATTTTTCACGAAGGCAGAGCTGAGCGTGTAAAGACATTTCGCTTGACACAAAAATAGCACCTTGACTCTGACATTTCTAACAGCAGCAGGTCAAGCAAGTATGAAAGCAGAGTGGAGCAAGGGCAGAGCATTTTAAGTGCAGTGCACAACATTTTAAGAAAAATCACTTCCCGCCCTATGTAGTGTATCAAGTCAAATAGAGCGCGTAACACTCCATGTGCACACTCGCTAAGTGAGTCAAACACGCAATTTAGTTAGTAAAAAATGTTTCACGTGTGCAGGCAGAGTTGAGAGTGTGAAGAACGTTGGCTGGTGAACGTTCCACTGTGTGCTCAGACCTTTGGTTTTTGGTTACTGAGGATAAGCTTAATGTTGGTGTCTAGTCACTATCTGACTCTGTGGAAGGACCTCACAAAGGTAACAAGTGTGTGTCCATGTGTACAGTATATGTGTGTGTGTGTGCGTGTGTGTGTGTGTGTGGTGTTTGTGTGTGTGTGTGTGTGTATACTTGTGAGTGCTGAGCTGGTCTTTCTCCACCGTTGCTTCCTGCCATACATGAATTTTTCATCGCTGCCACACACTCGTTTATGAGAAAATATTGTTGCCATGGGGAGTGATAGAGTGTAGACTCAACAGCAATACATCACCAAGAAGAGAGCAGGAGAGAGAGAAGAAAAGGAGGAGAGAAAGAGATAGAATACGAGACAGAGGAAGAAAGAGAGGGAACGTGAGAGAGAAAGTGAAGAAGAAGAAGAAGAAGGAAGAGAAACGGAATAAAAGAGAGAGCATGAGAGAGATAACAAGAGACAGGAAGAAAGATAGAATGTGTGAGAGAGAAATCATGGCGTAATGGGAAGGCGGGATTCTGGGATCTCGGAACGCCAGAAGACACAATTGTGGAGTCTCGGAACCGCAGGATCACGGCGTAATGGGAAGTAAACAGTATTAGTTGTGTAAAAATGTAAGAGCTTCCGTCTTATGAATATGATATTATTAGTCGGTGGCTCCAGCCTAAACATCTTGTAAAGTGTATTACTCGATAATAGATAACAATCATTTGATGAAAGCTGGTGTGATTACAGGTTAGAGGTATTTTTGGTGAGCACCTTAAAGGTGAAGAGAGAGCATTTATCTTGAGTACTGTTGATGGCTCTGTTCTCTTCTAAAGGTCACATGGCAGGAGGGATTTTTCAGCGTCTTACGTTTTACTTTAATCTCCCGCTGGAGACGGGTGCAGCACAAAGTGAAGAGGCACTGTCTCAACATTGCAGGACAACATCAGATGCCAGATCACAATTTACAGTCATATAAATAGTTCTCTGTTTTTTTTTTATTTATTCTCTATATATTTAATCTATAGATTCAGTCTAAATCTGTTGGTGATAACGTTCACTTGTACGGTGGCTGTTTAAAATGTCTATAAACAATACTTTATAAATCTAAATATTTTATTTAGGGTCTTAAGTCTATTTTATCAAGGTGCATTTCACTACGTGTTATCTTGAATCAAACCAACCCAAAAACACCCTCAAAACAATTGGAACATGTCAGGATCAGCTGGGATAGCTGCACAACGAGAAGGTGGGATTGTGGCGTCACAGACAGGTGGGAACACATGAATGACCACGGAAAGCACGATGAGATCGCAGTACAACAAGAAGACCGGATTGCGGAGTTTCAGAAGGGTAGGAAACGAGAATGAGGTGTCTCTGGAAGGTGGGCGGCAGGGGGTGGGATTGCTGAGTCTCGAAACGGAGGGGATGCAGGATCTCGGAATGACAGGAGACGGGTTTGCAGAGTCTTGGAACCAGGATGATGGCGTAACAAAAAGTGTGATCGCAGGATCTCAGAATTGCAAGATCACGGCATAAAGGGAAGGCAAGATCACGAGATCTCGTAACAGTAGGAGACAGAATTGTGGTGTCTTGGAACCACAGGATCGTGCTGTAGTGGGAAGGTGGGATTGTGTGATCTCTGCATGGCAGGGTCATGGTGTAATGAAAAGGTTGGATCGGTAGATCTTGGAACGGCAGGACCGCGGCGTTATGAGAGGATCATATGGCCTTGAAAAGAGAAGAGCCAGAATCTTGGAACAGAGATAGGTGGGATCACGATGTTACAAAAAGGCATGAGGTGGGGTCTCGGAACAGTAAGAGACAGGATTGCAACATAACGGGAGGTGGGTTCGAAGGGCCATGAAAGGGCGGGATTTGGGAATGCAACGTAACGAGCAGTGGGAGGCATGAACGCGGCGTTATGGAGGCGGAGTCTCATAACGGTGGGATGTGAGATTACAGGGTTTTGGCGTAACCGTCAGACAAAAGGAGGGACCACAGTGTCTCAAAACTGGGAGGCGGGATCGTGGGGTCTCAGAAATTCAGAAGGTGGAATTGCAGCATCTTGGAAAGGTGAGAGACGGGATCACAGCATATTTAGCTGATGCTAAAGACGAGCAAATTGGTGTCCAGGGTCTTACTCAGGGACTCAGTGATGGTAGTGCTGGAGGAAGGATTCGAAACCACGATTTCCTGGGTCAGTGTGCAGTATCCTAACCACTAGACCACCACCACTCCAACTGCCCCCCCTCCCTCTTCTCTCACCCTCGCTAACGAGGAGTCTCCTCTACAGTGGTTAAGTGCTATTTTTCATGGTTACTGCTGAACGTCACATTTACATACAGACATGTGCTTGACATTTCTAAACATACTCGCTTATTAAAGGAGGAATGATGACACGAGAGCCTCGTCATTACGCTCACTCCACATCTATTACACTCCTTTATTAGTATTCACATCCCGTCGCAAGGCCTGCTCCATATCATGCATATTAATAAGGAGTTGGGTCACGGATTCCTGGATATACTAGTGCATCGGAATATCATAAATCTTTTCCAAATTCCAGTATCTCAAATTATTACAATATCTCATTCTGAGTTTGAAATAAGTGCTATTTCTGTCTGCTATAATCATCAATATTAAAATATTTTAGATTAAGTTTTAGATTAAGTGGAAAACAGCAGAAAATTAGTGAAAATTCTCTCATTTGCTCATTGATTCTTCATTTTAAAACCAACCATTTTGTCCTCTAAAGAAAAATGGGAACAAACGGAAAACGTGCTCTCACGATACTCGTTCCTCTTCATCATCGTATTCAATTACGCCTTAAAAAGAGTCAAACAAAAGCAATTTCAAATGTTCAGAAAGCACAGTTTCACTACAAGTCTAAGACAATCAAGGAGACACCTGGTAAACACTCGAACTCGATTATGCAGACGACATTGCTCAAGTGGAAACGGCGAGGCAGGATCCTGACGTCACAGACAGGTGGGAATGAGGAAACGACTGCACAGAGCGGAAGGAGAACATGGCTCAAGAGGGAGTTTCAGAGCGGTGGGGATTGTGGTGTCTCTGGAAGGCAAGAGCCGGACTCTTGAGAACTCTCAAAATGGCGGGAATGCAGGATGTCGGAACCACAGGATCATGACGTAACAGGATGTGGGATCGTTGATCTCGGAATGGCAGGATCGCAGCATAATGGGGATGCAGGATCTTGGAACAGCAGGAGACAGGATTGCAGAGTCTCAGAACCTCAGAATCATGGTGTAATTAGAAGTGGGATTGCGGGATCTCAGAACAGTAAGAGACAGTAAGCATAGTATAACACTGTTATAATAGTATAATATTATAAAAATGTAGAAAGGAAGAAGATCCAATAAAGCTAATATTTTGCACAAACAGAACATATCAGAAAAGTGAAAAATGTTCATTCACTGATTTTTCATATTAAAACCAACCATTTTGTCCTCTAAAGAAAAACGTGATCTCCTGATACCCAGACTTGCACCGTTCCTGTTCACCACCGTAATCGATTATGCCTTAAAAGAGTCGAACAAAAGCAGCTTCAAATGTTTAAAAAACACGATTTCACTACAAGTCTAAGACAATCAAGGAGACACCTGGTAAACACAATCTCAGATGACATTGCTCAACTGGAAAACACTTCGACGGGAGCTCTAGCAGCACTAAATACTACATACAAAAGTGGACTACAAGTGGGTTTAGAAAGAAATACTAAGAAAACCAAGGGACTGACCAATCAAGTGCCGCAAGATCAACACATCATACTCAACGGTCAACAAATACCTTGTGTCCTACACATAGCATCATGTGAGTCAGATATCCAGAACCGTAAAGGTCAAGCTGGGGCGCCTTCTGGGAAATCAAGAACATATTCTTCTCAGGTTGTGCCTCAAGAAAAACATCTTTCAAGTGACATGCCTCTCAGTTCTACTATATGGTTGTGAAAGTTGGATAATAAACAAGAAACTAGAATCGTCAGTCAACAGCTATGCTAACAGTGCCTATAGAATCATACTCGGGATCAAATGTCAAGCTATCATCACAAAGCAGGAAGTCGTACAGCATATGAACACAATGCCTCTGACCTCTATACAGCGTCGTCAACTACAATACATTGGTCACTGCCTGAGGAAATCCTTAACCGCGTCCATCAGTCAATACGTTCGCTAGACACGCCATGGACGTAGAGATCGGGGAAAACCACAAGCGACATATGCCAGCTACATCAGGGACGTACCACCCAATCCAGACGAGATGAGCTGAATGGCTGCTAACAGATGGAGGGGGGCTAAAACTGTGTGCGGATGTGCGGACGACTGATGATGATGATGATGATGATCTCATAGTATTCCATATTCCTTTTTAGCTCTGACAATAAAATCCACTCCCCACTTTTTAATATTTAATTCTACTTTCGACCCATACATACTGTACATACATAAAGGTTTCTGGATGATTTTGTAGTTTTTTGTACATTTGCAGAGCTGCTTGTTTCTGTCAAACTCGAGTGTGTACCACAAACACAGACACACACACACACAGACTGTACCTGATTATATCTTTGGTTTCTGGATTTTGGACGGCGCGGGGAGCTCTCGAACGTTCCCTTCTTTCTCCTTAAGAGTAAGTGACATTTCCCTTTTGTCAGGGAGGTGAAGTTGATGAAAAAACGAGACGGGCCGACAATGACGTGTCAATCAAAGTGGGTTTTCAAACCACAAGACATTCCTCAAGCGTGTGCGTGTGTGATCAGAGAAATCATGCCCAGTAAAATAACGCAAGCTCCAGCACCTCAAAAAATTTGAATGTCATAAAAAAATACATTTTTAATGTCATAATCTTTACACGTTAAGTGAAATATTTCAAGTTTACTTCATCTTCTCTCTTCATCTTACACTTATTTACAGTATGCTCAGCTTCTCCTTCAACTGTTATGCAGACGACACTCAACTTATTCTCTATTTTCAACACGATGACCAACAGGTTTCAACCCTCATCTCCCATACCGATGCTGATTCTTGATCTTTGGGCATCGACCGATCCCGACGACCGATCCAATAGCAGTTTTTAATGAATAAGTTGCGTATTTCTCTGTGAGAAGGAGACCGAGATTATTCAGTTATGCTTAAGGACATACCTGACTTAAATACTGTTTTCCTAACTAAAACAATGTAGTAATTACACACCCATATGTAAATACAAAATTATTTATTATTAAAATAACATCAAAAATGATCTCTTTAAACACGGTTGTGTAATTTTGTGACGGTCCCTAATCCTGCGCCACTAAAACCACCAAGAACACAGAGATTGCAAGAGTGAAAGCTGGTAAATTCTCTTCCAGTTGCTTATCTCTCTTCTGTAGAAGAACTTTGGGCTGCATTTTTAAGTATAAATGGTGGTTATGTTACTATTAAAATGTAATTTCCCTTCCATTTCCAATTCCAATCCCATGTAATTTCAGTGCAATACAGCTGCTCTCAAAAAAGTTATTTAAGCACATCACAGGTTATTAAGTCTTTTCAGAGGTCAGAATCCAGCAGGGCGGCAATATGTTTTTTTAAATGGTAGAACATTGCTGCACAACATGAATTTAACATTAGTTAAGAATTTTTATACTCTCCACGTCTTTAGAGCTAGACTAGACTCCTGGTAAGGTGAAATGGAAATGTCAGTCAGTGAGCTTAAGACTTTACACCTATTATTTTTTTGGGGGGGGGTTGTGATGGTTTAACACCCTGCAGCTTTAAAATCCGCAGGTTTGTACCAATTATGACCATAAAACAATGTGCGGTACTCAAACTGGAAGTAAGCAAAAGTCGTAAATAAACAACATTAAGCCATAAATGATCGATGCAAACATAGATTAAGCCTGTTATCATGGGAAGCAAGTTGAAGTGTCAAAGAAACTAGGGATGCACGTTATGAAAAATTATTGGCCAATGTCAATACACCATATTTTCCATGCTTATATCTGCTGATGCAGACAACGATGCCGATAAATGAGGAAGGCCGAGTTGAGCGCATAAAGACAAGAGATTTTGCTCACCAGTGTTTCACTGCACGCTCAGAATTTTGGCACAAACTTAAAGCCATAGTTCTGACTTTTCTAACACAGCACCAAGTCAAGCGAGCATGAAAGCAGAGTGGAGCGAGGGGGGCACATTTCCAGCGTAGTGCACAACATTTTAAGAAAAAGTAACTTCTCGGCCTATGTAGTGTACCGTTAAATAGGACACGTGACTCTCCACGTGCACTACCTAGTGTGTAGAGAGCCGTTAAGCTACAATCCCGGCTGTTTCCTTAGATCCATTCTACCACATAGAAAAGTATTATAAGGGCGGCTTACCTACCATACTATTAAGTGTGGTAATATGCAGCTCGGGACACAGCCCATGTGTGAGCTCACATTCGCTAAGTGAAGCAATTCAGTTAGTTGAAAATTTGCAATTAAAGTTGAGCGCGTGAAGACAAGAGATGTTGCTGGTGAACATTCCACTGCGTGTTCAGAATCTGATACAAAATAATGCCATACATTTTAAGACAGGTCGTAGACAGGTGCAGGTCATAAAAATCCCAACTTTGGACATGCCTGGCACAAGTCCTACCTTTCCCACGTACAATAAATGCATCATAAAATATAGGATAAAAATATTGGACAAATCTAAGCATCGGTCCGATTCCGACATGAATCAACGTGCATCCCTAAAATAAACTTTACATGATCTTCTAACAGTGGCAGGCAATTCAATCATGTCCATCGCTAAGACATTCACATTTCAAAAGCTGTGGTTTGATATCAGTTTGAATCAGCTTATATTTTAAAATTGAAAGTCTTGGGATATGTGATTTTAAGTCGTATCATTCAGCTCTAAGCTCCGTCGTCGATGTGAGGAGTGTGTGTCGTTTGCTGAAACCTGTGACAAATCCCACCGTAAAAAAATGGTCAAAAAATATGTAGAAAAGCTGTCACTCTAACGGAACTCATTCTGAGCATGTAAATCCAGCTCTGTACAAGTCAAGCTTTGGTGGACAAGATAAAGCTGCAGGTAAAACCACAAATTGCCACCAGAGGATTAACAAAATAGTTCGGAAAAGGAAAAGTTGGGCTTTTTCCAGCCTTATCAATGGGCATGAAGAACAGCGCAAACTCCTAGAAACACAAACACCTGTAAACGCTCATTATTAATCTCACACAACAGGACGCAGACAGAATACAGATGTTTTTAGTGACAGAACTTGGGCCGGGACCTATTGTGATCCAACATAAAATATTATTTAGACTGAGTTTTGCATCACTGCATTTGCATCAGTTCACTGCTACTGCCCTTAAATTATATTTAATTTATCAATAATACAGACCACTGAGATGCAGACTGTACACCAACATTTTAACAGAGTGATTATTTGTCAGTGTGACCTCTGCATTTCTCCTGTCCATGAAGCAGCAGTGGGCAGCTGTTTGGCAGTGCCTGGAGAGCAGTGGTTTGGGATGGTAGCTCGCTCATGGGTACCTCAGTTAGTACCTTTACTGGTCCAGGATTCGATCGAGCGACCTTCTGATCACGGGGGCCAACTCTCTAACCATTACACTACCAACTGCCCAGCCAATATGGTCTCATATAGTTTCTACTAGGGATGCCGCATATGGGAATTATTGACCGGTGCCGATATCCAATACTTATCCAATATTTTTTGTGCTTATATCTGTCGAAACCGATACCGATAAATGAGGAAGCCAGAGTCGAGTGCAAGTGCAGGCAGAGTTGCACGCTTAAAGACAAGATATTTTGCTTACCAAAGTTCCACAGAACACTCAGAATTTTGGCACAAAAATAGATTTCTAACAAAGTGCCAAGTCAAGCGAGCGTGAACAAGCCATGTGGTGCCACAAGTCAAGGCATGTGGTGTAACAAGTCAAATAGGGCATGTGTGACTCTCCATGTGCACTGCCTAGTGCGTAGGAAGCTGTTAAGCTACAGCTTCGGCTAGTTCCTGAGATGCATGCCACTAGAGTTGAGATGATGTGAGTTGGGCCTGTGAGCTGCTGCTGCTGTACATGGCTTTATGTGTCTAATTACTGCAGGACAGGAAGGTGAAACAGCAGCTGTGGGTTCTTCTTTGATCTGGTCTAACTCTCAACACAGCCTCATAGCAAGACAGAAAGCTTGAACAGGGATTTAACCTATAGGACCAAGCAGACCTTGTCGTTGTTATGGACTTTCCCTTTTCGGTAGTGGTGAGGGTCAAAATTTAATGAGCTGACGCTGTAGACGGACTCACAATAAGTCACCAGCGGTCATACCATGTGACGCTTAACCAGCATTTGGAAGTGTTGGTGGATCCAACAGGTGGCACTATCCTGTAGTCTGTGTGGCTCCCAAAGCCTCATTGCTGTACGGTTACATTTACGTTAGCATGGCATTTAGCAGACGAATCTTATCCCTAGCAAATAAATCTTTCCTAATTATTAGGGCTGCTCCCACCCAACTTTTTCAGTTCTCATTCTGATACCGATATGTGCGCTCAACTGTTAAATATGGGACATATTTTAAATAGAGAGAGAATTCTTTATATATATATGTATATATACATATGCACTCTCCTATATATATATATATATATATATTATAATGCCCGTACCTTCTTCACGGAGGAGTTAAAAATATAGGCATGTGGTTAGATTGTTAGCCCGTGATCAGGTCGCCAGGTTGAATCCAGGACTGGTAAAGTTACCACTGAGGTACTCATGAGCAAGGTACCGTCCCAAAGCACTGCTCCTGGTGCTGTCCATGTTAGCTGCCCACCGCTCCTTCACGGATTGGGTCAAATGCAGAGGTCACATTTCATTGTGGTGCACTGTGTGCTGTGCTGAGTGTGTTTCACGATGACAAAAAAATCACTCACTTTCACTTATATGTACAAATGATTCTGTCTCCTCAGTCCCTCTCAAATGAATTAACTGTAACGGGACGGCTCTCACACGAAAACTACACCAGTTATGACCAAGAGAGATCTCTCTCTAACACTCTTTGACCCATCCGTAAAGGAGCAGTGGGCAGCTTTTTTGGCAGTGTCCACTTTTGAGCAGTGTACCTTGCCTATGAGTACCTTAGTGGTAATTTTACCGGTCCGAGACTCGAACTGGCAACCCTCCAATCATTGGGGCAACGCCCTAACCATCACACGTGTGTTACACGACTGCTGCATTACGTTTGAGTTACTGTCAGCAAAATAAGTGTGGAAGTGGGACTTTACTGCAAGTAGTTTACTGCAGTTCCTTCTACATCCTGTTGGTGTGTGGTTTAAGTTTGTCAATTATTGCAACAGATACGTCTTAATGCTTCAAAGCTTTCAGAAAAATGTCACACAGAAAACTACAGCTATTAAATGGAAAAGGTAAACAGCCCAAATTTCAGCTGCACTAAACGTGGAAAAGTGGTCTCAGAAGCTGTGAAGGGACACACATGAGGGCAGCACGTTTTACACACTGTTTAAAAGCTCGAAATATATGTTCATACGAATAAGGATATATGCATGTCTCACTCATGAGCACAAAAGTAACATCATATGACATAAATGTACACTGTGAGTCAAAAAGGGAGAGCTCTGTAAACAACAAATGTTGACTAATATTCAAACATTTTACTGTTGCATCCTGAATTAAATTTGCAGTGTGACTAAGTGATTATTACACCTTAATTATCATTATCAATTTCATTAAACAGCGAACCATAAATGTCATTCAGCAAAAGTTACAAAGAGTGTTCAAAACACCCCCTGCATATTAGACAGACCAACACCTAACAGAATATAAATCATGTACAGAGTGTGTGTGTGTGTATGCGTACAGAGAGCATGAGGTGAGTGGAGGAAGAAGGATGTGGGGTGTGTGTGTGTGTGTGTGTGTGAGGTATAATCTAATAAAGTCCAGATAAAGATAAGCAGCATGTCAGTTTCATTTTGGCTGCTATCAGACAGATTAAACTCCATCTCCAACTCAAATCTCTCCCTGCAGACATGAATGCACAACTAGAGCTCACATTCAGGAATAAAGGATTAAATCGCCCTCACACACGTCCAGTCTTCACCTCCTGCTAGCCCTCATGTCTTCGGAGAAAGCCTCGATTTCCTCTCAAATGAATTAACTGTAACGGGACGGCTCTCACGCGAAAACTACACCAGTTATGACCAAGAGAGATCTCTCTCTAACACTCTTTGACCCATCCGTAAAGGAGCAGTGGGCAGCTTTTTTGGCAGTGTCCACTTTTGAGCAGTGTACCTTGCCTATGAGTACCTTAGTGGTAATTTTACCGGTCCGAGACTCGAACTGGCGACCCTCCAATCATTGGCAAAATAAGTGTGGAAGTGGGACTTTACTGCAAGTAGTTTACTGCAGTTCCTTCTACATCCTGTTGGTGTGTGGTTTAAGTTTGTCAATTATTGCAACAGATACGTCTTAATGCTTCAAAGCTTTCAGAAAAATGTCACACAGAAAACTATCAGCTGCAACTATTAAACGGAAAAAGTAAAAAGAAAGCAGCACTAAATTTCAAGTTCAAGCCTGATTTCAGCTGAATCGATGTATCGATGTATCATTGCAACCCTAATGAGAATCAGTACTCATTGTGCTTTTTACATTTGCATCTATATTGCTCCAGGCTTGTTCTCCAGCAAAGCAAATATTTAAACACAACTCTGCACATCCACCATCAGAGCCAGCGGACGTGGAGAATAACCCTGCTGATGCTGTAGCATTGCTACTTTTCCCCCAAATCAGGTCTATTGGGGGAGCATCGATTTACAGCCCCAGCTGCCTGTACATGTGTGTGTGTGTGTGTGTGTGCATGCTGTATGGAGTGACCTTGTGGTGCAACACAACCTCATCAGATTCTGATAACACACACATACATATACAGCTGAGGCAGCTGGGGAAACTCGGGAAGTGCCAAAAGGAACGTGTCTACTGGCTGCGAGGCTGGGTGTTCACACTGATACTAGTAAATAGAGTTGCACAATAATATAGGAATCGTATCCAAATCGGATGATAACTGCTTTTGTTTAAAGACATCTTCATCAGACCGATGTTTAGATTTTTAGAAATTTACAGCCGCTATTTGATGACGCATTTATTGTACGTGGAAAAGGTAGTGCTGGGGCCGGGCACGTCCAAAGTCCGAGGTTGACTGTAAGGCATTATTTTGTGCCAAAATTCTGGACGCAGTGGCATGTTCACCAGGACAATCTCTTGTCTTAATGCGCTCAAACTAAATTACGTGTTTGCTTCACTTTGTGAATGTGATCTCACACATGGGCTGTGTCCTGAGCCGTGTACTACTGTACTTAATAGTATGGTAGGTAAGGCGCTCTATCTAACTTTTCTATGTGGTAGTATGCATCTCAGGAAATAGCTTAACGGGGTTGTAGCTTAATGGCTCTCTACGCACTAGGTAGTGCACATGGAGAGTCACACGTTTAATGGATAAATTCCCTGTAGCCTCATTGATATTTTTTCTGTCAACAGAACCAACTGACAAGGTACACAGACTTAATAGAGTCCCACAGAAAGCGAAAATCCTCCTCTTCTGACGAACCTCCTAAAAAGAATGCGAAGATCACAAATTCCTTCGCTGTCCCTCCACAGCAGGTAACACAAGCAAAAAGTTGAGCACTGTGACCCATGTTGCTACCACAACAGACTGCTGGTCTGCCAGACAACGTAGTTACTTAGGTGTCACCTGTCACTGGATAGACCACAACTCTCTAGAGAGGCACTCCGCTGCACTGGCTTGTAGACGTGTCAAAGGCTTGCACACATTTGATGTCCTTGCTGCAGCATTAGAAGAAATCCATTCTGAATACCACATCAGGCTCAAACTTCCTGAAGGCCTTTCGAATATATGGTGTGGAGGAGAAAGAGGACGAAGTCGGTGATGGACAGGAGGAGAGAGACTCCATTCTTGATGATGCGTCAGAAGATGAAAATGAGTTAGAGGTGGAGTATCAAGATGTGTCTGCTATTTTGGATGACGACACCGGCCTGGAGTACCAACTTCCAAAGTACCAAAAGTGCGCATGCCATCTCCTCAATCTCATATCAACAGTTGACACCACTGCTGCAGGAGCTGGCAGCCAAACATACAAGAGGCTGTCTCAGTCTGCTTTAGCAAAATGCAATGCTCTGTGCAATAAAACCAGCAGGTCAACCACGGCATTTGAAACAGTGTAACGTGAATGCAAATTGCAGTTCCTACGACCCAGTCAGACCTGCTGGAGCTCCCTGTTCCTCGCTGTAGAAAGGGTTGTGCGCATTCAGAAGGACCATGGAGAAAAAGCAATCTACAATGTATGTACAGCATTGAAGATAAAGACGTAAGTTGACAGAACTCACATTGTTTGTTGAAGAGTAATGAAACAGATGTCAGCATTGCTGATTAATGTGGGTGAATCCACCTGTTTTAAGTTTAATATATTGCAATATGATTGTTTTCTTTATATGGTTGTGTGATAATTGTAGTTGATTTGGATGAAATAGTTTATTAACTTATTTTTAACTTGTATTTATTTGTTTATTTAACATGCATAGTGTGCAATAAACATATGTACCATAAATTTTCTTTACATCTTTTATAGGTTCAATCCAGCTGAAATGGGATTTTTGGCTTAGTACGCTGCTGTAATGAAGCCTGCTGCCATGGCCCCTAACATCTTCCAAGGGGAATCATCTGTGCATATGGGCTTTCTGCTGCCATCACTTCACCACTTGCAAGACAAGCTGAAGAAGCTGGAGTCAGCTTGCAAAGTGTGTGGACCTCTCATTAACGCCCTGCAGGATGGGATCCAGAAACGTTTTGGAGAGATCATGAAAGAACCTGAGCTGATTGCTGCAGCTATACTCCTACCAAAATTCAGGACATCCTGGACCACTGAAGAGAGCATCTTAAAAGCTGGTAAATATACTTATGTATCAATTTAAATGTGAATCCGTAGACCTTGACATACACTTACCAGCCACTTCATTAGGTCCACTTGTAAAATCTATTTTGATCCATTACAACAGCTCTGCCATAAATTATGTCTTTACAAAGATAAAAAAAAAAGTACATTTTTGATTGACACTGTCAGAGAAGGTTTGATTTGATCATGTTTATTGTTGAGGTTGCACAGTAGTTTGCAGTAGTGTTGAAACGGACTGTATTGTTTTGAGATGTTATATTGTTATATGTTATATGTAATATTAGAGATGTTATATGTAATATTTTGACCACCTGAGAGGGCCAGAATATTAGAAACACCAGTCAATATAGAGTACTCCAGTACAACACCGCCACCCACTATGACTTCAACTTTAAACATAAAGTAGAATTGTTACAACAGGAAAATTGTGAGCTTTGTTAAAGTGGAATTCATGACAGACCTTTTGTAGTGGATTGCATTATACTGTACAGGTATCCCTAATGAAGTGGCCAGTGAGAGTATATGAATCTATGTAATGTTATTGTCATTTAGGTTTATATTGTGTCAGTGACAAACCATAGGCTGGCAAGAGTTACAAGCACCGAGGGCTTTTAATACCAAAAACAGCAGCTTGGCAGCCTGTACAGCAGAAGGGTGTGCACCTAATTCTTTTGAAAACAATTTATCTTGCCACAGCCTTTGACTACATCAAAAATTACCTGGACACTGACTTGGAGCTGGATGATGATGCCCACACAAACAGCAGCCAGTCTGATGAAGATGGCTTCTTTGCATCCATGAGGGCAGAAAAACCAGAAACAGAAGAGCTGGAGAGGTACCTTTCATGTCCGTCCAACGGAGGTATGGATGTCTTACATTCCTTTCCTCAAATCAAGAAACTGTCAACACAGGTCTTCCAGCATCTGCAGCCTGTGAGAGACTCTTTAGTCATGCAGGACTCCCGTTCACTGCTAAAAGATCACAGCTTCACTGCAAGAACCTCGAAAGCCAACTACTGTTGAAGCTTAACAGTCACTTCACTGAGTGATTCTTTGGGACAGAACACGAATTTTCAGCAAAACACGCACGCACGCAAACAGTTTATGGGCACAGAGACCTCGGCATGCACAGGCTGCCTTGTCATGTTCCTCTACATAATCTCTGCCTGCTGAGCCTATTGTGCTGTTTCACGAGTTTAAACAAAAGAAGCTATGAGGTAATTACCATTTCTTGCGGTTGAATTTGCCTTAATTTATATTTTATGTTATTTTTTTAAATTATTGTTTTAGTTAAAGAATTTGCACATTGCTATTTTATGTTTTTGTCTAATTGATTACATTCATACTCTGATTATTGAAACAATAAATCAGAAGTTACTCAGTACTTGAGTAGTTTTTTCACTAAATACTTTCTTACTCTTACTCAAGTAATTATTTGGACGACTACTTTTTACTTTTACTTGAGTCATATTATTCTAAAGTAACAATACTCTTACTTGAGTACAATTTTTGGCTACTCTACCCACCCCTGAAAATAATCTTTAACTGCGGCTCTAGTTTCTTCTTTAATGCACAGCCATTTCTCCTCCAGATTTTTGCCATCATCCAGCTGGAGAAAAGTAAAGCGGAGGCTGTGTGTCAGAGACAAGGACTTCAGGAGGAGTGTGATTAATGAGGGAGACACGGAGAGAGAGAGAGATGGACAGAAAGACAGACGAGCCATCAGACTGCCAGCGCCAGGCCAATCGACTTGAATCTGCCACTCTACTGAACGCTGATAATTATCTGTCTCACATCACAGAGGCTGCTTAAAAACTCATGCACAAATTAGATAACCATTTTACTGACATTATAAAAGCACACCACTGATGAAAGGAATATAATTCACAGGTGGATAGATAGATAGACAGATAGATGAGTGGACAGAAAGACATATAGATAGAGGGATGGATGAATGAATAGATGATGGACAAACAACCAGACAGACGGACAGTTAGAAGAATAGATGGATAGACAGACAGACAAATGTATACACAGATAGACAGACAGATGGACATATAGACAGACAGATAAAAAGACAGACAAACAGATAAATGAATGGATAGATGGATGACCGGATGGATGGATGGGTGGAAGTATAGATGGACAGACACAGACAGACAGACAAATGTAGACATAGATGAATAAATGGATGGATGGACAAAAAGATGGACTGACATGTTTAATGGGTGGTATAATAATAAAAGATAAATGATAATGTGAATTTCATTCAGAATTGAATTTTTGACAATCAATCAATCATTTGGCAAAGTTCTGGGCAAACCCACAGATCTTTTATTTGGACTCACAGTGTAAAATACTGGTTTAGTGGATAATAAAAATCTCTTCACTCCAGATGTAAAATACAGTGAGTGGTAGAGCTGCTTTGGTGTGTGAAAGAGGGCGCTGCTAGACAGGAGAGGGAGGGAGAGAGAGAGAGAGAGAGAGAGAGAGAGGGGCGCTGCAGCACTGCTGGCCAAACAGCCTTAAATATTCATCATTTACATTTCACATTACAGGAGGACTGAGAGCAGTGGCACAACATTCCCAAATCCACGAGCACTGCTGGAGCTGATGTACGAGCACATTCTCACACTCACACCAGAAACTAGATGTGCAGTTCCTGCAGAAATGGTGTGTTTGCTGTCTGCTAAAAATGTGGAAAAGGATAAAGGTAAAAAGGAGAGATGTTTCTGCTGATGATAGTACAGCTGGCTGTTAAACTATGAGCTGTTGAATTCATGTTAATCTGACATGAGGAACAAGATAACGACAAGAAAAGTAATAGCACAGCGTTCCTTAATGGAGCCGCCTTCTTGTGGCCAAGGTAGGGAATGAGCCTATTTACCTGAAATAAAGGGAAAACGAGGACTGCAGCTGGACAACTGAGAAGAAACACAATATTGCATGTCTAAGTTAGCTGAAAATGAAAATGTTGAACGATGACAGGTGTCCTCTATGAAGAAGAAGAAACTGCAGACACTCGAGACATAAGTGTGTAAGAGGTCAAGAAAGTCATGCTGTGCCATAGCGCTGTAATAAATAACATAAAATACAGCATAAAGTATTATAATAAGATAGTGTGAGACTTACACCCTCAACATATAATCTTAGACACAGTAGACCAGACGTACGATACACCATCACTTCCACTGTTCAATATAACGTGATGTTACAACGTGTGTGGTGTCTGACCGATGTTTTCATTTTGGATTGATGTTATTTATTAGGGATGCGCAACAACTTACACCAGGCATGTACAAACTCTGAGGTGGGACTTTATACGTCCTGCGCCTGTCTATCTTAAAATGTGTGCCATTATTCTGAGCACACAGTGCAACATTCACCAGCAAAATCTCTTTTCATTACGCGCTCAGCTCTCTGCACATACAAAGATGTTTAACTAACTACATTACGTGTTTGCCTCACACATGGGCTGTGTCCAGAGCCGTGTACTACTGCACTTTATAGTATGGTAGGTAAGGCACTCTTATCATACTTTTCTATGTGGTAGTATGTATATCAGGGAATGGCCAGGGTTCTCGCTCTCTTTGCACTAGGTAGTGCACATGGAGTGTCACATGCGCCCTATTTGACGGTACACTACATAGGGCGGGAAGTGACTTTTTCTTAAAATGTTGTGCACTACGCTGGAAATGCTCCACCCTCACTCCACTCTGCTTTCACGCTTGCTTGTGTTGTGTTAGAAATGTCATTTTCTCATTTATCAGCATCAGTATAGGCAGATATATACGCATGAAAAATATCAGATATCGGCATTGGCCAATAATTCCCTTATCGTGCATCCCTATTGTTAAAGTAGACTGATATATTGTTACATCCCTACAGCACAGTTTATACCAGTAAAATGTGTATGGAAGAAGAATGGAGCAGGATGAGCACGTTTAGGGTATTTTTCCTGCTTTTACCCAGAGTGACTTTTCCTAATTATAGTGTCATTCTCAGTGGAATAACTCTGGGTTAATTAACAGCGTTCAGATTCAAAAAGTTTTGAGACCCCGAACTTGCCGTTACCCAATTATTCTGCTCCGACCTCTCTCTCACACACACTGCTCATGTATTTTTTTACTGAAATAATTTTAGTACAATAACTTATTATATTGTATTATTGCATATTATTTTTGTGGAGATTATTCGTTCACATTGTGCATTTTGCATTCAGTATGTGTACGTAGTGTTTCTATTTACATATACCTAGTATCATAGTGAGCTTGTTTTACCCTGTCTCTTTCTGTCCATCCGTCATTCTATCTGTCTATTTATCTAGCATCAGTCTATCCACTTATCTGTCTGTCCTTTTGTCTCTCTATACCTATTCTTTATTCATCCGTATGTCTGTCCAACTGACTATATATCCGTCCGTCTGTCTGTCCATTCATCCATCTATCTTTGTCTACATTTGTCTGTACTACATATGTGTATATTTGTCTGTACCTATACTTTAACCTTCCAGCCATCCGGTCATCCATCTGTTCATCGATCCTTACCCATCCATCCATCTATCCATCTATCTATCTATCTATCTATACATTTGTCTGTCCATCTATCTGGTCGTCTGTCTGTAGTTCATTCTATACATTCATAGATTCATTCATCCATGGACAGAGAGACAGACAAATGTAGAGATAGATAGATAGATAGATAGATAGATAGATAGATAGATAGATAGATGTATAGATAGATAGATAGATAGATAGATAGATAGATAGATAGATAGATAGATAGATAGATAGATAGATGGATGGACGGATGGATAGATGTTGGATGGACAGACT
Source organism: Distichodus sexfasciatus (assembly GCA_032718565.1). Lineage (NCBI taxonomy): Eukaryota > Metazoa > Chordata > Actinopteri > Characiformes > Distichodontidae > Distichodus > Distichodus sexfasciatus. Next base: position 737,818 of record JAVGVS010000141.1, read on the forward strand.
GACTGTGATGGCTGCGTCCCAAGAATCTACGTTCGGAACATTCCGTGTAGAGAAAAGGTGTGTGAGAAATGGAGAGAAAAGAGTGAAAGACACGATGCAGTTTAGAAATGTCACCTTGGAATTTTTTATGCAATATAAAACTTACAAAAAACTAGTACAAAAACGATAAGAGCCTTGTAAAGGGAGAATTTCCTATTCACTAAAATGGACATTTTTCTGGAGATGCAAAATGATCTTGTTTGTTATTTTGTGTGCTTTTAAGGTAAAACGCCCTCCCCAAGGTTTGACTGGGCATAGCAGTAGACAGCTAAATTGCTTTTAAGAAACTCACCTGGCTGTAATGCATCAGCTCTACACTCCCCAGTACCAGCTGCTGTTTGCATTTTATGGTAATGACTGATAAAAACACAGTGCCTCTAATCCTACTTGCCTGCCACTGTTGTTGGGCTCAGTGCTCATTTGAATGCTGAGACGCGTTTTCATGTGTTTGCATTGATGATATTTAGGCATAAAACAAGAAAACTAACTTGTATGAACACGGCTATAATGTTATTACAGTAACAGTTAACCAACAGGGCGAGAGTTTCATCACAATACCATATCAATATTAACTGTTGTTCGCCTGCCGATATCACAAAATCTGCTACGATACGATTTCCATTCTATTCAATTCAATTTGACCAGCAATGGATATGAGACAGTATCATACACTGATTTAACACAATCATCTTCATTCATATCACATTACAACAAGCTACTCAAATCTGCTTTGAACATTTCTATCTCTGAACTTAACCTGACTTCGGAGCTTCATTCACTAAGTGTTCTTAAGAAGACATCTGTTCTTAAAACCCACTTACGCAGTTTTCACATTCTGACATTTATCAATATTTTTAATAGACAGATGGATGGATGGATGAATTGGTGGACATATGAACAGACAGACAGACAGACAGACAGATCATGCCTGCTGGAGATTTCTAAGCATTTACTTTGCTTTCCTGGAATATAAAATAAAACTGCTTTAAAGGCAAAGCAAGTCCTTGTTTAGAGGAATAAAACACTCCACAGGGTTTAAATTTTTTGCTTGATGGTTTTCTCGTAACCGCATCGTCCCAAGTGTTTGAGGAAACGTTCTGGTGCATTTCTAATAATATTCGACATGAGTTGCACAAGTGTGGGGCGTGATTCGTTATTCACCATGTGCTAAAAATATAAAAGGTATGACAGTAAGCAAACGTCTGGGGTAATTAAATCATCAAGGGACTCTGGGATTGGGCTTAATTAAGTTGTGAGTGCAGCGCACGGCGAAGGCCCCCAGGAACATTCTCCAGGTCCGACACGCCATGACTTATAATGTAATTACGCCTTTAAGAGGAGGAGGAGGAGAGGAGCGCAGAGAAGCAGGCTGATAACACTCCCCACTCAGACCTCAAACCCCACACCACTCATTTCTTTTTATAATTCAAATCAAAAATGTAAAATATGGGTCTCCTTTTTCATTATTTGTTCCCAAAATCGCTCCCAAAAAAAGGAGTAATTTTCTGATTTTTCCATTTTGCGCTCAAAGAAAAAATACTCATATTCCATTTTGTCTTTTCTCGACCCACAAGTGATTTTGTTAAATGCTAAGGATGTCCATGTGAAAGGGAATTTGTAACTTGCAAAAACTACTCGATACTGAATTTACTCATAAATAGACATTTTACTGCTCTCTGTGCATCATAAATATGAAAATATCTATGTGTGAGTGGGTGGGTAGATAGAAGGATGGATGGATGGATTGACATACAAATGGACAAACAGAAAGACAGGCAGATGTATAGGCAGACAGACAAATAGAATAGAATGCAACTGAATGGGATAGATAGATAGACAGACAGACAGACAGACGGATGGACAGATGGATGGATGGATGGATGGATAGATAAATGCATAGACAGACAGACAGACAAGACAGATAGATAGATAGATAGATAGATAGATAGATAGATAGATGGATGGATGGATGGATGGATGGATGGATGGATGGATGGATGGATGGATGGATGGATGGACGGATGGATAAATGCATAGACAGACAGAGAGGCAGACAGACAGACAGATGGATGGACGGACGGATGGATAAATGCATAGACAGACAGACAGACAAGACAGATAGATGGATGGATGGATGGATGGATGAACAGACAGAAAGACAGAAAGATAGATAGACAGATAGATGGACAGACAGACAGATAGAAGGATTGATGGATGGATGAACGAACAGACAGACAGACGGATAGATAGATAGATAGATAGATAGATAGATAGATAGATAGATAGATAGATAGATAGGTGTCAAAATATGTCCTAAAAATATAGTGTAAATGGAGGTGAGAGAACTTCATTACCAGGTGACAATCAACACTGATCTAGAACACTAATGAAGACAGTCTAAACACACACACACTCCTACACACACACATGCAAATGAAGACGAGCGGCCATCGCTTGTTTGTTTCCCCAATTACGGTGAGATTACGGTACTGAACCTCAGATAAACTGTGTTGAAGTGAGCAGCATCTGCACGTTGGATTCATCAGCCATCAACATCAGCAACAACAGCTGGAATACAGGCTGAAATCATTCATTAAAGCGCTACGGTAATGTCAAACACATTTAACACGCAGGTCTTTAAAAATCCTCTCACACACACACACACACACACGAAAACTGTACTGCTGTCATTTACCCATCGGCCCGATTAGCTTCATTTGATGAATTATGAATTTTAACTGGACTTTAGAGCGAAAACAAACTTTAATGTGAATCAATACCATTAAGTGTGGGGTTAATCCTGATTTGGTCTCGTTTTCAGACACACTGTGCTGTGACCAAACCTGGCGTTTATTCTCTCTCAACGCTTCTTCCAACCCTAATTGAATCAGGACGCTAACAGGGTGGAGTACAGCTGTAAATGTATCAAAAGGGTTACTCTTCTTCCCCCCTCTCCCTCTTCCTCCCCTCTCTCTACTCTCCCCCTTCTCCCTCTCTCTTCATCTCTCTTCCTCCTCCCCTCTCTCTCAATTCTCGCTCTCTCTTCATCTCTCTTCCTCCTCCCCTCTCTCTTCCACCCTCTCTCTATTCTATTTCTTTCCCTCTCTTCCTCCATCCTCCTCACTCCCTGTCTGTCTCTTGCTCCCTCCCTCCCTCTACTCTCTCTCTCTCTCTTCCCGCCTTTCTCCCCTCTCTCTCTCTTCCTCTCTGTTTTTCCCCCGGCATCAGGCTCTTCTTCACCAGGTCCTCTCTTTTCAATTTATGGTCAAAAATGTTTTAGTTTTGGTCCCTCAGTCGGGCCTCCCAGTGAGCAGTCTACTTGTATTTCTCCTTCTATTGATCGCTTTGATTTTCTTGCTGTCTGATGAACTCTCATCAGTCTTCAGCACAGAAACTCAAAAACCTCGGACCTACCTAAAGTCCCACTCTCACATTCACACATCACTACAGGGAACCCCACAGCTTTCAACAGTACAGAGCTGGACGATATGACTCAAAATCACAATCACAAAATCTCTGCACCAAATCATATGCCTCAATATTTTCTTACCCAATTTTACTTTACTTACCTACATATATGATCTAGTCTAATGAGTCGGGATCAGGACCAGGACTGGCTTTATGATGAAGATTAATAAAAAGTTAGTAATAAGTTTAATAGTGACAAAACGATGAATCCATGTAAGTAAGAAACGACTAAACAAACATGGCGGTTGGTTCCTGTTTCAGAGAAGTGCCAGTTTACTTATGCAGATGCAGGTCATTTATGGATGTGCATCATGCTTCCTTTCTACTGTTTTTGTTGCTTGGAAACCACTTAACCATATTCCCCAAAGTGACTTGACAGATCAGCTACAGAATCAAGAAAACTTTGGTCCTCCACCATGCAATGATGAAGTCAAAAAAGTGAGATATGGATTTAGAAAAGAACACTAGAATTTTTTAACTCGATACTGATGCTCAAGAAAACATTCAATACTGGATTTCATTTTCAATAGCATGGGACAAAATATTAAGACATGTAGTAAAAAATAAAGAGTAGAGCAATACAAACGTTAACATCAATGATCAGATGTAGAAGTGTGATGAAGTGCAAAAAATACTGTTCCAAATAAGTATCTAATTCAATACATTTTTTAGTACTGATTAATATCTAAGGATCAAGTTTGAACACTTTCACGTGATTAAAGCCAGGCATCGTCGGACACACCCACTCGCGTTTTAATGTCCTTTTGCTACCTGCAACCTGTTGCGGAGATGGATCTAAAATAGATGGATTTCTGTCAATCGAATTGCAAACCCACTGTCTACGAAGTGATGTTATCAGTTAACAAGGTAAAGACATTTTGGATAGCCCACTTCGACAGCCTTCTTATTAGAATGTTGATTATGCAGCTCGCCGGTCTGCTGTGTAAACACACGCGCTGTGAGTTTAAACGCTTGCGACTCTCATGTGGAACACTCCAGTTCAGTTCAATCTTTCCTTTTATTACAGACAACACATATTTTAGCTGATAAATAACAACCAGCGTTCTACTCACAACACAGCCATTTATTGAGATTTTCTAGTGTTCATTCCGGGCGCGCAGTCACCACATTACTGTGACATGACCCGCATCGCATGCAGGGGATTGTGGGATATGTAGTTCTCTCCCAGAAAGACCAAAAGCAGCTCATTTTAAAACAAAATGTTTATATTTATGTTGGTATATGACTCAGTTTCATTAAATTATCCAAAATTTCCAGTTAGTTCTCATTAATTCCCATAGTTCACATGGAAAGTTTTTGGAAATGGTCAGGTTATGCCAAAGCAGAAAAAAGATGAAGTTTGGGTGTTGCAAATGAAATCACTGTGTTTACTGACTGAAGGGCAACGCGTCCATCTGTCCAATAACTCCACAGAGCAAGGTCAATGCAATTTGTGCAAGAAAAAATAACAACACACACACTCTTGCATCATGAGTGATTTCTCTCATAGAAAATGCAGACGTGAAATGTGTTTTTCTTCCAAAATAAATTCCAACATAAGTACAACAGAGAGCTCAGACCTTTAGAGATGTGTTATTTGGGTGATGTCTCCTCTCACACACAAACACTTTCTGGCACAAACAGCTGGATGTCATGACATTAAACCTTCACCTAAAGTATAGCTCCAAATGCAGAACTTAAAGTCTCTCAAAAATAGATCTTGACATTGCTTAAATTATGGATGAGCCCAAAACCACAAAAGACCGACTGGGCTTCAACGAAAGAAAATGTCCAGAAAAATTACTTTTTTACATTCAGCTGAGACGTTAACTATGACTGTGAGTTATTTCAAAGCTATTGATTGCTAAGTCTGAGTTTCTGTTTGTAGTATATTCTTCATAAGCAGCATGTATATAATAGGGGTGTAATGATACATCAATCTACATCAATATCCTGATTCAATTATCAACAAACCCACAGCATCGATCCAAAATGAAAACATCTATCAGACATATTGTAAAATTATTTTCATTTAAATTCTGCTTCTATTTCAGGAATGAAAATGTCAAATTGATTTTGATATAAATGGAAGTGATGGTGTTAAGTCAGCATATGATATTGCCTCATATCGATGAAGGAAATTGTATCGTACGAGACTTTGTGATATCGGCAGACGCTGAATTGTTGTCCACTGAGTTTAACATTGTATCTTTACAATATTTAAGGTGCAGTGCCACACTGCCTGATTGAAGGGTATCAGTGTTAACAAAAAGTATGACAAGTTTCTCAACAACGTTTTAATTCCAGGACTAAGACAAGATGTTGAAGAGCTAAAACTACAGTAGATCTTTAATGATAAAGTTTGGAGAAAAATGGAGATTAGTTTGGGTTAATGAGACTGGACAGGATTATAATGTTAAGTGGTGAACTGATGTTCAGATGTCTAGTTTGTATGTACAAATATTTACACAGTGCTGCTCTGCGATTTTGTGGGATTGTTTTTGCGAGACATGTGCAGATATAATCCCAGCCATACAGATGCTACTGACATCCAAGGCCCACAAGGGATTTGAAAAAGAGGTTTTAATCTTAATATGATTTCTTCCCTGGTAAAATAAAGGTTCATTAATAATAAAAAATAACAGGAGTATGTGCTCACTCTCTTAAGAACTAATAGTAGAATAAAGAATATACAGATGAATGAAGCCTAATAAGGAGAAGTGGAATAAAACTATGAAGGACAGAAAATAAAATGTTACTAAAATTAAGCATTTTAAACTAAAGGTTAGAGCCAGGAGCGAGAAAGTGATCTTTATGAGCTGCATGAAGAACATTCTAGAAACTGTTTCCTGCATGAACATAATGAAGAGAGAAAGCTGTACAACACAAACAGCAAACACCCCATCTAAACAACACGGCACGTTGGTTTTACATGCAATGTGTGTGTGTGTTCACATTTATGCTCATGGTCAACATGTAAAAAGCTGATACACTTTACAGCTCAGACAGAAAAGAGGTTGCCATGGAAACCCCCAGCAGCATTCGGCAGCAGTGAAGTCCATGTCCACGCACACGCTCACACACACGCTCACACACACACACACTCCTTGCTTACTAACACAGCCACACTGCTCACTCAACTTAATTTCATTGTTGAAATCAACTCAACACAAACTTCTCCCACTACTGCAATTACATTTTTGTAGGTATAATTTCCCTGGTTTTACTCATCTTCAATCGTTAGTATTCGATTTCATTCTAATAAAATTGTAATGGTTACTGAGTAGACCTATAAATGAGCTTGACGTCAGATCAAATCCTGTCCACCAGAGCAAATAAAACATGAGCTGACTGAATTGAATCTAAACCTAAAAACTTTTAATGCTCACATAATTTGTACCATCCTCCTAAATTAAGCCAAGTCCCTAACCGTTATGGTACCAAACCTACGTATATAAAGAAAATATATAGCAAGGTATTATATATATTTTCTTTATTTAGGTTTGGTACCATAACGGTTAGGATCTTGGCTCTGCGATCGAAAGGTTGTCGGCTTAAGTCCTGGACCTGTAAAGGCGCTCAGACATGTAGAGGTACTCATGAGCAAGGTACCGTCCCCAAGCACTGCAAATGGAGGGGTCAAATGCAGAGCTCAAATTTGGTTGTGGTGCACTGTGTGCTGTACTGTGTTCACAATGACAGTGTTTAGGTGAGTGATTATTTGTCTTTGTGAACACACCACAGTTCACCACAACCAATTTGGAGCTCTGCATTTGACCCCTCCGTGTAGGAGCAGTGGGCAGCCAACATGGGCAGCACCCAGGGAGCAGTGCTTGGGGACGGTACGTTGCTCATGAGTACCTCAGTGGTATCTTTATCGGCAACCTCCCGGGCACAGGGTCAACTCCCAGCTGCGAACTTGACAGTACGTTCTTGTACAAGTAAGTTGAGATACGAAGAGTTTTCTGGATTTGTGCAGCATCACATTGGACCGGGCGTGGCTGGAACGCTACAGAGCGGCTATTCTGCATGCCTGTGTGTCTCTGCTGCTCGCCACAAGCTCTCCAACGAGCTGGGAATGCATCCTCGGAATATCAATCACCTCTCTCTCATACACACACTCACAAACACACACACACCATCGGAATTACAAAAGCAAAGGATGTGGTCTTCGGAGACATCTCTGACTGATCCTCTCTCTCGTACACTTTCAGCCCTTTTCAACTCGTCTTTTAATGCACTGGAAACATCTCCCCACCAAACAAAAGACTCCAGCCCAGAGTAACAGATTGCATCAACTTGCATTTCTTCCATTTAAACAAAGTACATCTCATTTATCACCACAAAAGTTGTAAACTCCATTTACTTTGGTAAACACTTGTACGCTTTCTCCATCTCTTGATCTACTGTTGCAGTGCACAAGGAAACATAAAGCACAGACGCTCACACTGTCAGCAGAACGCTTCTCCCTGCACTCACACTCAAAAAAAAAAAATTCTTCTTTTTAATGTCTGGGCAGAATTTATGACAAACCAACAAGAAGTAAAGCTTTCCTGAACCAAGAGTACTTTGGTGCAGGTTTTTGTTTATAATGGGAGACTTTTAGAACTATGGGATCCAACAATAATCAGCCTTTTCGACAGCATTTTTATGGTTAAGGGTATAGGTTATTTTTACACCGATATACCGATAAAATGTTTAAAATGTCCCGTCCACCACACGATCAGGAGACGTCAGCCTATCAACACTGAAGTCTAAAGGCAGTCGTTTGGACACACAAGCTGGGAGCTCCCTGCACTTTTGGGTTAAGAACATGATGAAAAGTTTAATCAAAATATATGCTAACAGGCTTTTGTTATTAAGATTGGTGTTGGGCTGTTTATTTTTCTAGATTTCCAGCGCTTAACAAGAATAAAAATTTCCTTCAAAGTTTCCTTCAAAGGTCTGCAATTAGGACCCCAGTGTCGCTACAGTATCCACAAACCATACTTTCAGTTTATGGTTTGGCTTAAATCGTACATGAACATAATTGCTATATTTTTTAGAAGCTGCAACTGAACCTCCATCTTCCAACAAGGAGCACAAACTCATCTGAACAAAGTGACAAATATGCAGTTTGTATATATACATACAGTTACTGTTTAGATTATATAATGTCTATTTAAGGTAACATTTTTCTGTAAATTTTAATCGCTTTAGATTGAGTTACTTGTAGCGATTAACTTCATCTGCCTTTTAATTTCAGTTCCAGTTTGCACAGCCCTCTTGATTAGTAATAACAGTAGTAATAATATCATCACCGTGTGCAATGTGCATATTTACATCTCAACTGAAAACTCAGCCGTATGTATTAGTGTTTGAGGAGAAGCTAATGTGAAGGTTAGGGACTACGTATTGTTTGTATATTGGTAAATATTGCTGTTATAACTATGGACCTTAGAATGTTTTATTCATTTTTAAAGCGAGATATAAATAAAGTTTACTTCCTGCTTATTAGTATTATTTTTGAATTACAGAGTAAACTTTCTCAAATAAAATTATAAAGTGATTTAGACACGCTAAGTTTGGACTCAAGCGAGGCGATACTGAAATCTTACACACCCTGAAAGCTACTAACAGTTCGTGCAAATCAGAAATCACATTTCCCATAACTATTTGTCGTTCTGTTCATTACAGCTCTTTGCAAGTCTTGAAGCATCATCCACAAACAAAACCACTCGACTGATAAGTGGATCGATGCGGTTGCTATGCAGCAATGCAGAATGAGTTTGTAATAGGTTTGACCTCAGGAGAAAAACAGAGACGTCGTCTGTTGAAACCATGTGATTCACTGTTTAAAAAAAAAAAATTATATTCAAGAACCTTTGTCACATATACATCTATATAAGCATGAAATGCAGCCTGATCCATTCATAAGAATTTAAACAGAAATGATCAGATTTAGTTAAAATCTAAAATATGATATATAGAAAATATATTTCCTAAAACAGACATTTATAATGTACTAGTGCGTCTCAAAGAAATTAAAGTATTGTGGGAAAAGTTTATTCATTTTTGTTATTTAATTCCAAAAGATAAACCTTTGTATATGATATATTCATTACATATACGTTATAATATTTTATTGTTTTAATGTTGAAAATTATGAGAACCAGTGCAGCCTCTCAAATTATTTGAATATCTCATTTGGAGTTTAATTAATTGCTATTTCTGTTGGCCATCTAAAAAATAAAAATATATGGGAAGAGTGTTTTCTAAAATAAAAGAATTATAGTATAAACAGTAAATGTATGTGTGTATAAAAGTGACTGGAATTTTGAAGATGTTCAGGACCGTGACCTCCAATAATTTGAGATTTTCCTGCTAATAAAGCTCCTCAAATGGTGAACACTATGGATGGTCGTGCCACGTGATCAAACAATGTTAAAATATCACGATATTTCTTATCAAAGAGAAAAGTTGTCTCGCGTTATTTTGTAACAAACTTCTGAGCATGCAGTGGAACTTTCAGCAGCAAAATTTGGTGTCTCTATGCGCTCAACTCTGACTGCCTGCGCTCAACTCCACCTTCGTGCTCGCTGCACTTGGGACTCCGTTATAAATGTAGCAAAACACCAGCCAATCACAGGCTTGGAGAACGCCTAACCCTAACCCTGATTTGGTGTCCAATCAGGTGTCTAATATGGCTCCGAGTTCATATAGCGAACAGCAACACACATTTTTCCAGTACGACACCAAAAGCAGCAACAAGACGACGAGCTGTGGGTTAT